>JANJGN010000017.1:11164138-11516638 GCA_026770705.1 Isurus oxyrinchus | reverse complement strand
ATTCAAAAGCCCATTGACTTCAGCGGGATCGAAAAATCCCACCAACGGGAGGGGCCATAAAATTTCCATCCTAAGAGCTAAAAGAAAGGATTGCATTTATATAGCAACTTTCATAACCCCGAGACGTCCCAAAGCGCTTTACAGTAAATGAAGTACTTCTGAAGTGTAGGGACTGTTGGAAATGCGGCAGTCAACTTGGGAATTTAGGAGGTGACAACGTGACAGTGATTTTTGGAGAGAAAATGGAGTTTGGTGATGGGGTGACAGCTTGCAAAGAGCAGGGTCAAGGTTGGATGTTTGAGGAATAAGATGATTAATGTTGTTTTGTAAGTGAGAGGCACGGTAGCTGGGGGAGAAGGAGCCATTTACAATGTCACCTGGCATGGCCCAGGAAGGGAGATGGAATGGTAAGAGGTTTGGTGAGAATGAAGTCAAGGAGCAAGATCAGACAAAAAGAAAATGACCAGATAATCTAGTGTCATGACGTTGGTTGAGGGATAAATATTGGCCAGGATGCTGGGGAGAGCCCCCCCACCCCAACCTAATCTTCTTTGAAATAGCACCACAGAAGTTTTTAACCGTTTAAAGTCTCATCTGAAAGATGGTACCTCCGGCAGTGCAGCTCTCCCTCAGTACTGCACTGGAGTGTTAGCCTTGGCCTTTGTGCTCAACTGCAGGAGTGGAACCTGAAATCCAGAACCTTGTGACTCAGAGTCGAGGGTGTCACCCTCGAAGCTATGGCTGACACCCACCGATGACATCCAACAATAGGTGCGTGAACTGGAATAAAAACAGGACCTGGTGGGTGTGTTCAGCAGGCCTGGACAAGGTCTGCGGAGAGAGGCCTGGGGCAGAATTTTGCCCTTGGTGTGCGGGATCAGCTCGCCCAGCATGATACGCGAGCGGCAGTGCTGCTTGTTTTGGGGCGGGGGGTGGTTGTGGGGGGGGGAGGGGGGAGGGGACGCATGGGGGAGGGGGAGGAGGGTGAGCAGACACTTCACGCATCCGCACGAGGGAGCGCTGAAATAATCTCCCTCAGGTACGGAGCTGAGCTGCATCAGGGAGATTAAATTCAGTTTCAATAAAGAAAGTTAAAGATCATTTACACGTGTCCCCCTCAATGAGATGAGCTCGGACACATTAATGAAATGTTTAAAACATATTTCTCGTTTTAATAAACCCTTCGCGAAACCTCATCCCGCCCGTGGGTGAGGTTTTTTATGATAAATGCGGAGGGCGCTTGGGTTGCTCCCCCTCCCACCTCAAGGTTGGACAGGCAGCTCTGTCAGATTGGTTAAGTGGTTAATCCACGGGCCTTCACAGGCCCTTGACAGGCTGGAGGCTGCGCAGCCGCTGAGTGGAGGATCGGAATGACGCACGGTAATGTCGGGACACGTGCCCAACATCCACTGTGCGTCATTTTACCCGTCAGCCAGCGGGTCCCACCCCCACACACCGGACAAATAAACGCTGCCCATTATCTCTGTCTTTCTCTCTCCACAGATGCGGCCAGTCCACCTGCTGAATATTTCCGGTATTTTCTGTTTTTATTTCAGGCTTCCAGCAACTGCCGAATTTCACTTTGGTATCTGCTTGAACTGAAATTGTCCCATGGCAGTTCCTGGATATTCTGACTTCCCCGTGGTTATCCGTTTCTTTAATATAACGATTTCAGCTCAAATATTATGTGTCAGAAACAAACCCGTACTGTATACTTCAAATTTCAAGAGTAGCTTTATTGCTTAATATTTACTTCGTATGCCAAATGAAGTATTATTTTTACCGACATATAGAACCTTCTGATCTGTTTTCATTCTCCTGTTTTACAAGATAGCTATGCTTAAATCAATTTCTGATCAGCTGAACACCAGGCTGTACTTTAGACCAATCAGAAAACTGGATACTGTTGACCTGACTTTGTTACTGAAGTGACCTCATCAAGTCATTACCTTCAAATTAGACCAACGATTAGAGGCCTTGAAATCACTCAGTGGAAGCTACAATTTCAGCTTGTGGTGGGGACAGTAACTTTATTGGAGAGATTCGAACACAGAGTTGCAGGAAAGCGGGACATGAATTTAAGAGGTGACAACATGACAGTGATTTTTGGAGAAGAAATGGAAGTTGGTGTTGGAATGATAGCTTGCAAAGACAGCAGGGTTAAGGTTTGATGTTTGAGGAATAAGCTGATTACTGTAGCTGTGAAGGTGAGAGGGACAGTAGCTGGGGAGCAGGAGCCATTTACAATGTCACCTAGCATGGCCCAGGAAGGGAGATAGAATGGTAAGAGGTTTGGTGTGAATTAAATCAAGGAGCAAGTGGTGAGTCACGTGAAGAAGCCAGCTGACCTTGGAGATGGGAGAACGTGAGATGGAAGTGAAACTGGAAAGATGATGAGGGTGAATTCAGGGTTTGGGAGAAATACTTGAACCAAGATCTTCTGACCCAGGTGCAGGAGCGCTACCAAACAAGCATTGACTCAAAACAAAAATAAAAGTACCTAGAAAAACTCAGCATGTCTGGCACCATCTGTGGAGAGGGACACAGTTAACATTTCGAGTCGGAATGACTCTTCAACAGAACTAAGTAAAAATAGAAGAGAGGTGAAATATAAGCTGGTTTAAGGGGGGTGGGACATGTAGAGCTGGATAGAGGGCCAGTGATAGGAGGAGATAACCAAAAGATGTCACAGACAAAAGGACAAAGAGGTGTTGAAGGTGGTGATATTATCTAAGGAATGTGCCAATTAAGGGTAGAAAGCAGGACGAGCAAGGTACAGATAGCCCTAGTGGAGGTCGGGTGAAGGAATCGAAATAGGCTAAAGGGCAGAGATAAAACAATGGATGGAAATACATTTAAAAATAATGCAAATAGGTGGGAAAAGAAAAATCTATATAAATTACTGAAGAGAAAGGTTGGGTGGGGGGGGGGATTGGAAAAGGGGGTGGAGATGGAGGAGAGAGTTCATGATCTAAAATTGTTGAATTCAATATTCAGTCCGGAAGGCTGTAAAGTGCCTAGTCGGAAGATGAGGTGCTGTTCCTCCAGTTTGCATTGAACTTCACTGGAACAATGCAGCAAGCCAAGGACAGACGTGGACATTGAGAGCAGGGTGGAGTGTTGAAATGGCAACCGACAGGGAGGCCTGGGTCAAGCATTGACTCAAGTTTGCTACATTAAAAGGCACAACAGTGACCTAATTTATTGCAAACAACAGGTTCTTTTCTTAATTTGCCAATAAAATGTTAGAACGTGAGAATGTGAAGCTGAGTGTGCTTTGAATGTTGCTCACAGTGACATGGTGAGTCATTGAGTTCTTGGTAAATTGGACATAGTACGTTCAGTTATAGGGTTAACTCCTGCAGCAATCACTGGACTTCAGAGTTTGAATGAACTGATTGATCAGATTCTCACAGAATGACATAAATAAAAACCACCTGTGTCTATATGAATCATTGCCTGGGTCTGCTTCATGTGATCGTACTGTTTTGACTAATGAACAAGAGAGATAGTTCTCTCCTTTACACTTAATAAAAACCATGGCCTTATGCATTATCTACAGATCTTATGCTTGGGCCATTGACCTGCACGTGAAGTACAATTTAATTTCCTCACTCATGACTGCAAGGTGTGCACCTATTGTATAGTCCATGAATATACCTCAACTATCAGACAGAAGGAGACTAATAATAAAACATTTGTCATCCATTTTGCCAAAAATAGAATTGGTACGGAACTAATACTATGAATTCTAAATATATTAAATCATAGCGATCCATTTCCCTTCTCCTCAAACCACTGAAATCTTTGTGGTGATGATGATCCCACAATGGGGTTAGGCCTTAAAGCCTACCGAAGCGGCCTAGGGAAGTCACATGGTTGTAATAACAAAAGCTGCCCAAGGAGAAGGCCCATTGCCACCTCCTCAGGGCAGTAAGTTCAGCCTTGCCAATGTCACCCACATCCCAAGGACAAAAGTTTATTTCTGCAGGCTCTGTTTCCCTTTGCACATCTTTTGTTTCCCTTCCCTATTTTTCTTGATTCTTTCTACCTAATGGAATTATACCTGTCTGTAAACTCATTGCTTCTTGGCTCCATGTTCCACTGACTGAAACTTACAGAATACTGAAAGGCCTGGATAGAGTGGACGTGGGGAAGATGTTTCCATTAGTAGGAGAGACTAGGACCCGAGGGCACAGCCTCAGAGTAAAGGGAAGACCTTTTAGAACAGAGATGAGGAGAAAATTCTTTAGGCCAGAGAATGGGGAATCTATGGAATTCATTGCCACAGAAGGCTGTGGAGACCAGGTCATTGAGTGTATTTAAGACCGAGATAGATAGGTTCTTGATTGGTAAGGGGATCAAAGGTTACGGGGAGAAGGCGGGAGAATGGGGTTGAGAAACTTATCAGCCATGATTGAATGGCGGAGCAGACTCGATGGGCCGAATGGCCTAATTTCTGCTCCTATGTCTTATGTTCATGGGTGAGCCTCCTTCTGCACTGTAAAGATGCTGTGATACTTTAAATAAGGTGCCTTTAGTTGGCGCGAACCTAGTTCCACAGACAGTCCTGTTAGCCTTCCAAAAGCTGGAATAGCGACGATTGACATGGTTGCCCCCCCCCCCCCCATGATTGACATGGTTGCCCCCCCCATGATTGACATGGTTGCCCCCACATGATTGACATGGTTGCCCCCCCCATGATTAACATGGTTGCCCCCCCATGATTGACATGGTTGCCCCCCCATGATTGACATGGTTGCCCCCCCCATGATTGACATGGTTGCCCCCCCCCCCATGACTGACATGGTTGCCACCCCCCCATGATTGATATGGTTGCCCCCCCATGATTGACATGGTTGCCCCCCCCCCATGATTGACATGGTTGCCCCCCCCATGACTGACATGGTTGCCCCCCCATGATTGACATGGTTCCCCCCCATTGATTGTCATGATTGTACCCCCCCCCGCCATGATTGACATGGTTGCCCCCCCATGATTGACATGGTTGCCCCCCATGATTGACATGGTTGCCTCCCCATGATTGACATGGTTGCCCCCCATGATTGACATGGTTGCCCCCCATGATTGACATGGTTGCCCCCCCATGATTGACATGGTTGCCCCCCATGATTGACATGGTTGCCCCCCCCCCCATGATTGACATGGTTGCCCCCCCATGATTGACATGGTTCCCCCCCATTGATTGTTGTGGTTGTCCCCCCCCCCCGCCATGATTGACATGGTTGCCCCCCCCCCCATGATTGACATGGTTGCCCCCCCATGATTGACATGGTTCCCCCCCATTGATTGTCGTGGTTGTTCCCCCCCCCCGCCATGATTGACATGGTTGCCCCCCCCCATGATTGACATGGTTGCCCCCCCCATGATTGACATGGTTGCCCCCCCCATGATTGACATGGTTGCCCCCCATGATTGACATGGTTGCCCCCCCCCATGATTGACATGGTTGCCCCCCATGATTGACATGGTTGCCCCCCCCATGATTGACATGGTTGCCCCCCAATGATTGACATGGTTGCCCCTCCCATGATTGACATGGTTGCCCCCCCCCATGATTGACATGGTTGCCCCCCCCCCCATGATTGACATGGTTGCCCCCACATTTACCACCAAGTCAGTTCCTGCTCGTCAAAACTGAGAAGGGCTGCTGGCAATCTGGCAGGTCCATGGGGGGAAAACACACACCTAGATAAGTAAACTAATCCGCTGGATGGCAAGGGTTAACAGGAGACAATACAACAGGTTGTTAAAATGGGCCAAAATAAGTGAAGTCCTGCAGTGCAAACTATGCTCTAATTCAGCAATCAGGCTCAATGAAGGAGCAGTGCAGAGCTACCCAAGGACTTTATATAATGAAAAATGCCCCAGAAAATCATGCCCGACATTGTAAGTGTTTAATTAAGACCCCACTTTTCACACAGGATGAGATAGGATAGGCTGCTGATTAGACACAGCCATTTAAAGATGTTTATAGATTCAGTGGAGGAATGAGCGTGTGTACAAAATACCTGTGCATTGTTAGCACTTCAAAATAATGAATTGGCCAAGTTCATGTGGCCATAGAGTTGATCGTTTTTAACTTGCCTATGCTAATGCATCTCTTTTGGAAAAGTGCATTGTATTAGGGTGGTTGCTTCCTGTGTTGTTGAATTAGGCCTTGGCGTCAGATATGCAATTAAGTGACACGGCTACAAATCGACCAATCAGCTTTCATGAGAATGAAAAATGCCTCAATGTCCCTGATGCTCCAAAACTCCCTCCCAGATCCCTCCGACTCCTCCCTCCTTTCAAAGCCCCCTGTTACATTTTTTTTTAACAATTTATGTTCGATCTACAGCACTAAAGATCACCTTCCTAACTGAACACAAGTGTCTGGGGAAAACGGAAATTCGTTTTACTACAGTAGATAATTGAATGAACACGCATGATTTCTCTTCATTTTTGGAAGAATAAACATTATTTCAGCCCCTGGAACTTAATAAATGACAATTTGTTACAAGTAAGGGTTAAACTATAGCACAAAGTCAATACAGTAGATTTCACTTGGTTACAGATTTCTAACTTATGCCTAATTGCATCCAAAAATAACAAAAGATGCAACACTTCATTAACCAAGTTAATAACACTAAACCTGGGCCAACTCCATAACATAAGATTTGCAAGTGAGGTTCACCTAATCACTGAGTTCTTAATTATTCATCTCTATCTTGACAAACCCAGAAGAACTGGGGAATGGCCAATTTATCCCTCAGAATCAGTGTATCTGATAACCAAGCGGCCCATGGCCTCTCAGAAAGCTGTCCCCAGCCAATCAATAGTTGATAACTCTGCAGATCATTATCATGGTGTGCTACTGGTGAGATCAACACTCATAGCTTCACACGAAACAGTATGTAACACACTGGGGCAAATAGATGGAACTGTCGAACCAATGGGATGGGTGTAGGGAAGAAATCTAGACACAGAATATTCTACATAGGTGTTCTCTATTGGTTTACTGCGTTGACTATATGGATCTAGTTTTACTCCCTACTGACACCTGCAGAATGTGGATTCTACCTCAACTTAGAGGCACAAAGCCAATTTAAATTGACTGGTCTCATCTCGCAAATAGAAATTCAAAATAAAGAGACTTCGGATTTGACCCCCTACTCAGAAGGCCACCTCAAAAATGTTCCTTTTTTGCTGTTTTGTTCATTGTTCCCCCCTCCCCTCCATTACTGTCAGCTGTCCAGCCTCAGGGGATGCCAGCCACCAGGTAAAAACCAACTGGTCAACCATCTCTGGTCCTGTGACTCAGTACCAGAATACTGGTTCTTTGGGATGGATAAGATGTACAGTTCCTATAGCAGGAAAGCCAGAGCAAGGGAAGAGGGGATGAGCTTTAAAAATGACAGAGGAACTGGTGCTGGTTTGTTAACTATAATGTACCCCTAGGCAGCCTGTAGGGCTGTGTCATTAAGCTTTCTTAGTTTTGTGAATGCAGGTGAGTGAGATGCTCCGTCTCCATATGTCATTTACTGCATTGGCCTAAAGAAACTCTACTGAGACAGGCACAGAGGAACAAATGTGCAGTAAAAATTGTCCCTCAAGTCACATAAGGCTGTCAATGCAGGAATCAATACTGAGAGAGGTTCATCTACCAATGTGCACAGTCAACTGTTGTACTGGCTTTGATTGTCCATTCTTTCTCCCTCTGAGGTCAGATGTTTCATATCACAATGTAATTTATAATCATTAACAGCAATTGATGAGTTGCCTCACTCTTTATGTCATATTCCATTTGCTAATGGTGTTTTACCTGCTATACTGGCTGCATTCTGATGGAGCCTAATTCCATGGAACTATCAAGTTAACCTGACTATGTAAACCGAGTGAATCCAATTAACTGCAGTGGAATGGGATGTCACAATACATCAGCACATTGTTTTTCCCTTTAGAATTCCTGCCAACCATCTATCCCAGAGGGATGAGATGAAGTTTTCTTTGACTGTCTCACATCAAGTTATTCTCTATTTAATTGCCAGTCGACAGAGTTCAATCTGACACCTCCTTCAAAGCAGCTTGAAGTGATTTCAGTAGCTAAGCTTTGCTACAATGGGCACATAGAGGAGCATTGAGGGTTTGTGAGATGGCTCAAGAATGGGATGGGGGAGGAAAGGATTCAAGATGTAGATTGTCCTCCCGTGGGATCCTCTAATGTGTAATGTTCCAGGAAACTTGGAGATGCCTGCAATCACCCTCCTTGGAAAGTAAGAAAGGGGGTGGGGTGGGGGCAGGAAGTAAGAGTATAATCAAAACCAAGGGGCTGTACACCCACTAAGTTTGTGAATATAAGGCATGTGTGTTGAGTCATTGACTGTGTCATCTTGTGTTACTGTCACATTTTAGCGATCCTTTCTCCATTTTCTTCTGCCACTCCCAATTGATGTCAGTTCCAAAAATTAACAGAAAACCTCTTTTCTTGACTTCCATGCAGGACTATTGGCTTTCTCTCCTTTACAAACGGTTGGTGGGAACCAAAGTCCTCACCGTTCAAGTGGCAGGTCTACAGCGGAAACCTAGGCCCGGGCGAGTGATACGGGACAAGCTGAGGATCTACGCCCACTGTACACACATCCGCAAGTAAGACTCCTTTGAAGTGTCTCTGCTCGTCATTTATGTAAAAAAAAACCTCAATGCCTTTCAACTGCCTTGTTAAGAATAATATCAAAGGAATAGAGGGCATGCCAAAGACCAGGACAAAAGCTGGCTGGATTGCACTAAAGACTAAGTAAATGTATGCCACTGTTGACATCTGGAGACCTCTGTTTTGCAACCCCCCAACCTCCATCCCAGTTAAATGAGTACTGCCATCAAAGAGCATCATAGCATTTTTTTTTATCTTGTCAAAGGGACAGAAGTCACTATTGTTCCAGCTTTGCTGATGGTAATTTTCCGACAGATAAGTGTCCCAGAACTTTCATCAGTGCCAATGACATGAATGAGCACATCGGATGATAAGTGATGTGCATTAAAGCTAATGGCTGTTCCTTCTGCTAATTTACTTGGTTTCTCTCTCTGCCGTCGTTGATGTTGTCCTTTTCCCCAGGTATTGTGTATCTGTATTCATTCATCCCGCCTGAAAGATTAGAAATTACGGGCCAGGAGGGAAAAAAACCTTCCTTTTCTGAACTACAAGCTGGTTAATCAAGAATTACTAATGCGTAACAGGAGGAAACATTTGTTGAGGATCTTTCGGCCTCACAAAGCCCTTATTTTCAGAGGAAGACAGGGAGTTCTCTAGAAATTGTCTAGTTGGTTCTCTGAATTAAAGACTACTGTACAAACCTATAACACAGGCTCGAGTAGCTGGCATGTTGGCATGAAATCTAAACTTTCTACATGGATTAATTAACCGCTGAATAAAAGAGATGGATTGATACCCACAGGCATTAGGACATAAGAAATAGGAGCAAAACTAGGCCATTTGGCTCCTCGCGTGCTCCACCAATCAATAAGATCGTGGCAGATCTGATCTTGGCCTCAAACCCGCTTTTCAACCCATTCCCATAGCTCTTGACTCTTCTATTGTTCAAGAATCTCCCTTTCTCAGCCTTGAATATATTCAATGACTTGGCCTCCACAGCGCACTGGGGTAGAGATTCACGACGAGAGTTGACATTCCTCTTCATCTCCATCTTAAAAGGGAGACCCCTTATTTGGAAACTATGCCCCCTAGTTGTAAATTGCCCCTCAAGGGGAATTATCTGCTCAGAAACTTATACATTTCAATAAGATCACCTCTCATTCTTCCAAACTCCAATAGTAGAAGCCCAACCTGCTCAACGTTTCCTCATAAGACGGCCCTTCCGTCCCAGCGATCAGCCTGATGAACCTCCTCTGAACTGTATCCAATGCATGTTCTCTAGGTGTGGTCTCACCAACACCCTGCACAGTTGTAGCGAGGCTCCCCTCCTTTTATGCTCCATTCCCCTTGCAATTAAGGCCGACATTCTATTTGCCTTCCCATGCATGCAAACTTTTTGTGCTGCAGATCCTTCTGAAGCTACTCTTCATTTTTCCATTAAGAATGTGTTCATGGTTTCACTAGGACATTTCCACTGGGACTAGTACAGAGCTACAAGATGTTAAAGTATTTATGGGCTGTGGTTTTAGACAGGTAGTGCATAGGGTCATGCCCAGAGGTACATATCCCTCTTATAATTAAGATCCCAATCTGAGATACACCTTCAAAGGGAGGCACAAAACACAGGGAGAGAGGAAAGGTGAAAGGAGAGCAACATCAAAAACATTTACCACAAGTTGCTCCCATCCTTTGTGGTCAGTTCAAGAACAGCACAGCAAAGCACCTGAAAACTAGTCACTAGTCACCTTACAAGTAAGGGACAGATAAATGGATGCTGCTGGGTGGTAAAATAGGCTTTATTTGTATATAAACTCAAACCTTCAAAAATTGGGGATTTCGGTTTCTTTAAAAAAAAACTATTTGTTCCATAAGTACTATAGGTTTATCAATAGAGTGTGTGATTTTAAAATTCCAAAGCAAAAGATGGAAGTTATTGAGATGTTTATTACGTATTAGGATTGCTAAACGTCAACATTTGGTGAATCATTTCCAGACGTGTTCTTCACATGTTTTGTTTTAGTTTTTCTATGAGTGACACTTTTGAAATTGTCAGTGAAAGATAGCTTTGTTCCATTTCCACGTGCTGAATTGGGAGTCTCTGTGGGGAGCTCCCAAGCATACAATAAATAGACTTGCACTCAAATAGCACTTTACCATTGCCCGCAATGTCCCAAAGTGGTTCTGGTTTTGTAGGCGATGGTGCTAGCCATTTTATTACCAGCAAAGCCACTGAACAGCGATGAGATGAATGAGATGTTTGTGATGGTGTTTTTTAAGGGAGGTATGTTGTCCTGCACACCTGGAGGAACTCCCAAATATTCTTCGAGAAAGATTGGGGTGTGGAAGGGTTATAAA
Organism: Isurus oxyrinchus; assembly: GCA_026770705.1. Lineage (NCBI taxonomy): Eukaryota > Metazoa > Chordata > Chondrichthyes > Lamniformes > Lamnidae > Isurus > Isurus oxyrinchus. Next base: position 11,505,630 of record JANJGN010000017.1, on the reverse strand, counting down.
ACAGTGGAGCAATTGACCGGACAACCTCCATGTAACTAATTCCAGAGCTGCATTGGGAAAGGTCATGGTATCAGTAATATTGGCTCCCTACACTTTCAGCTATAGAGAGTGTGTAACATGTGGTAGTTAGGAAGCACTGAGGAAAGTCAATGTCACAGTAAAATAAGGGAATCACACCTCAGCCAAAAAGATTGGAAACAGGCTGAACAATTATGTAAACACATATCAAACAGAAAATAAAAAGTTTGCTTGTGTTGTAACGGCATGCAGTGCATTATAGCATGAAAGCCCTGGCATCCATTGCATGTCATAGAGGGCCTGAGGCCTTTTGAAGTCTGGCAATGTTCAGTAGTAATTGTCTAAATTCAACTGTATCTCTCAACATCTTGCTGGAAATGGCTACTGTGAAAAAATAAATACAGTACTATATATATCATTGCTTCATTAATAAAATGAGGCATGGAGAGTTTTTTTTTGAAAGTCCTTATTTAGAAAAATAAGTGTTCATATTTGGATCACACACCGGTTATTGATTGTTAATACTATCCTCTTAATGCACTGAAGGTAATAACACACAAACAGACAAGGACAAGATAAAGTCAGCCATCTTCTCACACCAGGTAGCCAATTAGCTCGCTCAAAGAGAATGAATTTGACTTTATGCAATGCTTTTCACATCTGCAGGATTTCTTAATGTGCTTCACAGACTTTGGAGTACTTTTGAATCGTAGGCAAATGCATCAACCAATTTTCTCATGGCAAAGTCCCATAAACTGTGACGTTATGCGGTTACATCAAGCCTACAGCACAGATACACGCCATTTGCCCAACAGGTCTATGCTGGTATTCATTCTCCACCTAAGCCTCTTCCCACTCTGATTAACTCTTCCTGCCCAGTGTCCTTTTCACTGTATCCCTTCTCCCTCTTAGCTACACCCACTAATTCAGTATCATCCGCACATTGTGACACAAGACCTCCAAATATTGAGTCCAGATCATTTATGTATGTGACAAATAATGGTGGTTTCAGCATGGACTCCGTGAGACACCGTTTCCTCCAGTCCGAGAAATATTCCTTAAATCATAGCCTCTGTTGTGTAGCCATTCTGTAATATGACCCTGCATGACATTGCCTGAACAGTGTCACTCAGGCAGCACCTTATTGAAAGTAAATTTGTAACTTTTCCAGAAAATGTGATGCTTTGTTGAGGATTAGTGTGCACTGCATGGACAGATTCCAATCTCTAATCCAGACGTTTCAATCATTTAGTCCAAACCAGTCCCAAATTGAAAAAAACTCACCCCCCCCCCCTCCACCCCCCTACAATCATTTAGAGCTAGGTGTTGCTGTGTTAAAATTTCAGACAATCCCAGCATGAGTTTGCATCCTTAGGCAAGAAATTGACAACGTCTGAGAGAGGAGGTCACAAAATGAGAAACATGAATATCTGGATCTTGGGTCTTAGATGCGTAAAAGGGTTTCTTTGCTGGGAACTGCACGGATGATTTAACTCTTCAATCCCATGCTGTTTCGTAACTTTATAGTACAGCGAATCAGTGCCCTCTGAGGTCATCTGTGATGTTAGGCACACGTCAAAATGGAGAATTAAGATCAAACATATGTTTATACGCGTATACAAAATGCTCAAGTGGCTCCTTCAGAGCTTCTGATCAACCCTGCCAAGACCCCAGTAAAACCCACTTCAAAACAAGCTTCTCATTTTAATCCCATGTTCTCCTGCTGACTACCCCAAAGAGAGGCAAAAAGTCATTTCACAATCCCTTTTTTCAAACCAAAGACTCAACATTTGATCCCACCAATAACCGTCCAGTTTTTTTTTCCCGCAGGCCACCTTCACTGCTTCCCATCAACCATTCCAATAAAATCTGTTCTAACCTGCCCTCTCCCAGAAATCCTGTACAAGTGCCAGGACTAGGGTAGCATAGTCATTCCGTTAATGGATTAATAATCTAGGCAACTTGATTTAAAACCTCATGATTGGAGTTTGAGAAGTTAAATTCGATTTAAAAAGATTTGGAGATTAAAAGCCGGCTGCAGTGACCATGATGCTGCCAGACCAACATAAAAGCCTGTTTCATTAATGTCCTATGTTGCAGAGAGAAGAGACCTTTTTGTCAAAGCTTTTTATCTTCCACTCATCAGGACAATTTGCAAGAACACCAATGTAAGGGAAACAACGAATTTATACTGTATGAGAAGAGAGTGCTGATTGGTTGGCAAGTTGATGCTGATTGGTAGAGGTTTTGCCATGGAGAATGCACCAGTTGATGGTGATTGACAGTTAACTGCCAAGCATTTTAAAAAAATTAAACCAGGTAGCTTTACTCTGATTGGTCAAGGCCTGAGGAATGAACCAATGGATGGTTGTCACTTATTTTGTTTAGCTGAAAGAGACATAATGTGCGTACATGTTCTTTCTGTCTGTAAAAAACAGGGCCCTGTGTATTAATATATGTAGCTTCCCGTACACGCAAGTGCGCCACATTGTGAGCCCGACAGACAATCTTAAATTTGTTGACAGTGTAATTCTTAGCACACTGAGAATTATTTAGCAAACATTGTCCAATCGTAGAATCATATCCAATGTTGGGCACTGTGTTTTGAGTTTGGCAAGCACGGGCTTGTTGGGTACGATCTGTACCTTATCCATTGTGAACAGCAGAAAGGACATGCTGTTCGATAAGACCCATCAGCCTTTGGGAGGTACGGCCTGCATACCTCGCATCACACTGGCACTGAAATTCATATACCACATTACTCATTTGTGTGATAGACAGAGCGTCTTTTTGGCTCGACAGCAACATCCTGTTAGTGGTGAATATCACTCGTGTTGCTACTGCATTGTTGCAGGGTGAAACAGCCAGCTTTACCTGTTGCTCAAAGTTTTGCTATACCTTGCCCTTCCAGGGTAACCTGAGGTAGACTGGGCACTTTTCAGGGCTGACAGTGACAGCCTTAGGCTTGTTCATGAGTTTGTGTGATGTACAGTGTGAGATGACCTGATCAGGGAAGCCACTATTCCATAGGATGTCTTTGATGCTCCTATTTCAGTAACAAGCTTGCATGGTGAGCAAATGGCTCTGGGCGAATTTATGAGGCTGCTGATAAGGCCAATCTTATAGGTGTAGAACTGTAAGAATCTCAATACGTGCATCAACCAGTGAAGGTAGGTTTGTGGTAGACGGTGGTAGAGAACCCCCCCCCCCCAGCAGATTTCTTAACTAGTGCGTCAAGGAAAGGGAGTTCATTTGCCTGCTCCATTTTCAAAGGTGAATTTTCTGCTCACCTATGTAAGCTTGATGCTGAAGTATGGACACATCAAAGCCATCCTCCGGGATAATGGCCACCCTGATCAGATCATTTCACACTGTATATCTCGTAAACCCATGAACAGGTCTAAGGCCATCACTTTCGGCACTGAAAAGGGCCCAGTCTACCTCGGATTACTCTGGAAGGGCAAGGTATCGCAAACATTTGAGCAACAGGTGAAGTTAGTACCTATGCAGTAACAATACGAGTGGTATTCACCACTAATAGGATGCTGATGTCAAGCCAAAAAGACCTTCTGTCTGTCACACAAATGAGTAATGTGGTATATGAATTTCAGTGCCTGTGTGATGTGGGGTATGTAGGCCGTATTTCCCAAAGACTGGCGGTTCATATCAAATAGCATGTCCCAGCTGCTGTTCACAACGGGAAAGGTACAGACCGTACCAATCAGTTCATTCTTGCAGAACTCAAAACACAGTGTCCAACATTAGGTGTGATTCCACAATTGGACAATATTTATTAAGTAGGCCTCTGTATTCCTAAGAATTATGCTGGCAGCCAATTTAAGATTGTCAGTTGGGCTCACAATGTGGCACATTTGCATGTACTAGAAGCTACTACGTTAATAGACAAAACCCTGTTCTTGCAGCCAGAAAGAACATGTACACACATTGTGTCTGTTTCAGCTAAACAAAATATGTGACAGCCGTTCACTGGTTCATTCATTTGGGCAATGCCTTGCCCAAACAGGGTAAAGCTACCTGGTTTAAATTTCAAACAATGCTTGGCAGTTAACTGCCAGTCACCATTAACTGGTGCATTCTCCATGGCAACACCTCTGCCAATCAGAGTCCATTTGCCAACCAATCAGCACCGTCTTCGCAGACAGTATAAATTTGTTGTTGCCCTTACATTGGTATTCTTGCAAATTGTCCTGTTGAGTGCAAGGCAAAATATTTTGACAAAAAAAAATCTCTTTTTCCAGCAATGCTCAAATCCTGCACTACCAAATGACCATCCTATATGGAAATCTGCTGATCTGACCCCTTCTGACCTATTCATGAATCTGGTTCCACAGTAATGTGGTCAACTCTTAAATACCGTCTGAAGTGCCCTAAGACAGTTGCTTCATCACCTTCTCAGGTCAACTAGGCAATGGGCAGTAAATGTCAGCCTCAGCAGCAGGGCCCACATCCCGAGCATTAAAAAAACCTTCCAAAATCATTCTCGCTAAAGACTGCAACAGTCAGACTACTCCCATTGAATGGGAGCTGTGCATGGATTGGAACGGAGGAACGATGGAGGAGGGGTAGATCATTTGGCTCATCGAGCCTGCTCCACCATTCAACTAGATCAGGGCTGATCATCCACCTCAGCGCCACTTTCCCACGCATTTCCCTGGATGTAATCAGTATCCAGAAGTCTATCGATGAACTTGAACTTGCTGAATGGTTGAGCTCCATGGTTGGGGTAGAACTAGCTGATAGCTGTCAATGAAATAGCATCAGGACAGATCACTCACAAGTTTTCAGAATGTGGGGAACATACATTAAAAAGTTTAAGGTCACACATGTAGGAGAGGATTTATAAAGAAATCTAACCCAGATTGACTCCAATAGCTTGATTGGTAAATTGCACACAGCAAATAACACCTTGCTTTAAACTGAGACACTCAGGTTCCATATTCAATGCTGATCTCTGCGGAGTTAACTGATCCCAGTCATGCCAGCAATTGGCCACTGTTTCTGGGCTGGAGGGAGATCCAGAAAGTCAGTGATGGTCCTTGATCCTGATTACAGTCCTTACTTTACAAAGCTGACTCACACTGGAACACTGGTCCTCTTTCAGTTCCTCACCCAAAATAAAGTGATTCAGTGATTTTGACTTCCTGCTTTACTGTCTGTGAGAATACTTCAATGTAATTGGCTGCTTACCTTGCCTGATGATATGACCGCTATTGGACATGACTGGGCATCAGATTCAAACTGACGCCAGTAAATGGAAAATCCATGCTATGGAGATTGCTAGATCTTTGTGAGAGAATTTCTACTAGGTCAGCAGCGAGTGCTGCTTCTTTGCCACAGAGCGCAAAATCCAGGCCAATCTGGTTACACTTCTGAATAGCAAAACCCGAGATTGAAAGCTCCAAAGGAAAGGGGGGTCTTATAGGCCTGAGGTGGATATAAAATGGAGTAGAAAATGTTATCCTTGAACACTTTTAAGATAGGCCAAGACTACAAGACAAAAGTTCACAGATCCAAAGGCAAGTTGGCGATTGATGTTGGGAAACACTGAGAGATATGGATGTTAGTGGTGGCTTTCCGAGTAGGACAGGGTGGCAGAAACCCTGAACTTATTCATAAGACAGTTTTATGCTGTGATGAGGGAAAAGAGAGGGTTCCAGAGAAGGAGACCTGTGACCTCCATTAATGAGATTGTTTTTGTGGTAACTAAAAATAGCTTCAGTTCAATTTGAGCCACTTAAGAGGACAAATTTTTCAGCAACTAATTTTGCTCTTACTCCCTTTTCAGTCACAATTACCTACGAGGATCCATTACCATTTACATCATCAATCTCCATAGATCAAGAAAGAAAATAAAGCTGGCTGGAACGCTGAGGGACAAGACAGTTCACCAGTACCTGTTCCAACCTTATGGAGTTCAGGGGTTGCAAGCAAAGTAGGTACAGGTGCATTACCATTAACTAAACACAGGCTGGGCTTGGAAGCACATGGATTAAAGAATTAGACCTTTCCTGCAAGTCTTGGCACTTGTTCAACAAACAGCTTGCACTTGTATTTTAATGTAGAAAGCATTCTAAGGTACTTTGCAGAGAGGGAAAAGAAATGTTGGTAAAAGGAATATATTTAAGAATAAAATAAATGTGAAGCATCACTTAATGAGCGATGCAATGTCGAACAAAATACCTCAACTCAGATTGGCACTGAGGACCAAGATGCCTGTATTGTTTGATCGGGAAGTAAATAAAAAGGTGACCAAAAATTTCAATGAAAAGATGGATTTTGAGAATATCACTGGGAGAAGTGAAGGGGTTTAGGAAGAGAGGACAAGGCGATTGGAGGCTCTGTCACCAATGGTAGGCAAAGGCCAGATCAGATTGAGAAGACTGAAAGGTGTGAGAGAGAATTTAAGCCTGAAGGAGATTACAAGGAAAGAAGAAAATTTTAAATTCAGTGCATTGGGGCAATAGGCAGCTTGTGTAGATCAGTGAGGATCAAGGTACTGAATGGACGTAAGTTATTAGTGACACAGAGGTAGGCAGCAGTAGGCCTTTTAAATGCAATGGGGTTCAATTTGACTTTGTACAGTGTTGTAAAGTGGATGATATTGAATCAACATGACATCAATGACAAAAACAAACTGGAGTGGTGTAAAATGTGCTTGTGATTCGCTATCACCTGTCAAAATGATCCCCAATCAGACATAAGCAAGTGGGTGGGAGTGAAGGTTTCAGAGTCCCTTTCTGCAGGATATAAACATGAATGGCAAAGCCAGCATTTATTCTAGTTACTCTTGAAAAGGTGTTGATGAGCCATCTTCTGAAATTGTTGCAGACCATGTCTTGCAGGTGGACCAAGAGTGCCATTAGGGAGGGAGTTCCAGGATTTTGACCCAGCGACGGTGAAAGAATGGTGATATAGTTCCAAGTCAGGATAGTGTGTGTAGCCTGGAGGGGAACTTGCAGGTGGTGGTGTTGCCATGCGTCTGCTCCCCTTATCCTTCTCGGTGGTAGAGATTGCCGGTTTAGAAGGTGCTGTCAAAGAAGCCTGGGCAAGTTGCTGCAATGCATCTTGTAGGTGGTACACACTGCTGTACACTAGTAGTGCGGGGAATGAATATTTAGGTTAGCGATGAGGTGCTGATCACGCTGGTTGCTTTGTCCTGGATGGTATCAAATTTCTTGAGCGTTGTTGAAATCACACTCATCCAGGCAAGTGGGGAGTATTCCTTCACATTCCTGACTTGTGCCCTGTGGATAGTGGACAGGCTTTGGGGAGTCAGGAGTTGAGTTACTCATCATGGAACACTCATAGGGTTTATGTGATTGGTACAATTAAGTTTCTGGTCAATGATAACCCTCAGGGTATTGATCATGGGAGATTCGACAATGGTTGTGGGGGGCGGGGGGGGGGGTCGGGGTTTGGGGGGAAAGGGTGATGGCTGCATTAAGTGACCTGAGCCAACGTGGTACTCACCCTTCCCGAGCACAGGTTGTTGAATCTTTTACAGCACTGGACCCATGTGCGCCACACCACATCATGGGAGCTCACACTCTCGGCCAACTCCTCCCACGCATGTCAGGTCAGGTGGGGGGGGGGGCCTCCACCTCCTGTCCCTCGGAATCAGGACCTCCCACCGCACTGCCACCTCCTCCAGGAGGGCAGCTAGGCACTCAACCGAAAACCGAGGGGCACACTGCCCTGCCGGCCTACCCTCTGGTCTGGCCTTCCCCGCAGGCCCACCCTCCGGGCTTGTGTCACCTCCATTGCCCGTCTGCAGAGCCCTTCTCCCAGCCATTGCGAGCAGCCTCTTCAAGGCTGCCGGGCCTTCCTTTATACAGGCCTCCGGGTCGCCACTGGAGCCGGCGGGCTGAGCACACCCGGCGCCGCCCGGCCCCACCCCCGCTATGCACAGGGGTCGTGAACTCTGCTGGGCGGGCCTCAATTGGCGGGGTGAGCAGCGATCTGGCTCGTGCCCACCCACCCACGCCCTCTCCCGACGTGGGGAAAATTCTCCCCAGAATGTCTCAGGCAGGGCACCTGACTGCAGCCTCCTGCTGCCTTAAGCAAGGGAGTCGGGAGCTGTTCGGTGCAGGTGATTGGACATCTTCGTGTCTGACTGGCAAGATATAGGGTTGGGGGGGAGGTGGTGGTTGAGTGTGAGGATGAAAGTGGGACAATTCTGACTGGAAACCTTGGTAGGTTTTAGTAATCAGCGCATGCGCGTGATGGGATACAGAAAGATATTTAAAAAAAAAAATAGGCCTGAGGTGTGCAGAATAAGTAAAATATAAACTGGACAGCCGACTCGATCCAACAGAACTTGGCCTTGGCTTTCCTGCAGTTCTTCTGTGTGATGTCCTCCTGTAGGACCGCCTGGTAACTGCAACACGAAGCCGTTTTGAACCTGTGCTGTTCGTGGGAAGATATAATTTCGGATGGTTGACTGTTTCCATGCTAACAGAGACGTGGCCTCTTATGCTGGAAGGGAGGGAGGCATCAGGCTGGGAGTGAGGGGGTTGGTGCAGTTGGGATTTAACAAGTTTAATTGTTTCCTCTTGGCTTGGGCCAGACAAAAACTATTCTTCACTTTTCTGCCAGGAAACGTTGACAACAACAAACATTGAACAGAAATGCAGACTCACACATGCAGACCAAACTGGAGGTTGTGGCAAAACCTTGTTTACTGCTGCTCCTGACATTTCGACAACACTTTGCCCGGATTCAGAATTGTGAAGGGAATGTGCGAGGAGACGGTTACTCTCCCCAACAGTTTCCCTCTCTCCTACACAAGAGTTAAGCGAGTATACTTCCCCCACCTCACTAAAGAGGCCCATATTTTACAAGATTGTGTTTTGCGAATGCAGGAGCTTGCCAAATTATAAGGGCAACTAATTTTGCCGCAGTTATTGGAAATGCATTTCAGGTATAGGCTTAACAGAGAGACCTGCATTTTCATAGCACCTATCATGACCACAGGATGTCCCATGCACTTTGCAGCCAATGAAGTATTATTATTGAAGTGTAGGCATTGTTGTAATGTAGGAAAGACAGCAGCCAAACTGCTTACAACAGCTTCCTACAACAAACAGTGTGGAGATGAGCGAGTTATCTCTTTTCAATGGTGCTGGTGGATGGCTAAATGTTGGCTAGATATAATATAAAGACAAAGGTTGTGCTAGGGGCTATAAAACGTTGCGGGTCAGATCACACTTGAGTTCTAGTTTGACGTCGTGCCACCAAAGAGGTATCTTTGCATTGAAAAGGGTACAGAGAAGAGGAGGAGAGCTGTACTCAGCTTAGGAGAAAGCATTGAGGGAAAGAACAGAGATCTGCTTCAAACGTGTTTTGTTACAGTGATGTGCCAGACTGTGAAGCAGCTGGAACAAGTAGGCCGGATCTGCTTGGTAGGTTTGGGGAGTGAATTGGAGCCGCGGGGGTCTTTGTACAGCGCACTGCCAAAATCCCAACAGGCCAAGACTGCTCAAAACTTGACAGATTGATTAAAAGTATGTTTTCCACACTTACCAGATAGTTCCCTACCACAAATCCGAAATGCTTTGAAGAGGTATTGCCTGAGCTTCAGAGGAGACCACAAGTGCAGCCTTCAAATTTGAGATGCATAGTTTCATGTAAATTGTTAACTTTGAAAGAATTTCCCATATGACTTTCCCACCACAGATCTTCGTCTACCAGGAGAATGGGCTGCTAACCTATTACCTGGCTTCTGCTGCTACTTCCCTATTGATCCTCACAAGGAGAAGCCTAGTATTGGGCCAAAGTAACTAAATATCTCCTATCTCTGGAAATGCAAGTTGGTCAGACTCTCACCTGGTATCAATGAACCTTAACGAGACAGACAGACAGACAGAGAGAGACGAGAGAGACAGAGGGAGAGAAGCATAAGATGGACAGAATGGGAGAATGATGTATAGGATAAGAGTCAGAGTGCGTGTGTTTGTTTGTGTGAAAGACAGATATCAGAAGTAAAGGGCTGCATTTTAAGCCCTTCGTGGACTGAGGACAGGGTGACCTGTAAAATGGCAAGGGAAGGTGGGAGGGAATGTGGAATGCCCTTTCATCTGCCATGGTATCTACCAGCTGTGGAGAAGGTGGAGGATGATTCTACCACCAGAGGCCAATTGAGCCACTTTTTAAAAATTCATTCACAGGATGTGGGTTTCGCTGGCTGGGCCCAGCATTTATAGCCCAACCCCTGTTGCCTTGAGAAGGTGGTGATGAGCTGCCTTCTTGAACCGTTGCAGTCCCCGTGGTGTAGGTACACCCACAGTGCTGTTAGGAAGGGAGTTCCAGGATTTTGACCCACCGACAGTGAAGGAACGGCGATATATTCCCAAGTCAGGATGGTGTGTGACTTGGAGGGGAACTTCCAGGTGGGGGTTTTCTCATCTATCTGCTGCCCTTGGCCTTCTAGATGTTAGTGGTCATGGGTTTGGAAGGTGCTGTCGAAGGAGCCTTGGTGAATTCCTGCAGTGCATCTTGTAGATGGTACACACTGCTGCTACTGTGCATTGGTGGTGGAGAGAATGAATGTTTGTGGATGTGGTGCCAATCAAGTGGGCTGCTTTGTCCTGGACAGTGTCCAGCTTCTTGAGTGTTGTGGGAGCTGCACTCATCCAGACAAGTGGGGAGTATTCCATCACACTCCTGACTTGTGCCTTGTAGATGGTGGACAAGTTATGGGGAGTCAGGAGGTGAGTTACTCGCTGCAGGATTCCTAGCCTCTGACCTGCTTTTGTAGCCAAAGTATTCATATGGCTAGTCCAGTAATGTTTCTGGTCAATGTTAACCCCCAGGCTGTTGATAGTGAGGGATTCAGTGATGGTAATGCATTTGAATTTCAAGGGGTGGTGGTTAGATTCTCTCTAGTTTGAAATGGTCATTGCCTGACACTTGTGTGGTGCAAATGTTATTTGCCATTCATCAGCCCAAGCCTGGATATTGTCCAGCTCTTGCTGCAGTTGGACACGGACTACTTCAGTATCTGAGGAGTCGCGAATGGTGCTGAACATTGTGCAAATATCAGTGAACATCCCCACTTCTGATCTCATATGGAAGGAATGTAATTGGTGAAGTAGCTGAAGATGGTGGGGCTGAAGACACTATCCTGAGAAACGTCTGCAGTGATGTCCTGGGACTGAGACGACTGACATCCAACAACCACAACCATCTTCCTTTGTGCTGGGTATGACTCCAACCAGTGGAGAGTTTTCCCCCTGATTCCCATTGACTCCAGTTTTGCTAGGGCTCCTTGATGCCACAATCGGTCAAATGCGGCCTTGATGTCAAGGGCAGTCACTCTCACTTCACCTCTGGAGTTCAGATCTTTTGTCCATGTTTGAACCAAGGCTGTAATGAGGTCAGGAGCTGAATGGCCCTACCCAAACCCAAACTGGGCATCAGTGAGCAGGTTATTGCTAAGCAAGTGCTGCTTGATAGCACTGTTGATGACCCCTTCCATTACTTTTCTGATGATGGAGAGTAGACTGATGGGGCGGTAATTGGCTGGGTTGAATTTGTCCTGCTTTTTGTGTACAGGACATACCTGGGCAAGTTTCCACATAGTCAGACAGATGCCAGTGTTGTAGCTGTACTGGAACAGCTTGGCTAGGGGTACGGCAAGTTTTGGAGCACGAGTCTTCAATACTATTGCCAGAATATTGTCAGGCCCCGTAGCTTTTGCAGTATCCAGTGCCTTCAGCCGTTTCTTATCATGTGGAGTGAATCGAATTGGCTGAAGACTGGCATCTGTGATAGTGGAGCCCTCTGGAGGAGGCTGAGATTAATCATCCACTCGGCACTTCTGGCCTAAGATTGTAGCAAATGCTTCAGCCTTATCTTTTGCACTGATGTGCTGGGCTCCCCCATCATTGAGGATGGGGACATTTGTGGAGCCTCCTCCTCCAGTGAGTTGTTTAATCACCCACCACTATTCACGACTGGATGTGGCAGGACTGCAGAGCTTAGATCTGATCCATTGGTTGTGGGATCGCTTAGCTCTGTCTATCACTTGCTGCTTATGATGTTTGACATGCATGTAGTCCTGTGTTGTAGCTTCACCAGGTTGACACCCCATTTTTAGGTATACCTGGTGCTGCTCCTGGCATGCCCTCCTGCACTCTTCATTGAACCAGGGTTGATCCCCTGGCTTGATGGTAATGGTAGCTTGGAGGATATGCTGGGCCATGAGGTAACTGATTGAGGCTCTATACAATTCTGCTGCTGCTGATGGCCCACAGCACCTCATGGATGCCCTGTCATGAGTTACTAGATCTGTTCGAAATCTATGCCATTTAGCACGGTGGCACATAACACGATGGAGGGTATCCTCAAAGGGGATAGGCAAAGTAAACGTGGAATGGATGTTTCCCCTTGTGGGACATTATAGAATGAGAGGCCATAGTTTTAGGCTAAGGGATGCCAGATTTAAATCAGAGATGAGGAGGAATTACTTTTTTCAAAGGGTCATGAATCTGTGGAATTCACTAACCCAGAATGCAGTGGATGCTGGGATGCTGAATAAATTTAAGGAGGAGATAGGTTTTTAATTAGTAACGGGTTGAAAGGTTATGGGGAGAGGGAGGGAAATTGGAGTTGAGGCTGAAATGAGATCAGCCATGATGGTATTGAATGGAGGGGCAGGCTCGAGGGGCTGAATTGCCTACTCCTGCTCCTAGTTCTTATGTTCTTATCCACAACTGCGCGGTGGTCACTCCTACCAAATACTGTCATGGACAGATGCATCTGCGGCAGGCAGGTTGGTGAGGATGAGGTCAAGTATGTTTTTTACTCTTGGTTCCCTTGCCGTCTGCCACAGACCCGGTCTAACAGCTATGTCCTTTAGAACTTGGCCAGCTCGGTCCGTAATGGTGTTACTGAACCATCCTTGGTGATGGACATTGAAGTCCCCCACCCAGAGTACATTCTGCACCCTTGCCACCCTCAATGCTTCCTCCAACTGGTGTTCAACATGGAGGAGCTGATTTATCATCTGAGGGAGGGCAGTACATGGTAATCAGCAGGAGGTTTCCTTGTCCATGTTTGACCTGATGCCATCAGACCTCATGGTGTCCAGAGTCGATGTTAAGGACTCCCAGGGCAACTCTCTCCCGACTGTATACCACTGTGCCCCCACCTCTGCTGGCTCTGTCCTGCCGCTGGGACAGGACATAGCCAGAGATGGTGTTATCTGGGGATTTATCTGTAAGATATGATTCTGTGAGGATGATTATGTCAGGCTGTTGCTTGACAAGTCTGTGAGACAGCTCTCCCAATTTTGGCACTGGCCCCCAGATGTTAGGAAGGAGGACTGTGCAGGGTCGACAGGGCTGAGATTGTCATTGTCGTTTCCGGTCCCTGGGTCAATGCCGGGTGGTGCGTCTGGTTGCATTCCTTTTTTGTGACTTTATAGCGGTTTGATACAACTGAGTGTCTTGCTAGGCCATTTCAGAGAGCATTTAAGAGTCAACGATTTTACTGTGGGTCTGGAGTCACATGTAGGCCAGGTAAAGACAGCAGATTTCCTTCCCGAAAGGGCATTAGCGAACCAGATGGGTTTTTACAACAATCGACAATGGTTTCATGCTCATCGTTAGACTTTTAATTCCAGATTTTGACTGAATTGAAATTCCACCATCTGCTGTGGTGGGATTCAAACCCAGGTCCCCAGAGCATTACCCTGGGTCTCTGGATTACCAGTCTAGCAACAATACCACTACACCATCACCTCCTCCACTTAAGTGGCCAAGTAAGGGCCTCTTCCCACACCTCTGCCCCTAAACCCCACCACCACCTGCCCTGGTGGTGAATGGGCATTCCACAAGTGGAGAAACTGCCTGGTGAACTCTGATAACCTCCCCTGACTGATGTACTTCCTAATCAGACTCTCTGTGGCCCATGAAGTCGGGGTGGGGAGGTCCAATGACGAATGGCCTCCCCAGTGGGAACCCCTCTGTCTGCCGACACCCCTCCCTGATGACCGGGCCTTCCTGACTGGCCCTGGCAACTAGCCCTGGTTGGAAAAGCTGTCTGCTCCCAATGACGTCCTCTCTGTGAGGCACACTCTCAGCAGTGGCCACTGCACCTGGTAGCGCTGTAGAGACTGTAGAGACAGCCCTCCGACTGCCTAGCAGCTCTTGAGGACAGGTCCCCACTCTCTGAAGGGGCAAGAGTCCCGAGGGCAACTAATTAGTGTAAGGGCAAAATACTGCGGACGCTGGAAATCTGAAATAAAAACAAAAATAGCTGGAAAAACTCAGCAGGTCTGACAGCCTCTGTGGAGAGAGAGAGAGAGAGACAGAGTTAACGTCTTAAGTCTGTATGACTCTTCTTCAGAGCTGAAGAGAAGTAAAAATGTGGTGAGATGTACACTGTTTAAGGGGGGTGGGGGGTAGGACAGGTGGAGCTGGATAGAGGGTCAGCGATTGGTGGAGGCAAAGGAGGGATTGTGAAAGGTGTCATAAACAAAAGGTCAAAGGGTTGTTAATAGTGGTGGTCCTGGCTAAAGGAGGTGCTAATGGTGACATTAAGACTGGAAAGCAGGAGGTGATAGGAGCTGGACCAGGGTAAGCGCTCTGGAAAGAACAACATGAGCAAGTGGCAGAGGGGCCCGAGTGGGGGTGGGGTGGGGGGAAGGGACAGTGGGGGTGGGGGGAAAAGATCAAAAATAGGCTAAAAGCTGGGGATAAAACCATGAATAAAAATGGAAATAAATTTCAAAAGTAATAATGATAATAAATAAATGGAAAAAAATAAATAAAAATTAAAAAATAAAAATGAATATTGATAAAAGGGGATCAAACAGGACATTGGAGAGACCAAAGGCAGACTGGGTGAACGCTTAGTAGCTTCAAGTTCTGTCGAAGGGTCACGAGGACTCGAAACGTCAACTCTTTTCTTCTCCGCCGATGCTGCCAGACCTGCTGAGTTTTTCCAGGTAATTCTGTTTTTGCTTAGTAGAACATCTTCAGTCTGTCCGCAAGAATGACCCAGACCTCCCTGTCGCTTGCCATTTTAACACTCCACCCTGCTCTCTTGCCCACATGTCTGTCCTTGGCTTGCTGCATTGTTCCAGTGAAGCCCAACGCAAACTGGAGGAACAACACCTCATCTTCCAACTAGGCACCTTACAGCCTTCCGGACTGAATATTGAGTTCAACAATTTCAGATCATGAACTCTCCTCCATCCCCACCCCTTTCCGATCCCTTTTTTTTAATCAATATTCATTTTTATTTTTTAATTTTTATGTATTTCTTTCCACTTATTTTTGTCATTATTACTTGTTAAATTTATTTCCATTTTTATTCATCGTTTTATCCCCAGCTTTTAGCCTATTTTCGATCTTTTTTTCCACCACTGTCCCCTCCTCCCACCTCACCCCCCCACTCGGGTCCTCTATCACTCTCCAGAGCGCTTACCCTGGTCCAGCTCCTATCACTTCCTGCTTTCCAGTCTTAATGTCACCATTAGCACCTCCTTTAGCCAGGACCACCACTATTAACAACCCTTTGACCTTTTGTTTATGACACTTTTCACAATCCCTCCTTTGCCTCCACCTATCGCTGACCCTCTATCCAGCTCCACCTGTCCCACCCGCCCCCCTCCCACCCCCTTAAACAGTGTACATCTCACCACATTTTTACTTCTCTTCAGCTCTGAAGAAGAGTCATACGGGCTCGAGACGTTAACTCTGTCTCTCTCTCTCTCTCTCCACAGATACTGTCAGACCTGCTGAGTTTTTCCAGGCATCCTTTGCCTTTGCAACTAATTAGTGTCCGAGAAATGGCCAAGGCAAGGTTACCACCTCCCCCCACCCCCCCCCCCAACACCTCCCTCTGGCTTTCGGGCCCATTGTTGGGGCTCCTGCCGCAGCAGCAAGATTTCAGACGAGGTGTAGACTCATTAGGGAGGGAGGCCGGGATTTTCCAGCCCCATCACGGTGGGAGATTAGGCGAAATGGCCGAAAGCCCATTGACTTTCGGTGGGAGTGGACGATCCTGGCAGGGGACGGGGGCTGGGAAATCCTGCCCAGGGACGCGTGCGGAAAGAGACAGAGAGAGAGAGAGAGAGACAAATGGAAATGTACATATACGACATTTTGGATAACCTCACACTTCAGATAGGCAAATATATTTCAAATAGGCAGTTTCTTCACTCAACAGTCGACTCAGGTTCATGGCTGTCGGGGAGAGAAAGTTGCATTCGGACTTTAGAAGCATCGAGCAATCCACAAAAGCCTCTTGCCAAAGGCCACTAAACTCTAACTGACCTTAGCCTTGTGTGTACTTACAGTTCAATTTTAACAGCCGATAATACATTGTGCCTTACTGGGCCCTCACAAAATGGCATGTCATTCAAACACAGCAAAGCCATGTGAGATCTGCTATTTGTACGAAAAGAATGAACAAACAGGAATGTTCGTGATTCAAACAAGCCAACAAGTATTCTTATTTAATCCACTTCCCAGCGAACAGACAGCACGTTGTGTGTTGAATTGTCTGACTGGAGTGAAGTAGTGCTATCTTCCTGTGACACCAGCGTTCGCTGTCACGCTGATTCCAATGTTACAAGTAAAGTTGCTCGACCTCTAACCCAACAAATGTACGCTATATCGGAATTGCGTTTCCGTGGGAGTGAGGGGGATGCGGGTTCCTGATTGTCTGTCTTGTTTTCTTGTTTCTCCTGGGTTTCTGTGGATTTTCAGTGAGGGGAGGATCAAGAGAATCCCTGTGGAAATTCAAACCCATTGCCTACGATGGTGAGCGATATTCCACACAAGCGTGTGGAAAGTCAGACGTTCACTGCCTCATGACCAGCCCAGCAATTAAGACCATAAGACATAGGAGCAGAAATTAGGCCATTCGGCCCATTGAGTCTGATCCGCCATTTAATCATGGCTGATAAGTTTCTCAACCCCATTCTCCTGCCTTCACTCTTATATGACCATATGACATAGAATTATTTCCTAGACTCTTAAAGCATCTCTTTACTCTGGTGTGTGGGGGAGGGGGTGGCGGGTCTGGGGGTTGGGGGGTTGGGGTTGGGGGAGGCAGAGGAGCCAGACTTTCCCCTCCCTGATTTTGGGCAGTGAATGGGTGGAAAATCACTCCCCTGTTCCTGGCCTCCTCAGGACCTTCAGTCTTGGACCATCATTATCCATAGCTCCAGAAGACAACATGCCTGTAAAAGTGTATGCTACCAGCATCTCGGACTCACTGAGTGAACTGTAACATAGCACCACCAACATCTTGATTGTCTAAGAATCTCCAACCTTCTGTCCCAAATGACCTCCACCTATCCACTTCTGCCAGTTTCCAAACCTCTCTTATTGTTGAATTCTTATATTTTCATCTCTTTGTCCATTCCTGTCTTCCTCCTAAGATTTCTGCCCTCAATCCTGCACTTTTCACATCAAACTATCCCCTGTTTATTTGTAAATAAAGTCAGTCTTACATCAGTCTCACAGCTGATTTATCCAACGGTTTATATTTTTCTCATTTCCTGCTCAGTTCTTTTTGCTTTGCAGTTCCCACTGGTGCTGCTCCTTTTTATATTGTTGACCATGTTGACTGTACTGTGACTGGAGTTGCACCTTCCACAGTCACACCTTGAGCACAGGGTCTCAGCTCTACTGGTTTACTGAAATGTGAGGGAGAATCAATAGGAATATAGCAGCATAAGAATAGGAGTAGACCATTCTGCCCTCACGCCTGTTCCGCCATTGGAGAATCTTAGACAATCAAGATGTTGGTGGTGCTATGCTACAGTTCACTCAGTGAGTCCGAGATGCTGGTAGCATACACTTTTACAGGCATGTTGTCTTCTGGAGTTATGGATAATGATGGTCCAAGCTCCAACGTTCTTTCCATCACACAGCTGACCGGGAATCTTTCCCATTCTTACTGCCTGTCACTGGCATGTGTTGGAAAGATTTGTAGTTTGATACCAAACCTTGTTTGGCAATGTTATGAACACACCTTCCTTGGCCATCGAATCTCAGGATGGGACTCGCACCCAGAGCTTTTGGTTTTAAGGGAGGGACATTAACCACTAGGGACGCTACCTACTGCACCACAAGATACTAACCATCACAAAATCACAAGTAAATAAGCTTCACAGCAATCTACTGCCATCTTATGGTTTGTCTCCTTTTCACTCCTGACCACACAAGAAATTCCACCTTGTCGGGTTCTCCCATTCTTATCAATGCTTTTAAATACTGGGCGATTTGAAGATTCAGCCATTAGATATAATGGTTTAGATGTCATCTATATTTCCCAATTTGCAAACAAGCAGCCACTGGGTCTAGTTCGATTTGGACAACTAATAGTCACAGCAAAGGCCAGTCAACTATCATTCAAACTGAGGATGTTTCCAGTCAGTTTGGTTTATTGGATAAAAGAAACTTCCTTTAAAAGGCACTGCTAATCTGAAGCTAATCTTGAACATTGACTGTTTATCCAGACTCATACATAAAAGATATCATGTAGAACTTGCTTCCATTACGCCAACAATGTAACACCACAAGCAGATTCTAACATTCATTCACATTAACCAGTGATATCTTGGACCAAAACAGACTGTTAGAAAATAAATTCACCCATTCTGTCTGATAGTGCCTCTTTCCCTTTCCATTCCTGTGCCTAGGGAACTTCTGAACTCCAGGCATCCCCCTGGCCTTTGATTCTTGCACTACCAAACTGACCTTCAGATCTTCCTCTCTGCTTCTCCTTCTTGGTCTTTCCAGCCCCTCTGAAGTGGTCCAGATCCAGGTCTGTTACATACCTTAATTCCACCAAGGCCAGTCCAGCTCATACTCTAACCATGGCCCCTCTTACCCACCTCCTATTTGACCCAGAATTAGCGATACAATTCCCTGCCCATCCAGACACCGCCAGCTCCTTGATTCCAATAACTGCCATTTATATAGTGTCTTTAATGTAGTATAGTTGTCTATATATTGGCAAGGAGCGTCAGTACTTTAACACACTGTAACAAAGCACTAAGCCTCGAGTCTGAACCCACCATTATCCCAACTCAACATCATCACGAAGATGCTTTTCCTCCTGGGAGGTGGATAGGTGGAACAAATCTGAAGGTATCACCTGGGCAGCTTCAGTAGGAGAACTGTTTTCTCAGCTGGGGTAACAATACACCACACAGCAAGATCTGGCAAAATGATAGAAAGGCCAGGGCCTTCTGGGGAGAGGCAATAATTGTCGGAGCGCAGCTTCACTCAAAAATTCGCCCGGCTCTACACTGCACTGCTCTCCATTTCTTCCTGGACGTTCTAAGCCCAGCTTTTCCAGAGACTACAGAGCTCATTGCTCAGAGAACTCCATCACAGCAGTGTGGAGTCAGGGGAAGAAAGTACACCCCACTCCCCTTTTTTACAGCACCAGCTGCCGTAAGTTTAAACCTCCCGTCTTTGGATGTTAGTGAATGGATTTTTTATTTATTCTCTTATGTGGGCAAGGCCAGCATTTATTGCCCCTCCCAGATTGCCCCATGAACTGAGTGGCTTGCTGGACCATTTCAGAGGGCAGTTAAGAATCAACCACATTACTGCGGGGTCTGGAGTCACATGTAGGCCGGATTGGGTAAAGGACAGCAGATTTCCTTCCTTAAAGGAGATTAGCAAACCAAATGGGATTTTGTTACCATCAGCAACAGTTTCATGGTCACTAGACTGAGACTAGCTTTTTAATTCCAGATTTTATTAATTGAATTTAAATTCCACCAGCTGGAATTTGAACCCATGTCCCCAGAGCATTACCCTGGGCTGCTGGATTGCCAGTTCAGTAACATTATTACTCCGCCACCATCTCCCCCAGATGGGTGAGTGAATGAATGAGTGAATGGGTGGGTGGGTAAAGGGGTAGGTGAGTCAGTGCTCAGGGGGTGGGTGGGTAAGTGGGTAGGTGAGTGACAGGGTAGGTGGGTGAGCTGGGTAGATGAGTGAAGTGGCTCAGGGGTTGTTGGGTCAGGATGGGAAGGTTAATCAGGCTGGGGCTAGTCAGGTCTGGCCTAGGGTTGTCCAGGGTGTAGTGTGGTCATGAGGGGTAGTCCAGCCAGGTCGGGGTGTAGGGTAATCAGGGTAATAGTTGGGTCAGGAGGTAATCGGGGGTTTGGGTCAGGGGGTCAGTGTGAGTAGAGTCAGTTCTGGAGTTACCCATGAATTAGACTAGGTTTTAATCTGTCTATTATTTCCTGGGTAACTATCCAGGTAAGTACATAAGAACTGTCTGAAGTTTCTGATTCTAACTCAGGGGCAGAGATATTCGTGGAGGACTGCAGCAAGCAGGAGAATTGCCTTCAAACTCCCCGGGTAATTCCCACATAGGTCACTGCGACTTCGACAGTGTCCTGAGGCACATCTTCAGTTGTACATCCGGTCTCCAACGACCCAGAGACCGGAAGATTTGTCCCCATGTCTCAGCCTTGGACCAGTGTCAGCAATCTTGCCTTGTCAGAAGGTAGTGGATTCACACGCTGCTGTGGAGGCTTGAGTACAAACGCTAAGCTGGTGCTCAAGTGCGACATTAAGACCCTGTCTGCTGTCTCCGATGAATGTAAAGATGTCCTGGCACAATTAAAAGGAATGATCCACTTGTATCCCTCAACCAACATCACTAAACCAGATTACCTGTTTCTTTGACTCGGAGCTCTGGGATCTTGCTGAATACGAACTGACTGTCCTGTTTCACTTTTAATAAAGGGATAGCTCCACTCTGAAAGCACCAGGAGAGAAGTAGAAAGAGGAAATAAAGAGGCAGGAAGAAGTGAAGGAAAGCAATGGATAGTTAAATGTCATCTTGCTATTCTTGGGATCTTTATTATCAATATAACTTGTCACTTTTAACTTTGACATGATGAAGTTGGTTGGGCCCTGACATCTCAGAGTTACAACACAGAAACAGGCCATTCAGCCCAACTGGTCCATGCTGGTGGTTATGCTCCACAAGGGTCTCCTCTGGCCTGATCTCACCCTATATGCATTACCTTCTATTCCTCGCTTCCTTGTGTGCTTATCTATCTTCCCTTCAAATGCCTATGCCTATTCTATTCACCTCAACTACTCCCTGTGGGAGCGAGTTCCACATTACCCAGAGAGCAGTTGCAAAGCAGTTTCTCTTAGAGCTAAGTTTTTATCCAGTGTTCCTAGCTCGGGGTAACAACCCATCACCCGATCGTTGTTTCTGTCGCAGATCTCCTCTGGACCTGACGATCCAAAGCTGATCACTAATCAGTTCCCCAGAATGCCAGTGCCCAGGCCATTTGGCCTGGTTTTCTGCTGAACTAGGGCTTTTAGTAACTTAGGATATTTATTTTAAGAAAAGAAACTCATCCAGTGCAAATGGGTTTCACATCGTCTTGAGAGGCTTAAACAAATCTCAGTTCCAACTGTGAATGAGATTCAGTTTAAACAATTCATCCGATTATTATTCATGATAAATAACAAAGAATAATGTTATCCTTCTAACAGCTGCTTTCACTTAACTTCACATATGAAGGGTTTTGTGTAAATGTCCATTGGAATCAGTTACAAGCTTGTGAGCTGGGGACAAGATATCCTCTGTCTCTGTCCCTCTTCCCTCTTTAATTCGGGATGGGGTCCTTTTCACCCTCACTGCTTGCTGGGGGAGGGATGTCACTTCAGATTGCAGTGGACAGTGGGTGATGTTGAGTCCGCTGGTGATTTTTGTTTCCCGGTACTCATGTGTCAGATATCGGCCGCGCTGCGCTATCGCCCAGAGTTCAAGCTCCCACCCGATGAGCGGTAGGGGAGCAGGGGGGTTTGGCGCCCGGGTTTAGTTTCCGGATGGTGTCAACGGGTGTTTTAAATGGGTGAGCATGGCGCCCACCAGGGTCAGGGTTGATTTTTAGGAAGACCTGTAGGTGGTACACCCTGGCCAGCTGCCACTTCCACCCTGAGACCCCGACCCCTGCGCTAAAGAGGCACCGTGAATTTTGAAGGCTACACCCCCACCCCCACCCCCACCTACACCACCCCACCCCCCACACCGTGTGATTTTGACCGGCAAGCTACAAGCAGCAAGCAGGAGTCCCTCTGCATCTTCAGGACACTGGCAGAGACCAGAGGGCGAGGCTGGGGGTTGGGGGCTGGGAGTTGGGGGCTGGGGGTTGGGGATTGGGGGTTGGGGATTGGGGGCTGGGGGTTGGAGTTGGGGGCTGGGAGTTGGGGGCTGGGGGTTGTGGGTTGGGGGTTGTGGGTGTTGGGGTTGGGAGGGGGGGGGGTTGGGGGGCTGGGCGTTGGGAGTTGGGGGCTGGGGGCTGGGGGTTGGGGGCTGGGAGGGGGGGTTGGGGGCTGGGGGTCGTGGGTTGGTGGCTGGGGGTTGGGGGCTGGAGTCTGGGGGCTGGGGTTTGGGGGTTGGGGGCTGGGAGGGGGGGATGGGGGTTGGGGGTTGGGGGCTGGGAGTTGGAGGGGTTGGGTTGGGGGGGGGGTTGGAGGGGTTGGGGGCTGGGGGTTGGGGGGGGTTGGAGGGGTTGGGGGCTGGGGGGTTGGGGGGGGTTGGAGGGGTTGGGGGCTGGGGGTTGGAGGGGTTGGGTTGGGGGGGGGTTGGAGGGGTTGGGGGCTGGGGGTTGTTGGTGTTGGGGTTGGGAGGGGGGGTTGGGCGCTGGGGGCTGGGCGTTGGGAGTTGGGGGCTGGGGTTTGGGGGTTGGGGGCTGGGGGTCGTGGGTTGGCGGCTGGGGGCTGGGAGGGGGGGGGCTGGAGGCTGGGGGTCTGGGAGCTGGGGTCTGGGGGCTGGGGGTTGGGGGCTGGGGGGGGGCTGGGGGTTGGAGGGGTTGGGTTGGGGGGGGGGTTGGAGGGGTTGGGGGCTGGGGGTTGGAGGGGTTGGGTTGGGGGGGGGGTTGGAGGGGTTGGGGGCTGGGGGTTGGAGGGGTTGGGTTGGGGGGGGTTGGGGTTGGGGTTGGGAGGGGGCGGGTTGGGGGGGGTGTGGAGGGAGGGGAGCCACCAGTGACTCACCAGGTTCTTTGTGGGGCCAAAAGGAGAATTCGTGCTCCTTCGAGTTGCACGAAACAATCGCCGACGATGGCCGAGGGAAGATGGAAAACAAAAACCCCATTCATATCATCAGAGGGAACCTTCCCATTGCCTCCACAGATCCCGAGGAATATCCCAAAACAGTTCCGGCGATCATTCCGAACCAGCTGTTTGACCCCAGTGTGCGACTGTCAGAAAACCACACCCCTTCCCCACGAACGTAATGCAGCTGTGAACAATTTTAGCTGCAATGGAAGTTTAATTGTGTAACTTGTAGAGAGCTGAGGAAAAGCAATTAGTGCGGCAGCAACAGAACCACAGACTTCCTACCGTGCTGGAACCTGGCTCTGTCACCTCTTCCTACCATGCTGGAACCTGGCTCTGTCACCTCTTCCTACCGTGCTGGAACCTGGCTCTGTCACCTCTTCCACCATGCTGGAACCTGGCTCTGTCACCTCTTCCACCATGCTGGAACCTGGCTCTGTCACCTCTTCCACATTTGCAGCATCTGCAACCCTCAGGGAAGAAATTAAGGGACACTTTGTCGTTGGGCGACCGCACGACCTGGAGGGTGGGGGTGGGGGTGTTGTGTGGGTGGTGGGAGAGGGAAGTGGGGTGGTTGGGGATGCTGGCGTACCTGTGAGAGCGTTGGGGGGAAGAGGTGCTGCGGAACCTGTGAGAGTGCAGGCTGCCCATGCACTCAGGTTAAAAATCTCAAATACAGGGCAAACAGCATTCCGGCAGCACTTATCCTGAGACACGGGGCAAACACCTCAAATACAGGACAGTCCCGTAAAACCTGGGACCACTGGCCACCCTGAGTACCTGTTGGTGGTCTTGGCTACTCTTCATCCTCTTTAGTACTGAAGAAACCCCCCCCTAATGGGTTTTAATACTGGGGCTCCTGCCACCCTACAACACCTCAATGCCCCACCCTGGGAGCATCACATAAAATGCCATCATACTCTCAGCCGAAACATTTTATACACATAATATATATACCCACACACTCAGGTCAGTCCTCAGCTCATCGCTGACCCACCAAACTCAGGCTGCCAGCACGCCTCTGACTTTGGAGTCAAGCTGTTGTGGGTTCAAGCCTCACACCAGGACTTGAGCGCAGGAACTCCTGTCTGATGCTCCTGTGCAGTGCTGATGGAGTGCTGGGCTGTCTTTCAGACGAGGCCCTGTCTCTCTTCTCGAGTGGTGGTAAAAGATCCAGTAGCACTATTGTGGAGAAGCACAAGTCAGTTCTCCCCGGTGTCCTGGCCAATATTTATCCCTCAATTAACATGACAAAAACAGATTATCTGCTCATTATCACATTGCTGTTTGTGGGAGTTTGCTGAGTGGAAATTAACAGTTGCACTTGCTACATTACAACAGTGGCTACTCCTCAAAAGTACTTGGGTTCCAAAGAAGAGTCATTTTTGGACTTGAAATATTAACTGTGCTTCTCTTTCCACAGATGCTGCCAGACCAGCAGAGGTTTTTCCAGCACTTTCTGTTTTTATTTCAGATTTCCAGCATCTGCAGCATTTTGCTTTTATCAAAAGTACTTAATTGGCCATCAGACGGGTTGAGATAATGCATGGCTGGGAAAGGCACTATATAAACGCGGGCCTTTCTTTATTTTCTAACTCAGCTTCCAACCCACCCAGTCCAGTCCTCAGCCACATAACTCAGAACTCAACCTGGTTAGTGCAGTTCTGATCCATCCAGTCCAGGCCAAGATCCACCACCATTTTCTGCACCCTACGGCCTTACCAGGGTGAGTTGATGGTGTAGTAATAATGTGGCTGGACTAACAATCCATCAGATCTGGCTAAATCTCTGGGGATGCGGGTTCGAATCCCACCATGGCATCTGGTGGAACTTAAATTCAATTAATTAAGAAAAAAATCTGGAATTGGAAGTTAGTCCCAGTAATACCAACCAAAAATGATTGCTATAGAAACCCATCTGGCTTTCTATCTTCCTTTAGTGAACGAAAACAGCCATCCTTACCTGGGAGGCCTACATGTAAGTGTAGATCCACAGCAATGTGGGTCTGCACTTAAGTGTAGGCCACCCAGGTAAAGATGTCTGTCTTAATTGCCCTCTGAAAAGGCCAAGCAAGCCACTCAGTTCAAGGGCAATTAAGGATAGGCAAAGGATGTTGGCCTAGCCAGCGACGCCCACATCCCACAAAGAATTAAATGAAAAAAAAAGATTATTTCCAGCATATACCAATCAGCCTTTAAGTAAAAACAGTTTGGTTATACCTTTACATCTGCCAATTAAAATTTCATACCCTACCCCCCTGAATCAGCTTGAAGTAATATCCCAGGTTTACCTTATTTATGCCTTGAAAATCTAAATGAGCTCCTCTTTGACCATGTTCTTTTCAGACTGTACAACATAAGCTTCTCTACCCTTCCCTCATACATCAACCCTTTTCCACACTTGGGATCATACTTGTTGCTCTATTCCACGACTCAAAAAATATTGTTCAAAACCTTCCTGCTGATATCTATGATAGTAGTGCAACAACTAAACCAGCAGTATAACTATTGTGCCTCCTTTACCTCCTGCAATGTATATACCGTGCTCCAAGCATGTTCAGCCCAATGCATTGGAAAGCCTCAGTGGATTCTTACTATCATATATTGACTGTGTATCACAACATTCATTGGCTTTTAGAGCTGTCTCACCATGTTACCTGGATATTGAAAGTACATCCTGTTGCTTAACTCAGGAGTTTCGTGAACAAGACGGGGCAGGAGGTCGCACACTCATGTACCTTTTAAGGCTCTTGTCTTTATGTGCCAGTCAAATGGGTGCTGAAGAGTTGTGGGTCCCTTATATCTAGTACAGTACCGAGGGAGTGCTATACTGTCAGTTGTTCCTTCAAATGAGGCCTTCTTCTGTATGGTGTCCTAGCCAACGTTTCTCCCTCAACCAATATCGCAAAAACAAATCATCCAGCCATTTATCACATTACTATTTGTGCAAAATTGACTGTCACGTTTCCATCAACGTTTCAAAAGTACTTCATTGGCTGTAAAGCGCTTTGTGACATCCTGAAGTCACGAAAGCCTTTATACTTACAATGAAGATGCAAGAATTGAGAGGTTATAACTATCAGGAAAGACCGAACAGGCTGGGCTGCTTTTTCTCTATAAAAGCAAAGATGACCTGATGGAGGTCTTTAAAGTTATGAAGGGGTGTGTTAGGTTGAGGTAGAAAAGATGTCTCTACTTGCAGGGGAGACCAATAATAAGAGAGTCACTAATAAATCCAATGAGGAATTGAGGAGAAACCTCTTTACACACAGAGCGGTTAAAATGTGCAACTTGCTACCACAAGGAATACTTGAGGTGAATAACATAGATGCAATTAAGGAAAAGCTAGACACATTTTGAGGGAGAAAGGATAGCTAATGCTGACAAGATGGCATGGAGAGAGGTAAGAGGATAAACATATAGACTGTTAACAGTGACATGGATCATACGGGCAGAATAGATGACCTGCTTCTTGGCTGTACATCTGATGTCATTTCTATGTCATAAATGGAAGTCTTTCTTTCCATGAAGAACAGCCAATTCTATGAATCTTCATAAAGCTATCCTTGATAAGTTAATATACAGACTTCAACTAAAACTTATTTTTGTGCAGTGAAAAATATTTAATACCACTTTCTCCTAATGCTTAACTGCAAACTAACAGCAGAAACTTGGCTCAGACATTTCTCCTGATTGACCACCTTGCCTTAGACTGATAATCAGTCAGGAGCCCGTTCACAGGATCGATCCGGGGTTTACGATTTTTCACATCTCCAATTTCCCTCACCCCACCATTGGCAACTCCCAGTCAGTGGCAATGCCTCAAATTTAAGACTCTCATCCTTAGGTTCAGATCCCTCTATGGCCTTGCCTTATTTTAGTAATCTTCTTCCAGTCCCACCACCCTTCAAGGTCTTGCACTCCTCCAGCTCTGGCCTGTTTGCACTCCCCAGTTTTCATCACTGCACCATTTGTGGCTGTGCTTTCAGCTGCCTAGAATTTGCTCCCTAAATCTTGCCGTCTTTCTCTCCTTTAAGGTTTTGAAAACCTACCTCTATGATCAAGCTTTTTTTGTTGTTTTTGTCTGTTTCAATATTTCCTTCTGTGGCCCAGTACTGAATTTTGCTTAGATGAAGCACCTTGAGATGAGTTGCAAGAACCTTGGCTGATTCCCCTCCCAGCCCAAGGATCTTTAGGTCTGTTATAACACATGTAAACATTAGTTGAGGACATGATCTGGTTTAACTTTGCAAGTTGTTCTTGACCCATCAGTTCCCACCCGATGCCATTCTACCTTCCCTTCATGTACTGGAGGCAGCCATTGATCACTAAATGAAGCAGTTAACCACAGGAGTATCACCCAGGGTTGATCCTTCCCTCAAGCTAGTTAGAGGGGTATGGGTCTTGGCACATCATTTGAAGTTATGGCATTGGGAGTGGAACCGGATAAAGCAATCAGCTGTACCCACTCCACTTCCTTTCTTAGCATGAGCCAACAGGAGCAGAACAAGCCTTACCTGGTGGAGGGGCCGAATGGTAAGACAAGCCCAGTCTCCAGCCCTGAATGCCAATCCAATGACTATGAATTGGCACAGCATCATTTGATTCCAAAGTTGTCAATATAATGGAATATGTATTGATGTCCTTGAGTTTGAAGTTAGCTCCATCATTTTCGCCTACGTCATTTAAAATCATATAGACTTAACTGTAGCTATTGGTACCTTCAGCAAAGCACAGAAGTGAAGCCATTTATGAATCTAGGCCTTGTTGGAAAGCTGACCCTCTATGGAGGGCATCACAGGAGAGCCAAATTCTGCTTAGCTTCACACGCACACACTTTCCAGTAGAGGTCACTGACAGCAATTAGCCAAAGGCTGGGAATTCTGAGGCAAGTGAGTCACCTCCTGACTCCCGAAAGCCTGTCCACCATCTACAAGGCACAAGTCAGGAGCGTGGTGGAATACTCCCCACTTGCCTGGATTAGTGCAGCTCCGACAGCGCTCAAGAAACTCGACACTGCTTAGGGCAAAGTAGCCCACTCAATCGGCACCTCATCCACCAACTTAAACATTCACTGTCTCCACCACCAACACACAGTGGCAGCAACGTCTACAATATACAGGATGCACAGCAGGAACTGACTAGGGCTCCTTTGACAGCATGTTCCAAACCTGCGACCTCTGCCGCTTAGAGGGGCCAGGGCAGCAAGTGCATGGGAACACCCCCAAGTTTAAGCTTCCCTCCAAACCACTCACCATCCCGACTTGGAACTATATAGGCTCTTCCTTCACTATCGCTGGGTGAAAATCCTGGAGCTCCCTTCTTAACAGCACTGTGGGTGTGCTGACACCAAATGGGCTGCAGCGGTTCAAGAAGGTGGCTCACCACCACCTTCCCAAGGGCAATTAGGGATGGGAAATAAATACTTTCCTTACTGGTGATGCCCACATGCCATGAAAGAATAAAAAAAGGAATGAGTTGCAAGAGTGTGGCTGATTCCCCTTCCCCAGTCCAAGTATGTTTAGATCAGTTATAACACATGTAAACATTAGTTGAGGACATGATCTGGTTCATTGTGATGCCTTTGACAGTAACTAGCTGTCTAGTACTATCCAGACTGGCAGAGGAAGAGGCGGTGCCCTGCCTGAGGACAACCATAGAATCCCATCACACCATGAGCCAACATATTTGAACCAGGATGAGAGGGAATTTGTGCCGGGTTAATGTTCAAAGAAGATTCTAAAACTCCCTGTGGGAGTGGTTGGAGTCTCTGCACTTAGATGTAGCCTACACATCAACAGCATAGCACACTAATATTCAGTTGCTGTCTTTAATTCTGTTAACCGCATGGCCGTGGGATGCTGAGGCAGAAATGAAAGACCAAAAAGCTGATGAAAGCTGTTTGTTGTGGATGTTACATGTGCTCACCCATTGGAACTTGTTGGTCATGCTCTGACACCCTCTCCTTCCCCAATATTCCCAACCTACAGAGCCACACGCCCATTGTCATTGAAGCTGGAGCGTAGATTGTGCCTCTGCAGGATCTTCATCCAGAGCTTTTCCATCTCATTCTCAAACCCTCCCTAGCAAACCCAGCCCTGCCCCGCCAACCCTTCCACCATCTCCCTTTCCAAATACTCATCGGATTGTTTTTTTTTAATGTTATAGGCCGGGCAGCTCCTCAGAGCAATTACCATTTCCGCCGGCAATTCTTTGCAGGGACTGGAAACTTCGGCTTATGTCACACTTAACGGTGAAATAACTCCTTTGGAGCGGAAAACCAACCAGCAGAAATAATCTTGCCCTCTTTAACCTCTCGGATCTAGGTTAGGTCCCTCTCAGGTTTTCTCTGTTCCAATAAAAAGATGTTCAGTTTCCTTGAGCCTTTGAAATGACTGAAACATACAGCCGATATTTCATCCCCTCTCGGATGTGGAAGCTCATCATAGCTTGACTGTAGCCCTGACTGAAGTTAGTTAAGCTGACAACAGGCCAGGGGTCAAACGTGAGACGTTTAAGGGCACACGGACGTACCATGTGTAAATGAGAATCAATGTCACACTGAACCAATCTAAACACCCAAATATTGAATGCCCAGCCCCCTCACCCCCCCTATCAGTACCTGACGGAGTGAAATCTAATCTGCAGACTGCAGTGTAAATACAATTGGCTTCATCTTCCAAAGGAGGAAGGTAAAGTATAACAAGGAGGGGGGACGATAATCGAAATTCAATGTCCCTCCTGGGGATAATAGTGGAAATCTTAGTGATTGTTCCTAAAGTTAACAAAATATTTGTCCCTAGAGAGAAAAGAAAGACTTGCATGTCTAACTTTCTAACTTGTTCACATTCTAAACAACAAAACATCCCAAAGCACTTTACAGCTGATGATTTACTTTTGAATTGCAGTCATTATAATGTCAGAAATGCTACAGCCAAGTTACACCCAGTAAACAGCACTGTGATAATTCACACAATCTATTTCTTGAGGACCAGTGAGAACTAACCTGCTCTTCTTCAATATTGTGCCATGGAATCTTTTATGCTGCTTTTCATTCATGGGATGTGGGCATTGCTGATTAGACAGCATTTATTATTGCCCTTGTTCAGAGGGCATTTAAGAATCAACCACATTGCTGTGGGCACATGTATGCCAGGAGATTTCCTTCCTTAAAGGGCATGATGGTTTTTTTTTACAGCAATCAGCAATGGTTTCATAGTCATCATCAGACCTTTAATTTACTACAAAGTTCACCATCTGCTGTGGTGGGATTTGAACCTGGTTCCCCAGAGTATTACCCTGGTCTCTACCACTACGCCACAGCCTCCCAGTAGAGGAGGCTTTGTTTTAACATCTCATCAGCACCTTTGGCAGCGCAGTACTCTCAGTACTGCTCAGGAATGTCAACCTTGAGTCTCTAGAGTGGGACGTGAATGCACAGTTAATGCTGTATGTTGTGAGACATTAGCATCAACTGCTTCTCAAATCTCTAGAAGTGGCCTCAGAAGTGCCAACACGAATCAGCTCTCCAAACCTGAGGCAGACGGGAGCCTTTTACCCCCAGTTTAGTAGGTGCCTGAATGTTCATTGCGGCCCCGGCTTATAAACCTAGACCTTCTGGGCAAAGGGAACTAGTGAAGTGGTTAACGCAAAAGTTTTTGAAGCTCTTTGCATCTCTTGGCAAAAGATGGACTCATTATATCACAGTATCACGGTATCTTTACAGTGCAGAAGGAGGCAATTCGGTCCATCGAGTCTGCACTGGCTCTCTGAAAGAGCATTCGGCCTAGTCCCACTCCCCTGCCTTATCCCCGTAACCTTGCACATTCTCTCTCTTTTCAGGTTGCAATCCAATTCCCTTTTAAATACCTCAATTGAACCTGCCTCCACCCCTCCCCTCCCCTTTTAGGAAGTTTGTTCCAGGCTCCAGCCACCCTCTGGGTGAAAAATGTTTTCCTCACATCACATTTACTCCTTTTGCCAATTATGTTGAATCTGTGCCCTCCTTTAGTCCTAAGTAAATAACAGTGAGATTATCATTAAATTATCACCATATGGCCATGTTTGCCCCTTCAAGACTCAGCACTTTACACCAACCATGAGACTAATAAAACATGCAATTCTTCCACTGCTAATAAATACGTTGGACAAATACATACCCAGCTGTCAAACAGTGATTGCCAAGTATTACTTGGACTGTCCCTGCACCATGCCACGTGAACCCAGTTTTATTATAAATAATATCACAGTATTCTCTTACCCACTGATGGAGTAGCAACATTGCTGGACTAAAAAAAAATCTGTCATCTTGTCACTGATTCTTTTTCTTAACAACAACAGTAACCTGCATTTGTATAGCACCTTTAACATAGTAAAACCTCCCAAGGTGCTTCACAGGAGCTTTATCAAACAAAGTTTGACACCAAGTCACAAATGGACCTCTGAGGAAAGTGAGCAAAAACTGCTAACCAGACTGTTCACACCTTGGCCTCCTGTTTGACTCCAAGCTGACCTCCTGGCCACAAATGGTCTCCATCATAGAGGCTGCCTATTTCCACCTCTGCCCCTACCTCAGCCAATCAGATGCTAAACTTTCAACCGCGCCTTGGTCAAGTTCTGGCTTGACTATCCCAATGTTCTCCTGGATGGCTTCCCAAACACTGCCCTCCTTTAACCCCTATCCTGCACTGCACCTTATTCACTCGTCACTCCTTTTATCACTGCCAACTCCTCCAAAATGAATATTTTCTATCCTCATGTTCAAATCCCTCCCTCTTTCTGTAACTGCTTCAAGATTTACCATTCCTCTCCCTTGAGCCCTCCATTCCCCTGACTGGGCCATTGTGCATCTCCATCTCTGTAGTTGCAATTTCATTCATCTAGACGCTGCTCTCTGGAACACCCCCCCACCCCCCCCACTCCTTTGAAACCATTTGTTTGATCAAGCTTTTGATCAGCCCTCCAAATACTTCCTTCTTTGACTTGGCATCAGTGTTTTTCCTAAGCATCTCTGAACTGGAGTCAGAGGTAGGCCACTCAGTCCCTCAAGTGTGTTCAATGAATCAGTCAGATTATGGCTGACCGGTTCCTCAGCTCCATTCACCTGCTGTAGGACCTGAAGGTCTGGCCTCTCCTCCTGTCTAGCAGGGGTCAGGGCACTTGGCGTCTCTGAACAGGGAGCCCAAAGCGCGGGTAATCTGGGGGGTGTGGGGCTTCTAGCTGAGGCTCTGGTTCGAGCATGTAGCATCTGAAAAGCTCTCTGAAATAAAGTTTATCTTGATTCAAGTTGAAATCTGTCCGGTCCGTCAAGTCATTACGTTTGGCGATGAGGGTAAAATATCTCTGACGCTGCACCTCACCTGGTGAACGTGAGTACATCAAATCTTAAGGAAAAAGATTACTCGCCAGCCATGCCACTTTTCGACAGAATCAATCCTTATGAGGCAGCTAAAGAAATCTGGAGCCAGCCTGTAGAGCGCCCTGGTTTTTATTTCATTGTGAATGAAATTATCATGGAGGCAAAGCAGGAAGCGATCCTTTTGGGTGTATGTGACACGAGACATACAATCCCACCCCCAACCTGATGGCCCCAAGCGCTCCCAATTCGATGTCCTTTAGTGAATGAGTGAACCGTGTGAAAACGCATTACCAGCCGAAGCCATCAGTAATAATATAGAGGTTTAAGTTTAATTCCAGAGTAAGGGCCCCGGGACAGTCCATCGCAACCTATACAGCAAAGTTGAAGCAGCTGACGAACTCTGTGACTTCGGGGACGCACTCATTGATATGCTGCAGGACCGATTAGTTTGTGGAGTTCACGACGACGCCACTCATACTCACAGAGGTCGGCGGCGACTTGAAGAGTGCCATGGAAGTAGCACTCGCTGTGCACAGTGCTGCAAGAGACTCACAGGCTTTACCATGCGTCCAACATGACGCTGTTCTTCGTGTGGGACAGGAACCTACCGCCGGGCATGGCCTGAAAACCAGAGGCACAGCATCGAAGCGAAAGGCAATGTCCGCTGTTAGTAAAACAAAAAGGTCTAGTAGAAACACTTCAGCAGCGACTCCAAGGTTAATCTAATATAGATTTGGGGGTAACCATGTGCCAGACACCTGCAGACTCAAGGAGGAAGAATGCCATCACTGCCAATAAGAAAGGTCATGTCATGAAGTAATGCAAGGCAAAATCAAAACAGCCCATAAGGCAGAAAACCAATACGATTGAATTGAATAATATAACAGAACCTGAAGCTGCCGACACCGACATTTATTCCTCGCACAATGTCACAGCGGTAAAAACCGAACCTATCACTGTCACAATCTCAGTTAATGGGAAGCCACTAGTAATGGGGGTCTCACCCACAGTGGTGGGAGAGCACACATTCGGATACCTAAATGAAGGTACCCAGCCACTGAATCTGGAGTGAACCACGGCTCAACTGGGGACATACACTGGAGAATCTATATAGGTAAAGGGCATCGTCAAGTTACCTGTATCCTATAGACAACAGACAGCCCAGCTTCCAGTGGTCATAGTGGCAGGTGAAGGACCTAGTCTTCTGGGCAGAGACTGGTTACGAAAAAATCAAGCTCAACTGGTCTGAAATATTTCACTTGAGAACAGGATGAGTTCCTGAGCTGTTAAGGAAATACGACAGTGTATTTCAGGACAAATTAGAGAAATTAAAAGGTTTGCAAGTAAAATTAAATGTGGATTATCAGGCAACACCCCATTTCTTTTAAGGAGAAGGTGGATGCAGAACTGTGCCATTTAGAAAACTAAACATCATCCAACCTGTCCAATTCTCGGAATGGGCAGCACCCAGAGTTCCAGTGGTGAAGCCTGACCAAACCATATGTGTTTCTGGGGCCTGTAAACTGACTGTGAACAAGGCAGCCAAACTAGATAAATATCCTATCGCAAGGAAAGACAATTGATATGCAAAGTTGGCTGGAGGCAAAGCCTATACAAAATTGAATATGAACCACGCTTATCGACAATTAGAGCTGGATAGCACGTCTGGAGGATATGTGGCTATCAACACACACACAAGGGTCTTTATCAATATACTCACCTACCCTTTGGAGTATCGTCTGCATGTGCAATCTTCCAAAGGGCAATTGAGAGTCTTTTGCAAGGACATCCCTGAGTGGTAGTTTACCTAGTTGATGTTCCAAACACAGGGTCAATGAAACCAAACACTTGGCTAACCTGGAGAGGGTGCTAAAAAGATTCTTGGAGGCCGGCATTTGGTTAAAGAAAGAGAAATGTACATTTCAAGCACCAGAAGTTGCTCGCCTGGGTCACAGGGCGGATGTCATGGGTTTGTGGCCGGTAGAAGAGAAAGTTAGTGCCTTCTCCCTCCAGTGTAACCAAACTCAGGTCTTTCCTGAATATGATCAATTATTATAGCCACTTCTTCCCAAACTTATCAACAGTGTTACGATTATATTTGTTGATAGGAAAGACTCATCATTGGTCGTGGAATTCACAACTTTGTGAATGTTAAGCAGCCATTACATACGTCATGTCCATTGGTACACCATGACCCATCAAAAGAATGAGTATTGTTTTTATACGTTTGTGGGAGTCACTGGTTAGGCCAACATTTATTGCCCATCCATAATTGCCCTTGTTCAGAGGGCTGTTGAAAGTCAACCACATTATTGTGGGTCTGGAGTCACCAGACCAGGTAAGGGAGGCAGATTTCCTTCCCCTAAAGGGCATTAGCAAGCCAGATAGATTTTTACAACAACCCCTTCATGGTCATCATTCGACTTTTTGTTAAAGTTCCAGATTTTTATTGAATTCAAATTCCACCCTCCACCATGGTGGGATTTGAACCTGAGTCCCCAGAACATTATCTTGGGTCACTGGATTACCCATCCAGTGACAATACCATTACACCACCTCCCCTTATTAACATGGGATGTGTTTCCTTATGGTGTGGGAGCGGTGTTATCACATAGACTGGAAGATGGATCAGGAAGGCCAATTGCCTATACCCCAAGGACTCTCCTCACATCCGAGACTCAACCGGAAAAGGGAGGTCTATCGGTGATATTTGGAGTGGAGAAATTCCACCAGTATCTGCATGGACAACATTTCACCATTGTGTCGGACCATAAACCATTAATGGATTTATTCAGTGAGGATCAGCAAGAATTCAACATTGGGCTTTGATACTATCTGCATATGAATATATCTTTATGCACCGTCCTGGCTTGCATGTTGCAAATGCAGAGGCACTCAGTCATCTCCTGTTACTTGATAGCACTGTGCATGCTCCAGTGCCACAAGAAGTTGTGCTGGCACCTGGATTTTTTGGATTCTTCACCTTTGTGCATGAAGTAAATTAGAAATTGGACAGAGATCCAACTTTGTCAAAAGTCCAAGACCTTGAATTGCAAGGGTGGTCAAATTCACGAGTCTCTGAAGATATAAGATCATTCTATGCCTGTAAAAGAGAGTTAATTTGGTCAAGATGGAATCTTGTTGTGGGTATTAAGAGTTTTCGTCCCTTCGCAAGGAAGAGAACCGCTCTTGGCAGAGCTTCGCAGTGCACATCAAGCATATCGAAGATGAAAATGCTTGCATGAGTTATGTCTGGTGGGCAGGCATTGACAGTGACATTGAAAGCAACAACAGAAGTTGCCTGTTTCAGCTCCACTGTATCCGTGGGAGTTGCCTTGTTAACCCTGGGTTAGATTACATATTGATTATGTGGAACCATTCTTAGGTATCATGTCTTTATTGATCATAGATGTGCATTCTAAATGGATGGATGTGTAGGAAGTCAGATCACCAATATTGAAGTCATCGTTTCTGACAACGGTACAGTCTTTACCAGTACAGAGTTTCAGAGATTCATGAGTTTAAATGGAATCAGACATATTAAGACAGCCTCATACCATTTCTCATCAAATGGTTTAGCTGGAGAGCTGTGCTAACGTTCAAATGAAGAGGTACTCTAGAAACTTGACTTTCCCACATTCTTCTCAGTTATCATACGATGCCTCATTTAACTATGGATTCAACGCCGTCTGAATTATAGGTGAAATGCCACCTATGTAAAGGTTAAGTCTGGTGTTTTCAAACTTAGAGGGGAAGGTAGAGAAGAATCAGAGTAATCAAAAGTTGAATCACAATATTCTTAGCAAAGCTCACTGATTCACTGTAGCAGAGACAGTAATCATGCAGAATCTTGGAAATGGACCTTGTTGGGTTTCTAGAACAATTGTCTCAGAAACTGGTCCCTTGTCCTTTCAGGTAGAAGTGGAAGACAGAATTATTTGAAAACTGTGGACCACCTTCGGAATAGAGAGACATTCCAGCAACCAGTCCGCTTGTGATTACCGTCGAACCATTAATTCCTGAGATGACAGATTGACCTAGAATAGACATGCCCAATGTCTCTGTAAAGTTTCCAAACCCTGAACTGCCACTTTCTAATGATGTATCTGGTGCTGCAGTTCCTGATCATGTTGATCCTGTGGAAGAACCTCAAATGGTTCCTTAACCAAATAAGGAAAGCACCTGAGAGACTTAACCTTTAATCACCTGAGTTGTATGTAAAAGTATGTTGTTGGATATTCAAATTTCTCTGTAAATAGAAACTGTAAAAAAAAACTAAAGGGAGAGGAAATGTTAGTAACTGAAGGTATAGCCTTTCCTACAGCCTATCAGGGATCCTGTGATTGTCGGAGCCCTAACTGTGGGTAATCCAGGGGGTGGGGCTTCTTGTCAAGGACCTGGTTCAATCATGGAGCATCTGAAAAGCTCTCTGTAATAAAGGTTATCTGTTTCTTGTTGAAACCTGTACAGAGAAGGGCAGCGGTAGTGGGAGATAAAACCCGACAGCAGAGAGCTCCTTCAACCTATTTCTACCTGTCAGAGCCGAAGTGTGACATCAAAGGAAAACAGGTAAGTGATTGGTGAGTACCTTTTCCGTGTCTCTTTTGATTGGCCAAGTGGTTTAAATCAGGAGACGTTATTACAGCTGAAGAATACAGTTAAGAAATTTACTTTAAAATATTTGACATCCAAATTAATTAACTAAATAGAGTAGAGATGGCTGGGCAGGTGATGTGTTGCAGCTGTAGCATGTGGGGACTAGTGGATGCTGGTGCGATTCACGGTGACCACATCTGCAGCAAGTGTTGGCTGCTCGCGGAACTTCAGCTCAGATTTAATGAGCTGGAGATGGAGCTGCGGACACTGTGACACATCAGGGAGGCGGGAGTTACCTGAATGCCGTGTTTCAGGAGACAGTCACACCCCTTAGATTAATTACATCAAATTTAGACCATGGTCAGGGACAGGAGGGTGTGACAGCGAGTGAGGCAGGTAAGGGGATCCAGAATTTAGCTTTGGAGGAGCGCCCTTCAGCCAGTGCCCTTGTCCAATAGGTACGAGGTTCTTGCTCCCAGTGTGGACGAGGGCAGAGACTACAGGGAGGATGAGCGCACTGACCACAGCACCGTGGTACAGCGTGCCATTCAAGTGGGTGGAGGAAAGAGAAATGTAGTAGTAATAAGGGATAGCATAGTTAGGGGAATAGATACTGTTCTCTGCAGCAAAGACAGAGTCCCGAAGACTGCGTTGCCTACCTGGTGCCAAGGTTAATGACATCCCTTCTGGGCTGGAGAGGAACTTGGAGTGGGAGGGGGAGGATCCAGTTGTGGTCCACGTAGGCACCAACGACATAGGTAGGACTAGGAAAGAGATTCTGCTGAGGGACTACGAGCAGCTCGGGGTTAAATTAAAAAGGAGAACCACAAAGGTAGTAATTTCTGATTACTCCCTGAGCCGTTACTACCTGATTATTACCTGACCTTGTTGGGAGACAGTCAGGAGCTGAGCAGCGTGCAGTTTCGCTGTTTCAGCTGCTGTGAGGCTACAGTCGGGGTACAAGGTGAAAAGCAACTGTGGCGTCACGTAGTAAGTTAGTTGGTAAGTGCTCAGTCTAAGGGACAGTGTGTGAGAAACTAGCTTAGGACAGGCGAGTTCAGGTAGATCTATAAATAAAATATAAATAAAAAGAACTAAAACTTTAAAATAATAAAGCAAAGTTTGAGAATATTAAAATAAAACAATAAAGATTTTAAAAAAGCAATAAAAATAAAGTAGTTTAAACAAACATCTAAAACACATACCTTGTAGTTAAGAAGCATATAGCATTCACTTGTCAGTGATGGTAACATTCAATAAACACAGTAACTTGTAGCATACATAGGAAGAAACTAATTAAAGTAAATTAACTAAATAACATAAGTCGGAACGGCGGGCCAGATGTTATGTTGCAGCTGTGGGATGTGGGAGTTTTTGGACGCCAGGGTGATCCATGACAAACACGTCAGCAGGAAGTGTAAGCGGCTTGAGGAATTCCGGGTCAGGATTATTGACCTGGAAGCCGGAATGCAGACACTGCGCACCACAAGGGAAGGGGAGAAATACCTGGGTACTTTGTTCCAGAAGCCAGTCACGCACCTTAGAAGAGGGACATCTGTTTTTGGTCAGCAGTGAGGGCCAGGAGGATGTGACCGTGAGTGAGGCAGGTCATGGGACCGAGCAGACAGTGGTGGAGGAGCCTCAGGCTTTGCAATTGTCAGACAGGTTTGAGGTGCTCACAACCTGTGGGGATGAAAGTGAAGACTGCAAGGTGGATGAGCTGGCTGGCCGTGGCACTGTGGTACAGGAAGCTGTTCAAGTGGGGGGGAGCAAAAAGGAATGTAATGTTAGTAGGGGATAGTATAGTGAGGGAGATTGACACTTTTCTCTGCAGCAAAGAACGAGAGTCCAGGCGGCTATGTTGCCTGCCTGGTGCCAGGGTTCGGGACGTCTGCTCAGGGCTGGAGAGGAATTTGCAGTGGGAGGGGCAGGATCCAGTTGGCTTGGTCCATGTAGGTACCAATGACATAGGTAGAATTAGGAAATAGGTTCTGCAAAGTCAGTATGAGAAGCTAGGTACCAAATTAAGCAGAACCTCAAAGATAATAATCTCTGGATTATTACCTGAGCCACGTGCAAGTTAGCATTGGGATAATAAGATTAGAGAGACGAATGAGTGCCTCAAAGACTGGTGTGGGAGAAGTGGGTTCCAGTTTGTGGGGCACTGGCATCAGTATTGGGCACTGTACCGTTGGGATGGTTTACACATGAACTGTGTTGGGACGAGTGTCCTCGCAAATCGTGTAACCAGGGAAGTAGAGAGGGCTTTAAACAAACAAAG
This sequence comes from Isurus oxyrinchus, assembly GCA_026770705.1. NCBI lineage: Eukaryota > Metazoa > Chordata > Chondrichthyes > Lamniformes > Lamnidae > Isurus > Isurus oxyrinchus. The sequence continues at coordinate 11,466,291 of JANJGN010000017.1, read as the reverse complement.
GGGGTGAGGGATCAAGCTTGGGTAGAGGTAACAATTCAAGAGGTAGAGTCAGGACAAGAGAGCAAAATAGTAATATGAGAAATGAGGGTCAGAGAACGGCAGGAAGGGACAGAGAGAAAAACCCTAAGAATACATCAGCAGTCAAGACTGGATGTTACAAAGGTAACCTGGGCAAAGGTCTGGCAAATGGAGTTTAACGTGGGAAAATGTGAAGCTGTTCACTTTGGCAGGAAGAACAAAAAAGCAGCGCATTACTTAAACAGAGAACAGCTACATAACTCTGAGGTGCAGAGGGATCTAGGTGTTCTAGCATGAGTCACAAAAAGCTAGTACGCAGATACAACAAGTAATTAAGAAGGCTAATAGAATGCTATCCTTTATTACAAAAGGGATTTAACATAAAAGTAAGGTTGTTATGCTTCAGTTATACAGGGCATTGGTGAGACTGCACCTTGAATACTGTGTTCAGTTTTGGTCTCCTTATTTAAGGAAGGGTGTAAATGTGTTGGAGGGGGTTCAAAGGAGGTTTACTAGATTGATACCTGGAATGAGTGGGTTGTCTTATGTGGAAAGGTTGGACAGACTGGGCTTGCTTCCACTGGAGTTTAGAAGAGTGAGGGGTGACTTGATTGAAGTTATACAAGATCCTGAACAGCCTTGACAAGATGGACATGGAAAAGATGTTTCCTCTTGTGGGTGAATCCAGAGCTAGGGGGGCAGTGTTTTAAAATTAGGGGACGCCCTTTTAGGACAGAGATGAGGAGAATTGTTTTCTCCCAGAGAGTTGTGTGACTTTGGAACTCTCTGCCGCAGAAAGTGGTGGAGGTGGGGTCATTGAATATTTTTAAGACAGAGGTAGATAGACTCTTGTTAAGCAAGGGAATCAAAGGTTATCGGGAATAGATGGGAAAGTGGAAATTGAAACACAAGGGGTAGAATTTTCCCCCCGTTGGGGGGTGGGGGAGGGGGGGTGGGTAGTTTGTGCGGGATCAGGCGCGGGCAGGCGTGGACCTGATCAGCTTCCCCGATCCGGTCTACGCTGCCATTTAACATGAGTGACCCAGTTAAGGCCCAGCCAGTGTGATGTGCGCCCGGAAGCGCTGAGAGCTCCCTGTGCTGGCAGAGTGGGGGTCCCTGAGTCGGGGTCTGTGTGCGACAGAGCGCAGAAATCTCCCTGAGGCACAGAGCTGCCTCAGGGAGATTAGTTTAAGTTCCAAGACTTATAATAAAGAAGAAAAAAAATATTAAGACATGGCCCCTCATAGTGACAGTGTCACATGAGCTGGGACATGTCAATGAACTTTAACGAAAAAATGTACTTAATTTATAAACCCTTCATGAAACCTCCTCCCACCCGTGGATGAGGTTCCGTGAAAAATGCGAAGGCCGCCTGGGCTCTTCACCTGCTCCCACCCACCTTAAGGTCAGATGGGCTGCTTTCCCAATAGGCTTAATTAGTTCATTAATGGCCTTAACAAGCCTTTGACAGTTTGACCGAACTGAAATCTAATTGACGGGCGGTGATGTCGGGACGCTCGCTAACATCACCCTCCGTCATTTCACTCCTCGGAGAGAAGGCCCTTCCCCCGCTCACTGAACCAAAGCTTCAGTCCAAGAAGGTCAGCCACGATTTATGGAATGGCAGAGCAGGTTGGAGTAGCCAACTGGTCTACTCCAGCTCCTACCTCTTATGTTCTTATGTTTTTATAAGCAAATTGGCATAGGGTAAATAAGATTAAAGAGGTAAATGCATGACTCAAAGATTGGTGTGGGAGAAATGGGTTCCAATTCATGGGGCACTGGCACTAGTACTGAGGAAGGAGGGAGCTGTTTCATTGGGATGGGTTTCATTTGAACTATGCTGGGACCAGGCGAATCATATAACTAGGGTTGTAGACTAATTAGTGGGGGAGATAGTTCAATTGAAAGGAAGTTTAAAAAATCAAAAAGAAATGAGAGAACAGCAGGGTAGTGAAGAGGTGAATGATAATCAAACCGTGAGAGGAAGGGGCAGACAATATAAGTAGAAGAATGCAGCAGAAATCAGAACCAGAATGAGCGATAATGGTTAAAAAGTCAAAGCTTAAGGCTCTTTATCTGAATGCACGCAGCATTTGTAACAAGGTAGGTGAGTTGACAGCACAAATAGAAATAAATGAAAATGACTTGATAGCTTTTACAGAGACCAAGACTGGGAACTAAATTGCTCAGTCAATAGCAGATTAAAATCACCCATGACAATTGTAGCACCCTTCTTACACCCCTATCAGATTGGCAAGGGTATTCGACATTCTGGAAAAATAGGCAAAAAGGAAAAGGTAGCTTTGTTAATTAAGAAAGGTATCAGTGTGGTAGTGAGTAGTGATATAGGTGCAATAGATCATGATGTGGAATCAGTTTGGATGGAAATAAGGAATAGCAAGGGGAAGTAGTCACGGGTGCAAGTCGTCTATAGGCCCCCGAAGAGTTGCCTCACTGCAGGACAACGTATAAATCGGGAAATAATGGAGGGGTCTAAGAAGGGTGCTGCAATTATCATGGGTGATTTTAATCTGCATATTGACTGGGCAAATCAGATTGGCAGGGGTAACATGGAAGATGAATTTGTAGAGTGCATCAGGGATTGTTTCTTAGAGCAATATGTTGCAGAACCTACCCAAGAACAGGTATTTTAGATCTAGTGATGTGTAATGAGGTGGGATTAATAATCAATATCGTAGGTAAGGCTCATCTAGGGGGTAGCGATCACAACATGGTAGAATTTCAAATGCGGTTTGAGGGTGAGCAACTCGGGTCTCAAACCAGTGACCTCAACTGAAATAAGGGCAATAGACTAAGTAGATGAGCAGACATTAAACAGACATTTCAGAATGCTCAGCAAAAATTTATCCCAGTCCAAAAGGAGCACTCAGTGAGAAGGATGAACCACCCGTGGTTAAAAACATGGTCACGGAGAGTGTCCAATCAAAACCTAAGGCATACAAAGCGGCGAAAGCTAGTGGTAGGCCAGAGGATTGGGAATTTTTTAGGAACCAGCAGCGGAGACTAAAAAGCTAATAAAGAGGGGGAAAACTGAATATGAAAGTAAATTGGCAAGAAATATAAAAACAAACAGCAAGAGCTCCTACAGGTATATAAAAAGAAAGCCAGAGGCTAAAGTGAGCATGGGACCCTTGGAGGATGCGACTGGAGAGTTGATAAAGGAGAACAGGGAAATGGCAGATAATTTAAACCAATATTTTGCATCGGGCTTCACGGTGGAGGACACTATAGACATCCCAAAGATATCAGATAAGCAAGGAGCTAACGGGAGGGAAGATCTTGTAACAGTCTCTATCAAGAGGGACAAAGAATTTGACTAAAGGACCTGATTACCTGCATCCAAGGGTTTTAAAGGAAGTGACTGCAGAGATAGTGGAGGCATTGGTTAAAAATATCCCTGAACTCACTGGATTCCATGAGGCTCCCAGTGGATTGGAAAACCACTAATGTGATGCCCCTGTTTAAGAAGGGAGGGAGACAAAAAGCAGGAAACTATAGGCCAGTCAGCCTAACATCTGTTGTTGGGAAAATACTAGAGTCCATTATTAAGGAAGAAATAGCAGGGCATTTAGAAAAGCTTAACAAAATCAAACAGAGTCAACATGGTTTTGTGAAAGGGAAATCATGTTTGACAAATTTGCTGGAGTTCTTTGATGATGCAACAAGCAGAGTTGATAAAGGGGAGCTGGTACATTTAGTGTGTTTGGATTTCCAGAAGATATTTGATAAGGTGCCTCATAAAAAGGTTATTGCACAAGATGGGAGCTCATGGTATTGGGGATAATGTATTAGCATGGATTGGGGATTGGTTAACACACAGAAGACAGAGACTAATGGGTCTTTTTCAAGTTGGAAAGATGTAACTAGTGGAGTGCCACAAGGATCAGTCCTTGGGCCTCAATTATTTACTATCCATATTAAAGACTTGGAGGAGGGGGCAGAGTATAATGTATCCTAATTTGCTGACAATACAAAAATAGTTGGGAGAGCATGTTGTGATGAGAACATAAGGAACCTGCAAGGGGATATAGCCAGGTTGAGTGAGTGGGCAAAAACTTGGCAGATGGAGTTTAATGTAGGAAAGTGTGAGGTCACATGCACTTTGGTAGGAAAAATCAAAAGGCAGACTATTATTTAAATGGAGAGAGACTCCAAAAAAGTGCAGCACAGAGGGATCTGGGTGTTCTTGTGCATGAAACACAAAAGGTTAGCATGCAGGTGCAGCAAGTAATTAAGAAGACAAATGGAATTTTGGCCTGTATTGCTAGGGGATTGGAGTTTAAAAATAGGAAGTCTTGTTACACTGTACAGGGTGTTAGTGAGGCCGCACTGGAGCATTGTGTATAGTTTTGGTCCCCGTATTTAAGAAAGGATACACTGGCATTGGAGGCAGTTCAAGAGAGATTCACTAGGCTAATTCCTGGGATGAAGGGGTTGACTTATCAAGAATGGCGAAACAGGTTGGCCTTTATTCATTAGAGTTTAAAAAAATGGGGTGTGATCTTATTGAAAGGTACAAGATTCTGAGTGGGCTTGACAGGGTAGATGTTGAGAAGGTGTTTCCACTAGTGAGAGAATCTCAAACTAGGGGATATAGTTACAGAATAAGGGGACACTCATTTAAAACTGAGAGGTGAAGGAATTTCTTCTCTCAGAGGATAGTGAATGTCTGGAATTCTGTACCTCAGAGAGTTGTAGAGGCTAGATCACTGAAAGCATTTAAAGAGGGGGTCGATAGAATTTTGAAATATTGGGGAGTTGAGGGCTATGATGAGCTGGCACGAAAGAGGAATTGAGTCCAGGGATAGATCGACCATGATCTTAACGAATTGGGGGGGGGGGGGCAGGCTTGAGGGGCTGAATGGCCTATTCCTGCCCCTATTTCCTATGTTCTTATGGTATGCCAAGTCATTACGCCTGCCTTTGACCTATATCCCTTACTGTCCTTACCCAACAAATATCAACATCATGAAAAGTTCAATTGACCCTCCATGTACATTACTGAACAGAACACCATGTTAACCTGAGCCTAGCTCCATTGTGCCTGACCTGGAATTGTCCGGTGAGTGAGTTGGAAAGGGTTCCATTATTGCATGCCCCTTGATGGGCACAAGAAGCAACAAATTGACCCTGACTTATTTTTAAAGTTCATTGATCTCAACTTCGAATCACCATCATCACTGTTATCTCCTTTTGAATGCTGCTTTGTCCCTTTACATCCTTTTGGGAATGGATTTTGCTGAATGTCAGGGGAACACAATACTTCCCAGTCATGCTATCGAAGATTGCAACAAGAGAAGGCTGCACAAGGGGCTGCTACGCAATTTGCATCATCAGGAGCAGAGTGATAATTCCCTTCCTATTTCTTTTCCTGGTGGGAAGTGTGTAGCTCCTGCCACCCTCTTATGACTCAAGATCAAGCAGGCAAGTAGTTGAACCATTTTTGTCACAGCAGCACACATTAGGATCCCATTGCAAAGCTTCCCGGAAAAGCCTGTTTCAATTTATAACTTGGGGTCAAAACACACATTTACATCTTTAATCATGTGTAATATGGTGGAAGAAAGTTTAAGACTCACTATTGTGTATTATTTTGGGAAAAAAAATTGTCTCTTTGTGGTGGTAGCCAATGGGAAACAATAGCTTCTTGAGAGTATGGCAACAACCTGCCATTGTAAAACAAAAACAGTTCTGTCGAAGGGTCATGAGGACTCGAAACGTCAACTCTTTTCTTCTCCGCCGATGCTGCCAGACCTGCTGAGTTTTTCCAGGTAATTCTGTTTTTGTTTTGGATTTCCAGCATCCGCAGTTTTTTTGTTTTTAATCTGCCATTGTCCTGATTTCTTGGTGCATCCAAGAAAATGGATGGTTTTGAGGAGCTGGATTGAAAGAGGAATTGAGGCCTGGGTTAAATCAGCCATGATCTTAATGAATGGGGTGGGTGGGTGGGTGGGGGGGGTGGGAGGGGTGGTGAGGGACAGGCTTGAGGGGCTGAATGGAGAAAAAGCCCCTACATTTGGATAGGGGTTTAGTTTTTAATTCAATTTCAAGATGTGGACACCCCCGGATAAGCCAACATTTAGTGACCATCTTTAGTCACCATGAGAAGGTGGCAGCGGATGGTTTGGAATAACTGACTGTCTTGCCAGACCACATCAGTCAGCAGCTTGGATCATAGGTAGGCCAGACTGGGTCAGGGTGTAAGCCAATCAGGTGGGGTTTTTACAACAGTTCAGCAGGTTCGTGGTCACTTTAACAGATGCCAACTTTTCTATTTCCAGTTTTTAAAAACTGGATTCAAATTCTCACACTGCCATAGTGTCTGGGCCTCTGGATTAGCAGGCTAGTAGCATTAACGGCCATAACTGCCCTACGTACAACAAAATGCTGTGATCATTAGAAAAATCAGAATCAACTCTGAGGTTGGTATAGCTCTTCTACAAAAGTCTTTGCTGGAGGAATAACTGAGGTGCTCTCTAAGCCGTATGTGATGGCTTTTGAGGTGTTATGACTACATTTGCTCCCTGTGTATTTACCTATCTTCTCTTTGGCTCTTATTTATTTTCTCTCCTGGAACTGGCCTTCAATGTTATGACTCTGCTGGCTGTCTCCCATCTTGTTTCTATATGCCACTGGCCCAGTTTCTGATACCCTGACCCGATGTATATTCCTTTGCTGCCCTGCCAGGTTTTTAGAATTTATTTCAATTTATTTTTCAACGGAACAAGCAACCACACACAACATTCCATTCAACAGGCTGTCAATGTTCACCAAACACTAGGAGCAAGGCCAGTTGAATGGCAGTTGAGGTTAACGGGAAATAATTTGAAGCGATACTCCTGGCACGGAGTTTTGCTAAACTGGATCGATCGCCACAGATTGATCAATCCCCTTTCTCCAAAACTCACTCCCAAGGTGGAGCAGGTCCATGCTGAGGGTCTTGGAAATGTTTCCCAGATGCTGCACAAAGCCCCTAACAGTTAGTGCATGTGCTAATATCCTCTTACCAGGTTGTGTTTATGGCCTTATTAACAAGTCTGTAAGTGTATCTGTGCCCTGACAAGTTACGTGCAAGTGTGTTCCAGCGCCCTATTGGCAGACTGTGCTCTAGATCACAAGGTTGGTTCATATGAAAAATGTCAATTTCTTTTCATCCTTCAAGTATGCACACCTCTATTACCTTCGCATTGCAACATCTGGCTGCCTCTTAAATTAGTCCAAACTTCTGAATTGAACCATTCTTCCTGGCAACCCATTCTAGCTATTTATCATCTTCTGTGGCATCTTTATTTGTTTGCCCTCTTGGCACTGCATGCATGTATTCATGTGGCTCAATCATGGAGCACTCTCAGCTCTGAGCCTGACAAACTGTAGGTTCAAATCCCACTCCAAAGACTTGAGCACAAAATCTGGGTTGGCACCCCAGTGCAGCACTGAGGGTGTGCCACACTGCAGAAGGTGGGTGAAAGGTTAAACCGAGGTCCTGTCTCGCCTCGATGTAAAAGATCTCATGGCACTGTTTAGAAGATCAGAGGAGCTCTCCCCAGTGTCTTCACCCAATATTTATTCCCCAGCCAACAGCATTAAAAAAAAGAGACTATCTGGTCATTATCACATTGTTGTTTGTGGGATCTTGCTGTGTGCAAATTGGTTGCTTTGTTTCCCACATTACAACAGTGACTACGCTTAAAAAGTCTGGGGGGAAAGCCCTTTGAGATGTCCTGTGGTCGTGAAGGTGCTATATAAATGCAAGGTTTTATTTTCTTTTAGAGGCAGTCTAGCTATTGACCAGCAGATGCACAGCATCATATAGACTTCTGTATGGACCGGATCCTCCTTACCATGGCTTTGCTTTATCCTAGGTCTGTGCAGCTGAATGGTCGGCCACTAGTAATGGTAGACGATGAAACGTTTCCCGAACTAAAACCAAGAACTCTACGAGCTGGAAGAATTGTGGTGGTTCCCCCCCTTTCCATTGGATTCTACGTGGTGAAGAATGCCAACGCCCCTTCTTGCAAGTTTCGGTAGCCAAGCTGCCCCGAGGCTGACTACCTGCCACCTTGTCCTAAACAATATTCTTTAAAAAAAAATCAGCTGACCGTGTGTGTTCCTTCCTGAACCTCTTCTGAAAGCAGGGCCTGAAAAGTCCCTGAGTGAAAAGTCAAAATGTGACACCCCTCCCTTCTGCAAACCAGCACTCCACCGCCCAACCCGCCCCACCCCCCTCCCCCACCCCCACCCATCCTCTCTTTCTTTGTCTGCTTCACGAAATGACTAACCAGCTCAAACACCACAGCAACTCCTTTGTTGTAATGGTCTTCAATTAATGACTTTTTTTTAAAAGCAGAACCATCCAAGGAACAGTCTTCATAAACACAGCAAATTACGGTTCAGACAGTGTGCTAGACTCTGGATTATACATTGAACAATGCCTCAAGGCACCTTCTGTACAAAAGAGTTATTTTTCTAGTCAGGTAGTGTAAATCAGACCCAAATCGCCATAGCAACCTCTTCAAAACATCCAATTAGTTGCTTTTATATTGTTAGTCTGGTCTGTGTAAGGTGGAGTAAATGTGTCTCCGTGTTTGCAACCTGGCTTGTACCAGCTTTCCTAATGTCCTGATGGTTCAGTGCAACACTTCTGTGCGCAACTGAGTCATCCAGGCCAAGGGCACTCCCGGCTCATTCGATGATCTGTGCTGAGTTAGCTGATAACCACTCAATCGCTGATAGATTGTTGCTATAACTGGTCTCCGTGCCCCTGAGTTAGGGAGGTCGGGGGGGTTAGGGGGCAAGGGGTTTGTGTCTTTCAACCAGCGTACCTGTGTCCATTGACCACTGCTGGAAAGTGTGTGTGTTTTAATTATGGATGACGGCTAATGCGGACGTGGCTATGGTCTCCTTCATGGCTGAATGACGTGTGAGCGCTTGCCGTCCGGTAAACCTGGGTGACTGACCAGAGAGTTGTCACGTCCCCTGGGAAAATAGTACCATCAGGAAAAGTGGGAAGACGACTGCAGGAAATGAGAAACTCCACCAAACAATCTGCTTCTCTCACTCATAAACTCCATATTGTACTGAAGGCAACTTGTGGCCCAGGGAATATTATTATTACGTTAAACATTGGCACAAATTCTATCCAATTAGCCAATAGTTTCTTTTTTTGTCTTTTAGCTATCATTGAATGATACAGTACAGAAAGAGGGCCATTGTGTCTGTGCCAGCTCTTGCATAGAGCTATCCAATTAGTGCTTTGGCCTGCTCTTTTCTCATAGACCTATCATTTTTTTTCTCATGAAGTATTTATCCAATTCACAAATTTAATGTAGAATTACTATTGCGAATACCACCCTCACCCTTCTCCTGTATTGTTTCATCCTTGTGACCCAGATATATGGTGTACATGGTTAGGAGAATACCTACACATTGAGAGATTCCACCAAGATGGCGAAATTCCAGTACGTCGCATGTGAATTTGTCAGTCATGAGTTGATAAGGCAGCAGCCTGTCCGGGGGAAAAAATAAATACTTCAATTGTTTCTGTCTTTTCTATTTTGAATAAATTTAATAATCCCACGCACCTGAGGTATTTATCACAGGAGATGGAGGTATTTGCCTCATGCGGTGAATTTAAAAACTCTATATTAAAAGAATTTGCATAATGTGTGCATGCTAATTGCGAGGGGGTCTGTGACAGAGCTTCTGGGAAAGGCAAGGTGGAGATGTAAATGGTCTGGGTGAGACCTGAATGCAGACCACAACAACAGGAAGAGCTGTAAGGACTGGCTGTTCTTTGTCCATTCCTTTCTGAAGTTATTAACTAATTAGCAGAACGTTTGTAATGAAATTAGTTATTGCATCAGCACTTCTTCAAATTGCCAAGCCAGGCTATCCCAACCTTCCCTTGCCATCCCTCTCATGCATACCCATTCTCTTCATGGCACCCCCATCCCCATTCTCCGTACCCCAATTCCGTATCTCCCACGCTTCCCCCCCCTCCCTCACATACAACCCCCATCCCCATACCCCACTCCCCACCTCCACCACTGCCGAATCCTTACCTGAAATAAAGAACCATTTTAACCAAAACAACTAGTGCTATGGGCAGTTTCAAACAAGGAGTGGATCAGTATAGACAGTGAGGGGCGGATTGGAATCCTTGATACCTCCTTCAGTACAGAAACCTGACTGGCTGGAAAAGGATAATGATGGATATAACTGATAATGCACTTGGGGGTCAGAAAGAAAAGCTGGAACTCGTCTTGTCCCAGTCCTTATAAATCTACAATACCTTCCAGAGTTACCGCTCCAGTTTCATCACTTCCCAGGTACCTGCAGGTATCTGTGCATTAGTCCCACTACCTTGTCTTGTATTCCTTTGCATTTTAACGTTATGCAGTAGTGACATACAGCTAATCACTTCAAATAATGTCATGTTAAAATGTCCTACTATGTAATTAGCAGTACCAGAAACAGAAGATATTAACAACACTTAATATATTTGATGTCTTGCTTATAAAAGTATTTACTAAGATGTTCATATATCTTTGAGAGATGAAGAAGCGTTTCAAGATTATAACTCATATACTTGCCTTATCCAGGATTTGTTTTTTTAGCACCACACCATATAAGCATGTTCTCCAGCAATTGAATACTTTTCTGGCAATTTTATTTTGTCTTAAAGGTGCTGAAGTTCTATTAAATTATGCAAATCAGTTTTTTTTAATAAAGACTAAACATTAAGCCTTTGGCGTGTTGAAATATTCTTTGATTTTACAACGTGTTCAGGAGAGGAAGTCTCACCATCTAAAGCTACTCATCAGCGTCAAAAAAAGCAGGTTCTGCTTCAGAAGCCTTTTCATCAAGCTCACTGGTTGACAAAAGCCATTTGGCCCATCTTGCTTTATCCACAAAACAAACCCCCACAGTCCTCCCGGCACAGAATCCAAATCGTTTCTTAGTTGGCCCAAGGATTTGGCCTTGACCAGCCCAACTGGAAATCCAATCTGCATTTAAAAATGGATCAGTCCCAAATTTATTTTTGTCAGTTCAGCCCCGCGTCCTCTATTATACTATTATAATAGCATATATAATATATATACTATTATAGTATAGTATAATACTATACTATAATAATATATTATTATATACTGTTTTGGCACAGGAATTCACCAAGGCTCCTTAGACAGCACCTTCCAAACACATGACCACTACCATCTAGAAGGACAAGGGCAGCAGACACAAGGGGACACCTCCACCTGGAAGTTCCCCTCCAAGTCACTCACCATCCTGACTTGGAACTATTTCACCGTCACTGGGTCAAAAATCCTAGAACTCCCTCCCTAACAGCACTGCGGGTGTACCTACACCACATGGACTGCAGTGATTCAAGAAAGCAGCTCACCACCACCTTCTCAAGGGCAACTAGGGATAGGCAATAAATGCTGGACCCAGCCAGTGACACCCACAACCCATAAATGAATTTTTAAAAAATGTATTGGAGAACTGGAATTGCGATCAGTGCCAGATGGATCAGGTGCAGCTCACGTGACTGAGGATTTGAGATTAGGGTGGAACCAGTCTGCACCTGTATTCTGCCTCCTGTTTTTACTCCAGCCATTTTCTCTTGCATGAGATCACTTGCTCACCCAGTATCCCTTCCTTCCACTGCACAGATGTGCCTCCGGGGAAGTTACCGGTTCACCCTGTGAGTGATGCTCACAAAAGTCTTCAGCAGAGCTCAAGTCAGCTGAGAAGTGGTGAGGACCCGGTAAAGACCATGGGCCTTACTCAGTATCAGGAGGGGACCACTTTATCCTTATGCTGCAGGGTTATGGTTCCTATGGGAGGTGAAGATCTTTCATTGCTGTTTCTGTCCAGCCCAGTAAGGGCATAGACTCACCCTAACAGAGCCACTGGGTGCTGGCTTACTTTCTGGAAAGTGTGTTGGGTTGCCAACCCTCCAGGACTGGCCAGGAGTCTCCAGGAATTGAAGGTCAATCTCCAGGACAGTGCTCTGAGCAACCCAGGGGAAATATCACGGAAGCACTGAGAAAGGTTCTTTTCTTTTACATTTTCTTTGAATGTTTCTCCTGACTAGAGAAAAAAAAGTACTGAAAATGGGAACAAAGGCTGATTGGCTGACAGTCAACTGGCATGGTTAACCAAGGAAGTTAAGGATAGTATCAAATTAATGGGAATGACATTCAATGTGGCAAAGATTAGCGGTAAGCCAGAGGATTGGGAAAGTTTTAAAAAAACTAACAGAAGATGACCCAAAAAATAATAAAGAGGGAGAAAATAATCTTTGAGGGTAAACTAGCAAGTAATATAAAAATGGACAGTAAGAGCTTCATTAAATATGTAAGGAAGAGAGAGAGGCCGAAGTGAATATAGGCCCCTTACAGAATGAGGCTGGGGAAATAATAATGGGGGGAACCAGGAAATGGCAGAGAAATTGAATAAATACTTTGCATCAGTGTTCACGGTATACGACACTAATAGCATTCCAATAATAAATAATCAAGGGGCAAAAGAGGGGGAGGAAATAAATACAATAACGATCACTAAGGAAAAAATACTAGGGAAACTAATGGGGCTAAAGGCCGATAAGTCCCCTGGACCTGATGGGTTGCATCCTAGGATATTAAAGGAAGTGTCTGCAGAGATAGTGTAGTAATCTTCCAAGAAACCTTAGATCCTGGATAAGTCCCAGAGGATTGCAAAACTGCCAGTGTAACACCCTTATTCAAAAAGGGACGGAGACAAAAACAGGTAACTATAGGCCAGTTAGTTTAACATCCGTCATTGGGAAAATGTTAGGGTCTATTGTAAAGGATATAATAGAGCATTTAGAATTACATAATCTGATCAAGCAGAGTCAGTATGGCTTCATGAAGGGGAATCATGCCTAACAAATTTATTAGAATTCTTTGAGGAAGTAACAAGCAGGATAGATAAAGGGAAACCTTTAGATATAATATATTTGGATTTCCAAAAGACGTTCAATAAGGTACAGCATATAAGGCTACTTAAGGTAAGAGCCCATGGTGTTGGGGGTAGTATATTAGCATGGATAGAGGATTGGCTCACTAATAGAAGACAGAGAGTTGGGATAAGGGGGGTATTTTCAGGATGGCAACCTGTAACTAGTGGAGTGCCACAGGGATCAGTGCTGGGGCCACAATTATTTACAATATATATGAATGACTTGGATGAAGGAAGTGAATGTACTATTGTCAAATTTGCGGATGATACAAAAATAGATAAGAAGGTAAATGGTGAGTATGACACAAGGAGTCTGCAGAGGGATATAGACATGTTAAGTGAGTGGGCAAAAAAGTGGCAGATGGAATGTTATGTGGGAAAATGTGAGGTTATGCAGTTTGGCTGGGAGAATAGAGGAACTGAATATTATTTAAATGGAGAAAGACTGCAAAAGGCTCCAGCACAGAGGGATTTGGGGGTCCCTCATGCATGAATCCCAAAAAGCTAACATACAAGTTCAACGGGTAATAGGGAAGGCAAATGGAATGTTGGCCTTTATTTCAAAGGGATTGGAGTATAAAAATAGGCAAGTCTTGCTAAAACTATACAAGGCACTAGTTAGCCCACACGAATACTGTGAATAGTTCTCGTCCCCTTTGGAGGCAGTCCAGAGAATGTTCACTAGGTTGATTCCAGGTTTGGAGGGATTTTCTCATGTGGAGAGGTTGAGTAGGTTGGGCCTGTACTCATTGGAGTTTAGAAGAATGAGAGACGACCTTATTGAAACATATAAGATTCTTAGTGGGCTTGATAGGGTAGATGCTGAGAGGTTGTTTCCCCTTGTGGGAGAGTCTAGGACCAGAGGGCATAATCTCAGAGTAAGGGGCCACCCGGTTAAATCAGAGATGAGGAGGAATTTCTTCTCTCAGAGGGTAGTTAATCTGTGGAATTCTTTACCACAGAGGGCTGTAGAGGCTGGGTTGTTAAGTATATTCAAGGTTGAGATAGACAGATTTTTAATCAGTAAGGGAATCAAGGGTTATGGGGGAAAAGGCAAGAAAGCGGAGTTGAGGGTTATCAGATCAGCCATGATCTCATCGAATGGCAGAACAGACTCGATGGGCCGAATGGCCTACTTCTGCTCCTACATCTTATGGTCTTGTGGTCTTTACTTTCCCATTGGAGTTGGAAGGCAGTGCATCACAAGGATGGATGTGTTGGCCGGCTAATGGCTGGAGCATGGGGGCAAATCATGTAATGAAATCTCCAGGAGCACATTTAAACCCAGTTGGCAACCCCACAGGTGGGATCAGGGCAAGTACTTCTAATGATGACCACCCACCTCACTTGAACCAATGGAATGGGACCATTGGAATTTCAGCCTTTGTATACTGTTTGGGGCCATTAATGTTTAAAGAGAAATCCAATCATCCTGTGATTGGCTGACAGAACTACGCCATAAGGTTTCACATATTTAAGCAAAAACAAACTTCAGGAACATAGGAAAGGAGCAGGTGTAGGCCATTCGGCCCCTCTAGTCTGCTTCACCATTCGCCTAGATCATGACTGCTTTTCTACCCCAATGTCATTTTCCCACACTATCTCCATATCCCATGATATTTTTAATATCTTGAAATCTATTGATCTCAGTCTTGAATATACTCAATGCCTGGGTCCCCACAATCCCATGGGGTAAAGAATTCCAAAGACTCAGCACCCTCTGAGTGAAAAAGTTCCTCCTCATATCAGTCCCAAAAGGCCTACCCCTTCTTCTGAGACTGTGCCCTTTGGTTCTGGACCCCCCCAGCTAGTGGGAACATCCACCCTGCATCTACCCTGTTGAGCCCCGTGAGGATTCTGAATGCTTCAATAAGATCATCCTTCATTCTTTGAAACTCTAGAGAATACAGCTCAGCCTCCTCACTCTCTCCTCATAAGACAATCCTGCCATCCCAGGAATCAGTTTGATGAACCTTTGTTGCACTCCCTCTCTGGCAAGTATATCCATGGTGTTCCCATGCATCTGGTGCCCTTGTCCATCAGGTTGATGGAGGTCACAGGTTTGGAATGTTCTATCGAAGGTTCCTTTGGTGAGTAGATGGGGTGTATCTTGTAGATGATACACACTGCTGCCAGTGTGTATCGCTGGTGAAGGGAGTGAATGTTTCAGGTGGTGGATGGGATGCCAATCGAGTGGGCTGCTTTGTCCTAGATTGTGTTGACCTTCTTGAGTGGGAGCCGCAAATGGAGAGTATTCCATCACACTCCTGACTTATGCCTTCTAGATGGTGGACAGACTTTGAGGAGTTAGGAGATGAGTTACTCAGTGCAGAATTGATAACCTCTGACCTGCTCTTGTAGCCACATCATTTTTATGGCTAGTCCAGTTCAGTTTCTGGTCAATGGTAACCTGCAGGATGTTGATAGTGGGGGATTCAGCGATGGTAATGCCATTGAATGCCAAGGGGTGAAGGTTGGGCTCTCCCTTGTTGGAGATGGTCATTGTCTGGCATGAATGTCACTTCTCACTTATCAACTGAAGCCTGAATGTTATCCAGGTCTTGCTGCATATGGACAGGGACTGCTTCAGTATCTGAGGGGTCGTGCATTGTGCTGAACCTTATGCAATCATCAGCGAATGTCCCCACTTCTGAACTGATGACTGACCTCCAACAACCACAGCCATCTCCCTTTGTGCAAGGCATGACTGAAACCAGCGGAGAGTTTTCCCCCTGATTCCCATTAACTCCAGTTTTGCAAGGGCTCCTTGATGCCACACTCAGTCAACTATTGCTTTGAGGTCAAAGGCAGGCACTCTCACCTCACCTCTGGAGTTCAGTTCTATTGTCCATGTTTGAACCAAGGCTGTAATGAGGTCATGGGTTGAGAAGTCGTGGTGAAACTCAAATTGAGCATCAATGAGCTGGTTATTGTTGAACAAGTGCTGCTTGATAAATGTGAATAGCCCAAGCTTGACTCAGTTTCATTCACTTTAGATATTTATCAGCTTCTCAATCAAGTGTTTTCATTTATCTAGATTTATAAAACGCCAAATGTCAAATTAACAGTTACATTTTCAAAACATTCAAAATAGGAGCAGAAGTAAGTCATTTAGCCCCTCAAGCCTGCTCCGCCATTCAATAAGGACCTATCTACCTCTGCCTTAAAAATATTCACTGACCCCGGCTCCACCATCTTCTGAGGCAGAGTCCTAAAGTCACACAACACTCAAAGAAAAAAATTATCTTCATCTCTGTTCTATAAGGGTGACTCCTAATTCTAAAACACTGCCCCCCAGTTCTGGATTCATCCACAAGAGGAAACATCCTTTCCACGTCCATCTTGTCAAGGCCGTTCTTGTATACTTCACTCAAATCACCCCTCACTCTTCTAAACTCCAGTGGAAACAAGCCCAGTCTGTCCAACCTTTCCTCATAAGACAACTCGTTCCAGGTATCAAACTAGTAAATCTCCTCTGAACCACTCCAACACATTTACATCATTCCTTAAATAAGGAGACCAAAACTGCGCACAGTATTTGAGGTGCAGTCTCACCAAGGTATAACCGAATAACTGAAGCATAACATCTTTTATGTTCAATCCCTCTTGTAATAAAGGATAGCATTCTATTAGCCTTCTCAATTACATACTGTGCCTGCATACTAGCTTTTTGAAACTCGTGCACAAGAATGCCTAGATCCCTCTGCACCTCAGAATTCTGCAGCTGTTCTCCGTTTAAGTAAAGCTCCCCCTTTTTATTCTTCCTGCCAAAGTGAACAATTTTACATTTTCCCATATTATACTCCATTTGCCAGATTTTTGCCCACTCACTCAACTTATCTACATCGGTCTGCAAACTCCTTATGTCTTCTTCACAATATACTTTCCTACCTTTGTGTCATCTGCAAATTTAGCTACCGTGCCTTCACTCCCCTCATCTAACTCATCGATGTAAATTATAAAAACTTGAGGCCCCAGCACAGACACTCCACTCGTCACATCCTGCCAATCAGACAAAGCACCAGCCAGTCAATCTTCTATCCAGGCTAATATGTTACCCCCTACACCATGAGCTTTTATTATCTCATGTCCTCCATTGTGAAGACTGACGCAAAGTACCTATTCAGTTCCTCCGCCATTTCTTTGTTCCCCATTATTACTTCTCCAGGGTCATTTTCCAGTGGCCCAATGTCCACTTTTGCCTCTCTCTTGCCCTTTATATATCTAAAAAAAACTCTTGCAATCTTCTTTTATATTACTGGCTAGTTTACCCTCATATTTAATCTTCTCCCTCCTTATTTCTTTTTTAGTTGTCCTCTGTTGGTCTTTGTAGCCTTCCCAATCCCCTGGTTTCCCACTGCTCTTTGCCGCATTGTATGCTTTCTCTTTAGCTTTTACGCTGTCCCTGACTTCCCTTGTCAGCCATGGTTGCCTCGTCCTCCCTTTAGTATGCTTCTTCTTCCTAGGGATGAATTTTTGCTGTGTCTCCCAAATTACTCCCAGAAATTCCTGCCATTGCTGTTCCACTGTCTTTCCTGCTAGGCTTATCTCCCAGTCAATTCTGGCCAGCTCCTCCCTCATGCCTCTGTAGTTGCCTTTATTCAACTGTAATACCGTTACATCTGATTCCAGCTTTTTCCTCTCAAATTGCAGGGTAATTTCTGTCATATTATGGTCACTTCCTCCTAAGGGGTCTTTCACCTTAAGCTCCCTTATCAAATTTGCCTCATTACACATCACTAAATCTAGAATTGCCTGTTCCCTAGTGGGCTCCACCACAAGATGCTCCAAAAAGCCATCTCATAGACATTCCACAAATTTATTTTCTTGGGATCCACTACCAACCTGATTTTCCCAGTCTACCTGCATATTGAAATCCCCCATGATCACTGTAACCTTGCCTTGTAATTCCTGTAACTCCTGCTCCTATTTCTAAGTTTCTATGTTTACTTGGGAATTTAGGGGAATGGAGTCTTGGGAGGCAAGATTGAAACCCAGTGAGGAGGGCTGATGTTGATGCCATCCAAGTTGGAGTGACTTTTAGAGAGATTCCAATTCTTTGAAGGTGAAGATCAGAATTTCTCATGAAAGAGACAGAGTTTCGGTGAGATTTGTTGACTCAGTGTTTACTTTCACCTGGGTGGGTTGTTGAGAAATCCATGGACTCTGTCTTGGTCACATCTGCCATTTCTTATGTAGTGTTTGTGTGTTCAACCACAGTTTGCTTGTTAATTCACATTTATCTCATCTTAACCCTGAATGTTAGAATATAAGATAGATATTGTAAATTGTTTTACCTTTCTGCCTTGTATAGTAGATTTTATTTTTGCTTGTTCAAAACCCATGGCATCTTGTGCCTTTATTCAGTTGGTGAGTGTCTTGAATCTTATGCGTTGTCTACTTTAAACCAAAAGGTATTGGTCCCTAAGCGGGTTTTACCAACAACTTGTAGATGTGGTCTAGGATCATAACAAGCATCTGAAAGGAGGAAAGCAAGGTGGGGAAACAGGTTTAGGGAGGGAATTCCAAGCTTAGGGTCCAGGCAACTGAAACATGGTCGCCAATGGTGGAGAAATAAAATCAGGGAGGCTCAAAAAGCCAGAATTAGATGGTTTCAGATATCTCCGAGGATTCTGGGACTGGAGGAGATTACAGAGATAGGGAGGGATTTGTAAATAAGGATGAAAATTTTTAAATTAAGATGTTGCTTGATTGGAGGTCAATGTAAGTCAACAAGCACAAGGGTGATAGGTAAATTGGACTTGGTGTGGGTTAAGACATGGGCAGCAGAGTTTTGGATGACCTCAAATTTACAGAGGGTAGAATATGAGACACCAGCCAAGAGTGAGTTGGAAGAGTCAAGTCTAGAGGTAACAAAGACATGAATGAAGATTTTAACAGCAGATGACCTGAGGCAGGGGCGAAATTGGGCGATGTTACAGAGGTATGAATAGAAGAAAAATACACTGACTGCTACACATGCCCAGCATTTTCTGCTTTTGTCCCAGCAGGAGTTAACAGATACCAACCGTGAGAAGGAGCAGGAGCGCCGGTTTATTTTCACATCCATAGGCTTGGAGTTCCAGGAGCCAGTTGTAGCATTTTACTGCTGCAGCGGAGGTTAGGGATTGAATCTCATATTTCAACCTGATCTTACAACATGTTACAATGATTTTACAGCACAGAAGCTGGTCTATCCACATATTCCTGCTGCCCACATGCCTCCTTCCACCCCTCTTCATCTAACTCCATCTGCATGTCTTTCTATTTCTTTCTCCCTTATACGTTTACCTAGCTCCCCCGTAAATGCATCAATGCTATTCACCTCGCTTACCTCCTGACCTGTGGTAGCGAGTTCTGCATCCTCACCATAATCTCGCTAAGGTAATTTCTCCTGAAATCCTATTGGATTATATTTAGAACTTCCAATCTTTTTACTTTGTCAATAGCTCATCTCACGGAGCTATGGAGGACCCTCTGGAGTAACTGTCTCAAGCCTCATACTCAGCCCCTTACAGAAGTCAGAAGTATTGTGAAGATCGCAGGCAGGTCACATTTTTGGGGTTATGTCTTTGACTTTGAGAAGAGCAGTTTTGAACAGTGTGCTTATGTGCTCGGGGACCACAGGGGTAAATGTTTTAATTATTACTGTAGCTTAAAACAAATCTGCAGCCTGTTACTCACACACCAAAGTGCTGGACTATAGCCACTGTGTAGATGTAGTTATTTCTAAACTGGAAAATCCTGCCACCCTCTGGTTAATGGGTTTGTAAAGATACTTTCACTGATTCACTGACTTTTTTTTGTGCTTGTTTATTTTGGATGCTGTTAGTCAGCATCCTGCATTCCCAGTCCAAGTACAATACAGTTAAATTCAGTGATGTTAGGTACTCTGGACCAACAACAGGCCTGAGAAGACCAACTCCTATTGCAACAGTGAGAACATTTTTTCATTTCCCACACAAGCCATCTTATGACATCTATGACAGTGGTTCTCAAACATTTTTGTCTGCAGACCACTCAGGCAGGGCGACAGAACCCATCGGACCACATACTGCTCCTACCCCACCTATCTTCACTTGTCACTGCAAAAAACTCATCAGAATTAACGGTAAGTTATGAAAATGATACATACTTTGCTTCTTTTACGTTACTAAATATAATAAATTTAACAGCATTAAAATTTTTATTAAATGCCCTAAGTAAATTATTAATTCGTGCCAGAAAAGATGTATATTTTCATATTATAAACATTAACACTACATAAGAATGTGTTTATTTGAAACACTCAAATATATGTTATAAAATCCTCAGCATAATCTTCATCTGAGAAACTAATAACTTTCTTACATTGATATCAATCAAAAAAAAAATGACAGGAATATAAATCTTGTCCATAAAACATCATTGCTGTTGCTCTTTCATTTGATAAATTGTACCAGAACCAGAACTAAAACCAGAAATTGGGGGAGGTGATGGCATAATGCTACTGTCACTGGTCTGGTAATCCAGAGACCCAGGGTAATGCTCTGGGGACCTGGGTTTGGATCCCACCACAGCAGATGGTGGAATTTGAATTCAAATTAAAAGTCTGCTGATGATTACAAAACCATTGTTGTAAAAACCCATCTTGTTCTCTAAGCCCTTTAGGGAAGGAAATCGGTCATCCTTACTTGGTCTGGTAATGGTACTGGCAATGTTATTGGCTCTTAAAAATGCACTATGAACAAGGGAAATAAGAACTAGGAGCAGGAGCAGGTAATTCAGCCCCTCGAACCTGCCCCGCCATTCATTACGATCAGGGCTGATCTCATTTCGGCGTCTACTCCAATTTCCCACCCTCTGCCCATAACCTTTCAACACATTACTAATTAAAAATCTATCTATCTCCTCCTGAAATTTATTCAGCGTCCCAGCATCCACTGCACTCTGAGGTAGTGAATTCCACAGATTCACGACCTTTTGAGAAAAGTAATTCCTCCCCATCTCTGATTTAAATCTACCACCCCTTAGCCTAAAACTATGGCCTCTCGTTCTAGAATGCCCCACAAGGGGAAACATCTGTCCACGTCTGTCTATCCCCGTTAGCATCCTATATACCTCAACAACACTTCCCTATTTTTATACTCTATTCCTTTAGCAATAAATGCCAAAATTCCATTTGCCTTCCTTATTACCTGCTGTACCTGCATACTAGCTTTCAGCGATTCATGCACAGGGACACCCAGATCCCTCTGCGCTGAAGCATTCTGAAGTTTCTCTCCATTTAAATAATAAGTCGCCTTTTTATTCTTCTGACCAAAATGGATAACCTCACACTTGTCCACATTAAACTCCATCTGCCAGATTTTGGCCCATTCACCTAACCTGTCCATATCCATTTGTAAATTTCTTATTTCTTCAAATGTTGGCCTAGCCAGAGATGCCCACATCCTGTAAACAAATAAAAAGGGACAGTTTTCTGAACGCAGTCTCTCAGTATGGGATCACAGGGAAAGTGTGTGTGCGTGTGTGTAGAATCCTCTTGTCCTTCCAGCTTTATGCATCACAAGCTGTATATTCCCCACCCCACCCCTTAGACCACTGAAACTAGTCCAGCCGACCACTCTGGTCCTGGTAATGCTGTGCGGTGCCTACCTCTTGTGTGAGGTGATCTCCGTCCTAGGTAGAAACAGGCCCAGATCTCAGCTGAAGGAACATACACAGGGTATATTCTCTTTCAACTGCATGCGCAGCATGAAGGGTGAGAGTACACTTGCACCCAACGTCCAGGTACATGTTGCAAAATTCTGTCCCTGCTTCCTGCAAGGCCCATAATTGCTCATCCATTAACTGTAAGGGTTTTAACTCCTTTTGAATAGCAAAAGCACTGCCCGGTTAGTCTTATTCCACCCCACCCCCACTAAAGCTGTACCTTGCGTGTCCTGCCATCCATTCTTAATTAGCACATTCGTTTAGATAATATCACCACCTTCAACACCTCTTTGTTCTTTTGTCTGTGACATCTTTTGATTATCTGCTCCTATCACTGCTTGCTTGTCCCTACAACCCCCCACTTCTCTCCGCCCCCCTACCTTTAAACCAGCTTATATTTCACCCCTCTCCTCATTTCACTCAGTTCTGTCGAAGGGTCATGAGGACTCGAGACGTCAACTCTTTTCTTCTCCGCCGATGCTGCCAGACCTGCTGAGTTTTTCCAGGTAATTCTGTTTTTGTTTTGAAAGCAGATTGCATAGTGGCTTGCTGCTGACTCCATTTAGCTGCTGCAGCTCGAGACTTCTGAAATTGCTGCAAGTGAGACAATGATCAGGAGTTATTGAGAAAGTGGAGTTTACAGGCCCGAAGGATGAGAAACTAGGAAGGAGTTGTTTGAGCATTTAGGATATTTGGCTGCTCCAATTTAGACAGCTTATTATGATAACCATGCCAAACTTGACCAGCTTTCTGTTCTGGTCTTCTTTCTTTGAGAAACAGGCAAAGCATTGACTTAAGACAGCATCCTCATAGATTTCACTCTCAGTTACCCCAGGGTTGCTGTCTTGGAATATGGGACAGTACAGAAAAAAAAAAGGAATTCTTGCATTTATATGGGGCCTTTCACAATCTCAGAAACTCTCAAAGCATGTTGCAGCCAATGCAGAATGCTGTCACTGTTGTGATGTAGGGAACGCAGCAGCCAATTTGCACAGAGCTGTGCAATGACAGTTAAATAACATTAAGAGATTAGCAAAGGTAATAGCGTGTCTAACTGAACAACGAGACAGATAACCAAATCATAGAGAAGCACAATCCTTTGACATCATTCTCCTGGTCACAAAAGTAAGGTCTGTAATCAACGTTGATTCTAAAGGCTCCACATTCTGCCTGTGAGCATATTGAAGTCTCCCATCCTGGGTCCTGGCACACTTACACCGACATCCACTCCACAAGTTCCAGCCATGTCTGCTGCATCTCAACAGTGCAGCAGCCACTTAACGCCAGGGGTTCCTCTCGCACAACGCCAGGGCAATGCCAGGGTACTGAGGCACTGACAACATCCAATACGGAACAGCTCATTAAGAGGTTACAATAGCAATCACTGGCCTCAGCTGTGGACAACTCTAGGAATGGGCAAGTAGGAGTCTCTGGTCTTCGGTGGGTTTCAGAGCAGATGCTATCCTCTTAAAGAAGCCTTCAAAGTAGCTGATTACAACAAAAGGGTGCTCAGAATTAACTATTTTATCCTCCAGAAGTTGCAAGTTAGGACACAAGGGAGAATATTGAGGAAGAGCAAGACATGTACTGTCCTCTATCTCTGGTGACCACCTACCTGTGTGTTTTTTTCATCTAATCTCATGGACTCAGCATCCCCGCCAGAGACATCCACTCAGGCGTGTGGGCAGGTGCACAGATGGTGTAGATGAGGAACCGACCCATAGTGAAACACACAGCACAAGGATTTTGATCCGGAAGTAGGGCCTGAGGGAATTAAGTGAAGGCATAAGATGTGTCAGCTCCTGGCTACTGAGCAAGTGGATAATGATCTCAGGTGTCCTGACATCAAACAAAGGTGCAGCCAGAGCATCAGGCACATAGGCCTAGATTTTCACCCTAGAGGCGAGGAGGAGGAGTTAGGGAAATTCCCAGCTCATCCCGCCCGCCTCAGGAGAAAGTTCCCACCAAGATGGGATCTTCATTGCTGGGGGTCAGGTGTGAGCTGGAGTCAGGCCAGCTGATCCAAGAAGACATTGGGTCTGACAGGCGCGGAGGTGAGCTGTTTGAAGAGCCCGTCATGGTGTCCTGGGACTTTATCCCAGTGAAAAAAGACACAAAGACCCTCCAGCCCTCAATTCTCACATCCCCTTTACCCTTCAAACATTCCCCATGCCCCATCCATGCCACCTCAAACCCCCTACCCATCCCATGTCTTTCAAGCTACCATGCCAGTCTCTGTCCCTCCACACAACCCCTTAGGCTCCTCATACCCTCAATGCCAGGCTCTGCACTTCCACCCACCCACTATGTCCCCTCATGCCCCCTAAGCCATTACAACACCACCCACCCCATATCCCCTCATTCCCCCTATGCCAGGGTCTGCCCTTCCACCCACCTCCTTTGTCTGGTCATGCCCCCTATGTCAAGCTCTGGCACTTCCATGCCTATTTACCCACTTTAAGCTTTCTAGAACCAATGAACACCACAATGTAAAGTGGTATGTGTAAAAAAAGACTTTGAAAAAATGTAATCCTTTGATTGCTTTCCCTTATGCTTGAAAAATAGGCTGGACTAGCTAATAAAAGTGTCAATCATCCAGGCCCTGAGAAATTTCAAAAACCACAAACCACAAACACTTGAAACCACTTGCCCTATGTCAACAAACAATGTGAAATTGACCACAGAGATCAGAGAGCCTGAGCTGACAATCAAACAATGCTTCCCCTGGGGAGCAGTTATTCTATTATTCTAATAAATGTCTGGGCTCTCAGCCAAGCCTCAATATGTACACTAGGCTGAGAGCCCAGACAGCTATAATAATAGTATTAGAATGTCTGCTCTGCAGAGGAAACATTGTTTGATTGGAGCTCAGACTTTCTGATCACTGTGCTCGATTTCATAATGTTTGTTGATATAAGTCTAATGGTTTCAAATGTTTGTGGTTTATGGTTTTTGAAATGTCAAAGGGCCTGGATGATTGACACTTCTATTAACTTATCCTTTTTCAAGCACAGGAGAAAGTGATCAAAGGATTACATTTTTTCCAAACTGTTTTTTTTACACATAACGCATTACACTGTTCATTGGTTCTAGAAAGTGTATAGTGGGTCAATGGGCATAGAAATACCAGAGCTTGGCATAGGGCACATGAAGGGACATAGCAGATGGGTAGAAGGGCAGAGCCTATCATAGGAGGCATGAGGGGAGATATGGGGTGGGTGGGTGGGGGCGTAACTTGGCATAAGAGGGTATGAGGGGGACTTTTGAACATGCCTTTTAAAAGGACCCTTCATGCACATTAGGGTTCACAACTCCTCTTAGCGGCTGCAAAGCATAACTCTTTAAAATCCTGGTCTGACTCCATGAAAATTGCAGAGGAGTAGGAGGTACATATCTCTGCGATCCAACCTGCCAGGTCAGGAGTGCTGGACGCAGGCTTCTGACAGGAAGTAGCCTTCATCCCTTAATGACACTCCTGAAGATTACACAGCCCGGGAATGGGATCGGGAATCTCGGAATTGGAACCTGCCCGCCATTTTTAAAAGGCTCCTCAGTCAATCCAACTCGGTGAAAATCCAAACCATAATAAGAACTAAAGAACATAAGAGATAGGAGCAGGAGGAGACCACCTGACTGCTCTCCATAATCCTGGACTGCCTTGTCAATCAAAAACCGAACACATCCTTGAAGATATTCAATGACCCAGCCTCCATTGCTCTCTGGGAGAAATAATTCTAAACACTAACAACCTTCTGAGAGAAGAAATCCATCCTCATCTCTTTCTTCAATGGGAGACTTTGATTTTGAAACTATGTCCCCTCTCAGCGTCTAAACTGTAAAGCTTTAGAACCTCATTGTTTCAATGTGATCACTGCTCATTCTTCCAAACTCCATTGGATACAGGCCCAACCTGCTCCACCTTTCCCCATAAGACAAACCCCTCATCCCAGGAATACCTCTCCTGAGGTGGGCTGAAAATGGCTGGGGTGATAAGCAAGTCCAGTGCCCTGCTATGTGCCAACAACCACCCCAGCGTGTTGTAACGTATCACAGTGGGTGTCTGTGAGGGAGTGGGAGTGAAAGTGCTAGGAATTTGTATATACGTGTGTTAAAAGTACAAAGGGTGTGTATAAGCGTGTGCGTGTGTTCGTGTGCAAGAGCATGTGTTTTAATTCATCTTTGATGAATCACAAGGTGAGCATGTAATGAATAACAGAAGAAATATTCTGTCGGTTTCACCCCGAAACTATATTGGCAAAGTCTGAATCTCAATGGAATAGAAGACCAACATTCTCCAGTCCTGAGACAAATGGTGCCATGACTTCATACTCACACTGCTGGGAAGCAGAGAACCATTGTCTTGTCAAAGCAATAACGTAAGGATTTCCTGACACAAAACACTGGTGAGCTTTTAGGCTGCTAAACTATGCAGAATGCCTCGCTGTATCCAATTCCATCGCACATCATCAAATATCTGCAAGATGTTCGCTTTTGCAACAGATTCAGTAGGGCTGACAAAGAAAAGAGGACTTGCATTTATATAGTGCCTTTCATGATCTCAGAATGTTCCAAAGCATTTGACTGCCAATGAAGTCCTCCAGCATGGTCACTGATGAATTGCAGCACACAGCACGCTCGCACAAACAGGAGTGTGATAATGGCAGGGTAATCTGCTTCAGTGATAATAAAAAGAGACTGGAAATACTCAGCAGGGCAGGCAGCATCTGGGGAGAGAAAAACAGAGTTAATGTTTCACCAGTTTTTGCATATTTGCCGTTTTCTTTCTTTATTTCAGATTTCCAGCGTCTGCAATATTTTGCTTTTGTATTTTGATGCTGGTTGAGATAACAATGTTGACCAGATCGCTGGTGAGAAACTCCTTTTCTCTTCTTCAAATAGTGCCATGTGATCTTATATTCCACCTGGGAGTGAAGATGGAACCTCGGTTTGATGCCTCATCTGAAAGACAACACCTCTGACAGTGTAGCTCTCCCCACTACTGCACCTAAGTGTGCACCTAGATTTTGTGCTGTGATCCTCAGGTGAGAGTGCTACCTACTGAGTACGTGAAAGGTGCTGTATAAATACAAGTCCTTTCCTGTTTTAACTTTTGGACAGACGCATTTCCAGGGTCCTGAGAACACAACTGCCATGATTTTCCATAGAACATCCAATTGTAGGTCCTTCAGCTCCGATCAAACTCCTAATGAGGCATTTAGCCACCTCATTTGAAGAAGTCAATCAATGGAATATATACTTTGTTTTGTTGTTAATCTGTTCCATATATCCACCAATCAGTGAAAAGAAAATGTCTTCACTTATCTCCTGAGGCTGGTTTAATTTTTAACCTTTTCTAGTTCTACGGCTAAATTCAATTTAATCAGCCAATATCAAGGCATTATGGATCACCTGGATCATGACTTCCCAAAATTTCCTTCTTCTCCCAGTGAAAATAAATTCAGCTCCATCAGTCACTTAAAAAAGAAATAAACTGTTTTGCCTGTGGAGTGAGCAGTCGGAAGTGGTGCAGGTGTCACGTTACTTTGCGTACCTCTTGTAGAAGTTAGGAAGGCTCATGTGAAGTTCCTTCCTACCCAAGGGCACAGGGCGTGGTTCTTGCCCTGACACTCTCCCGACGCTTGGCATGCAGATTGCACCCGTCTTATTTATCTGTTTATTGTGAGTCAGGTAGGTGGAAAATCTCTCAATGTGACGAGTCAGTTTTCCATCAGGTTAGGGTTAATGGGACCCACTCGCTAGCATACCCTTAAGATCCAGAATAAAGTGGAGGCTTTAAAACATTATACAGTAATTAGGTAGAGCAGGCTTCAGCACCGGCCTCTCACTTTTGGGAACTTTGAAGTTGTGGTGGGGAAGATGCATTTGTCCACCTTCTCCCGGAATGTGCCTATGCAAAGTAGGTCTGGAGAGAGATGCTGTGGTTTTTGTCAAGGTTCATCCAGAGCAAGTCCGTGACACGGAACTCTGTGCTCTACGGGCTGTTCCCAGCTACAGTTAGAAGACCATCAACTCGATGAAAGACGCTCTTTGGTCTGCCCGAAACTTGCTGGTCTTTCAGTGCAAAGGATTGTCGAAGGGTCATGAGGACTCGAAACGTCAACTCTTTTCTTCTCCGCCGATGCTGCCAGACCTGCTGAGTTTTTCCAGGTAATTCTGTTTTTGCAAAGGATTGTCGTTGACCGAGTGTTGCAGACTGGCACATTCCAAGGTCCAGGATACACGCTGAGGGATGCAATAAAGCTTGGGGCAGCCGCTGCAAAGGTGCAATGGGGAAAGGTCACTGTCTAAGGTCTTTCAGCTATAGTACACTGAGTAAACTGAAGATAAGGTTGCAAGCAATTTAGCTTATTAGTGGTTACAACAGTCAAGATGCCCAGCCAAGTCAGAGCAGCAACAGTAAAGCCAGGAGAACATTAAACTCCATAGATAGAAAAATAGAAGTCAGAGGAGGATTGTAAGTTTCTTTGGTCAGCTAACACCATGAATAACAACAACTTACATTTAGATGAAACTATTAAAAGCATCTGAAGGTACTTCAGAGGAATTTTACAAAGCAAAATTAGACACTAAGTTACATAAGGCGATATAGGGTCAAGTGACCAGAAGCTTAGTCTAAGAAGTAGGTTTTAAGTAGTATCTTCATTCTTTAAGAGGGGAAGAGAGTCAGAGAGATTTAAGGAGAGAATTTACAGAGCTCAGGGCCTGTAAACGGCCACTAATGGTGGAGCGATTAAAATCAGGGATGCTTGTAAGGTCAGGATTGGATGGTATATTGGAAAGTTGTTGTGCTTGATGAGATTACAGAGATTTGAAAACACGGATGAGAATTTTAAGAACAAGGCATTGTTTGACCAGGAGACAATGTAAGTAAGTAAGCACAGTGGTGATTGCTAAATGGGCTTGAGGTGAATAAGGACATGGGGTGGAATCATCCCAGATTTGCACCTACCTCCCCACATTCTCCTCCGATACATCCCCCTCTCCCCGTACTCCCCCTTACCCCCACCCAACCTTGCCCCCCCCTTACACATTCAGCCCTCCTCCCAACCTCACCCCCCCAACACCTTCATCCCCCACCTCCCAACCTCAATCTACCCCTCCAGTACACCTTCCTCTCCCAGTCAAACCTAGACCTTCCTCTCCCACCCCACCCCTCCTCCCCCCACCACTACACCTTCCTCCCCCAATCACAGCTGGACCTTCCTCTCCCCACTCACCGATCATCCATACCAGTCCATGGTCAAGGCCATGATGTTCTGAAGCAGACCCAAGACATCAATGGCGACCTCCCATCTTCCGTGAGCTGCTTCACAGCGGAGCCTTGTCCATGAGAATCCACCCAGCATGTGATGCACGCGCTCCTCCAGGGTCCGGTGGCTGTGGGGCTCCAGCATCTTCTTCACCTCGGATGTTTGCAATCTATGCAAGGTCCTAATGGTAAGTCCTGACTTCTACACGTCACACTTGTCTAGACATGTTCTGGGCCAATGTGTTCTCCCACCAGTGTGAGGGTAAATCTGGAGTGGGGGACAATTCCAGTAAGGCCAAACTTTGCATCCCATTAGCAAAACGCAAAGCCTCCAGCGGGATTGGTGTTCCACCATGACAGATGCCACGGTGCTTTTAGGCTGACGTGAAACTGATTTTTGGCCTTCTCACTATATTCCCACCCCAACTCCCTGCCCACCATGACACCCAATGCTATCAGGGCCGGAAGATTCCGGGCATTGAGTCATCACAGCACAGGAGGCTACTTGGCCCACTGAATTCATGCTAGCTCTCAGAAGACCAATCCAGTCAGTCCCATTCCCTTACCCTATCCCATAGCCCTGCAAGTTTATTTCGCACAAGTGTTCTACCAATGTTCTTTTGAAACCATTGATAGTCTCCACTTGCACCACCCTCATAGCCAGTTTCCGCTCTCCCTCCTGCACCATACCTGCAAGCCATGCATTGATCCTCCCTATCTTTCTATGTCTATTCTTCCCTGCACATGAGATAAATATCTGATCACATATTCACAGCATCACCAAGACCACCTATTTCCACGTCCATGACATCAACTGACTTCATCGCTTCCTCAGCTCACCTGCTGCTGAAACCCTCATCCATGCAGTTGTTACTACTTGACTATTCCAACACGCTCTTGTAGTAACCTGGTATGTAATACACCTTTAAGACAAGTATTGTAATGAAAGGTCACATGATCTTAATGTCCACTACCAGAGCAGCGCGGGCTACCTGTATGTGGGAGAGTCTTGAGTTAGTTACTGATGAGTGTAGATAGAGTTTTATATTGTGAGCACACAAGTATAGTTGTAGAATTTAGTTTGTAAATAAATAGCATGTGTTTATTCTAACAACGATCTCCTGATGTTCTCTGTCTCTGCACCGACCCGGTCACTCCGAACAAAGTGTGCAACCTGGATCTTTTAGCCCCAACGAACCAAGGGCACTGGATCCAACAAACTGGCAATGAGAGTAAAAGCATGAAAATTTATAGAAACAAACTAGAGTAAAAAGGGTTGAAAACAAAGGAAATCAGAAGAACTGAAGTCTGGCTGTTCTTCACACGGTAGCTGTAAGTAAGAGAAGATTTCTTCTGAGTGTCGAAGTTGAGTATGCCACAATTTGGAGGAGTGGAGCCTTTTGATCCAACCTCGGACGACTGGTCTCACTATGTTGAACGCCGGGTGTTCTCCTTCGAGGCAAACGACTTGCAGGGGAGGAGGAGAGGCGCACAGTCCTTCTGCCCACATCTGGGAGTAAGATATACGGATTCATTCGAAAACTTTAGGCACCCAATGCCCAAGACTCCAGAAGTATTGATGGTTCAGTGAACCTCATAAAGAATCATTACCAGCCCAAGCCGTCGGTGACCATACAACGGTTTAAATTCAACTCAAGAATTAGGGCTGCCGGGGAGACAGTTGCTTCTTATGTGGTGAGTCTGAAGCAATTAACTGAATAGTGCGTTTTCGGCACTTCTATCAATGATCTGCTTATTGCTGGTGTGCAGTATACCCAAAAATGTGATTCAGGGTTGATTGTTGGCTGAAACAAATCTAAATTTTCAGGAGGCGTTGGAAATTGCTCTTGCAATGGGAGGTGCAGTGCGAGATTCAGAAGCCAGGCGAGCGGTGCAAAATGGCGCCATCCCCCCATGTTCGGGTGGAGAGCTTCAACCAAAAGGAGCGCAGAAGGGCAGAGCTTTGTTCCAAAGTGGGAAGCAGCCACCGCTAGCAGAAAAAATCCGTAGCTAAGGCATGGCATCATAGTAACAGGGGTGGAAGTAGACAGTAATGAAACTCGGTTTAAGAAGATTGACATGGACACCTCATGAGAAATTATAAAGATAGAATCAGGCAGACGGTCAAACAAAGGCAAAAATCCAATGAGATAAACAGCGTTGAAAAGCCTGAAGTAATTGACGCTGATATCTATTCGCTATATAATTTAAAGGTAGGAAGAATGGAGCCTACCTACGTAACCATGAGAGTGAAGGAGAAGCCTGTCAGAATGGAGGTGGATACTGGTGCAGCTACTATGGTGATGGGTGAGCATATTTTTCAATACCTGTATCATGGAAAACATAAGCTGAATTTAGAAGAAACTGATGAAAAATTACAGACCTTTACAGGAGAAGACATACTGGTCAAGGGGCGGTATAAAGTCACAGTATACTATGAAGTTCAGGCAGTGAGATTACCCCTGATGGTAGTAGCAGGCGAGGGACGTAGTCTCCTTGGATGAACAAAAACAGAATTACCTGGAAAAACTCAGCAGGTCTGGCAGCATCGGTGGAGAAGAAAAGAGTTGATGTTTCAAGTCCTCATGACCCTTCGACAGAGCTGAACCTTGTAGCAGATACAGAGAAAAGGTAGAGAACTTGTAGACAACTTTGAGTTCTGTTGAAGGGTCGTGAGGACTCGAAACGTCAACTCTTTTCTTCTCCGCCGATGCTGCCAGACCTGCTAAGTTTTTCCAGGTAATTCTGTTTTTGTTGTGGATTTCCAGCATCCGCAGTTTTTTGTTTTTATCTCCTTGAATGAAACTGGCTGAAAGAAATTAAATTGGAATGGAACAAAATCTTCCAACTAAGAACTAATGAACTTTCACAGCTACTACAAAAATGTGCCTCATCTCTCAAGAAAGAACTTGGAGAAATTGAAGGGCTACGAGCAAAAATTCATGTAGATCCAGAGGCAACACCAAGATTCATGAAGGCAAGGACGTTACCTTATGCAATGTGGGATAAGGTAGAAGCAGAACTGGACAGATTAGAAAAGCTGGGAGTGATACAGGCAGTACAACTTTCAGAGTGGACAGCACCAATTGTACCTGTTCTTAAACCCGACCAAAGCATTTGAATATTTGGGGGCTATAAATTAACAATCAATAAAGTTGCAAAATTGGATAGACACCCCATACCTAAAATTGAAGATTTATACACTAAATTGGCAGGTGGAAAGGCTTACGCAAAGTTAGATTTGAGTCATGCCTGCCACCAGTTGGAATTAGAGCAGGTTTGTTACCGTAAATACACATAAGGGATTGCATCAACACTCCCATTTACCACTTGGCATATCTTCTGCATGTGCTATATTCCAGAGAACCACGGAAAGTTTATTATAAGGGTTACCCCATGTTGCAGTTTATTTGGATGACGTTCGTATGACTGGAATCACAGAAAAGGAACACTTGATGAACGTGGAAGAAGTTCTGAAATGTTTTCCGCAGGTTGGAGTGAGATTGAGAAAGGAAAAGTGCACATTCCAGGTAAAGATGTACCTTACCCAGGTCACAAGGTAGATTCACAGGGCCTACAGCCAACTGAAGAAAAAGTGAAAGCCATAAAGAGGCCCCAGAACCAAAGAATATATCCGAATGAAAATCATTCTTGGGGACGACTAATTACTTTGGACACTTCTTGCCTAACTTATCAACAGAACTGGCACCATTGCATTGTTTGCGCAAGAAAAACCAGAGATGGTCGTGGCAAACACCACAAGAAGCAACTCTCACAAAAGTTGTTACAGTCATCTACACTTCTAGGACGCTTTGACTCAAAGAAAGAGTTGAAATTAACGTGTGATGCATCACCTTATGGAGTGGGAGCCGTGCTTTCCCATCGAATGGATGTTGGATCAGAATGACCTATAGGTCATGAGTCGAGGACACTTAGTACTGCAGAGAAAAAGTACTCACAAATTGAAAAAGAAGGCCTGGCAATCATTTTCGGTGTTAAAAAGTTTCGTCAACATGTGCAAGGTCGTCATTTCACTATCATAACAGACCACAAGCCATTATTAGGACTATTCAGTGAAGTCAAGGCTATAGCCCCTCAAGTCTCAGCAGGAGAACATAGGTGGGCCTTGATCCTGGCAGCGTATGAGAATACTTTTATTCATAGACCTGGACGTCAAATTGCAAATGCAGACGCATTCAGTCGCTTGCAGGTAAAAGATGAGGATGTTGTTATTGAACTTCCTGGACTCACCACCAATAAGCACTAAACAAATTAAAGATTGGACAAATTGAGACCCAGTTTTATCCAAAGTGAGAAATTAAGTTCTTTATGGTTGGTCACAAACACAAGAATCTGATAAAATGAAACCTTATTTCCAGTGAAGATGCGCGATAACCAGTCAAGAAGGTGTTTTATTGGGGGGAGTTTGTGTGACTGTTCCTTCAAAAGGACGAAAGCCATTGTTGTCTGAACTTCACAGCGCACATCCAAAATGAAGACAATAGCACGTATGTGGTGGCCGGGAACAGATGGAGAAATTGTAAAACTTAGAAATTGTAAGCAGTGTCAACAAGTACAAAAATTACCTGTAACAGCCCCATTACACACTTAGCTGTGGGCAGGAAAGCCATGGGTACAAGTACACATTGATTTTGTGGGACCTTTTATGGGAACAATGTTTCTCCTTATCATAGACCCTCCTTCGAAATGGATGGAGGTATATGAAGTGAGGTCACCCACATCTTCAGCAACAATAGACAAGCTATGACAAAGCTTTGTTATAAATGGATTTCCTGAAGTGCTGGCATCAGATAATGGAGCAGTATCCACAAGTGCGGAATTTAACCGAGTTACAAGCCTCAGTGGTATTGTTCATGTGAAAACACCTGTATTCCATTCTTCTTCAAATGGACTTGCCAAGAGAGCAGTTCAGACATTCAAATCTGGTATGAAGAAATTGTCTGGCGATTCATTAGTGACTAAATTAGCACGATTTCTAGTCCATTTTTGGACCACCTCATTCGACAACAGGTATCACCCCTGCTGGACTGTTATTGAAGCGCTGCCTCCGATCAAGACAGAGCCTAATTCTGCCAAAGTTGCGGGGAAGTTAGAAAGAAGGCAGGAAGATCAGAAAATGGGACATGATTATCACAGTCGGGACAGGACACTTAATGTAGGAGAAAAGGTATTTGTGAGAAAGTTTAGAGAAGGATCAGCATGGTTGTTCAGTGAAATAAGTGCTGTAAAGGGACCTACTTCCTACCATGTGAAAATTGGAGATCAGATAATAAGAAGGCACGTGGATCACATACAAAGTGGAGAAACCAAATATCCAGAGGTGATTCCACCAGGGTGCGAGACTGAGTCAACATTTCCTGTTGAAAGAACTCAACCAAGTACAAATGTATTTGAAGGGCCAACTGTACCTGAATGAGTTGAAGAAACAAATTTCCGCAGTGGACCCTGATGATCCGATGACTTCAGTGAGGGAGACGCCAAAGCAAACTTCAGAAGCTGTAGAGCTGAGGCATTCTCCAGGTATAAGGAAACCCCCAGAAAGACTGACTTTGTAAATAAGTGAACTGTGTAAATAACATGCTGTATTGAAAATTTGTAAAGTGTATTTTTCAGTAAAGGGGGAGGGATGTGGTAACCTGGTATGTAATACACCTTTAAGACAAGTATTGTAATGTAAGATCACATGATCTTAATGTCCAATAGCAGATAGCGCTGGCGACCTCTATGTGGGAGAGTCTTGAGTTAGGCACTGATGAGTGAAGACAGAGTTTTATATTGTGAGCACACAAGTATAGTTGCAGAGTTTAGTTTGTAAATAAACAGCATGAGTTTATTCTAACAACAATCTCCTGATGTTCTCCGTCTCTGTACTGACCCGGTTACTCTGAACAAAGTGTGCAACCTGGATCTTTTAGACCCAGTAAACAAAGGGCACTGGGCCCAACAGCTCTTGGCTGGTCTCCCACATTCTACCCTCTATAAAACTGAGGTCATCCAAAACTCTGCTGCCCATGGTGGAATTTTCTATGCCCGCTGGTGTTGGGCATGCTCGGTGGCATGAGCGGACAATGTGGTGTCGGGTGTTTGAGGTTGGGAGGGGGTAAGGGGAGAATGTGGGGAGGTAGATTGGGGGCGGGAGGGGAGTGTAAGGGAGAGGGGAAGGAGTCCAGAGGGAGGAAGGTGTCTGGGGAGAGGAAGGAGTTTGAGAGGGGGGTAAGGAGTCTTGGTTGGGGGGGGGCTGGTGGGTGGAGGGAAGAAGTAAGGGTGGAGGAGGGAGTAAGGGTGGGGAAGGGATTAAGGGTGGAGGAGGGAGTAAGGGTGGAGGAGGGAGTAAGGGTGGAGGAGGGAGTAAGGGTGGGGAAGGGAGTAAGGGTGGAGGAGGGAGTAAGATGAGGGGGTGGGGCAGTATGTTCAGGTGATTGTGCAAGGGAGTGGTCTGAGAGTCAATGACTCCCTTCTGGGAAGTGAACTGAGGATGGGCATTGTAGCAGAGAATGGTGAGTGTGAGAGGAGGCAGAGTGAGCCAGAAGGGTGGGAGGGTGAGGGTGCGATGGTAGAGGTAGAAGGGATGGCGGGGGTGTTTGGTGGGGGCTCGGAAGCAGACACGGACCCTGGGGGTGAGAAGGAGCAGGTCCGGGAGGAT
The DNA here is from genome assembly GCA_026770705.1 of Isurus oxyrinchus. Taxonomy (NCBI): domain Eukaryota; kingdom Metazoa; phylum Chordata; class Chondrichthyes; order Lamniformes; family Lamnidae; genus Isurus; species Isurus oxyrinchus. The sequence goes on along the minus strand of JANJGN010000017.1, from coordinate 11,430,634 downwards.
GGGGGTGGGATTCTCAGGGAGGTAGAGAGCGCGCACGTTCACCTGGACATCATGGAAATAAAGGGTTCTGATTGGTAGATGACGGTGGGGAGGTGGAAGGTGATGCCGGGTGGAGGGGGGGGGTGGTCGATAATAATGGTGGAAATGACATGGGTGACTGGGGGAGGGAAAAGGATGGGGGGGGCTGATCAGAAACTTAGCGACTATGTTGAAGTCAAAAGTGGGCGGGGCCTCGTGTTGGACGGGTACAGGTGCTGCCTGGGGGTGTGATCGGTGGGTGGGCGGAGATTCAGGTCGGCTCAGATGGACAACTGAAAGAGAAGCCCAGCAGGCAGCATTGAAAATATTCAGGACATTGAGACGTGTGTGATGGACGAAGACTCCATGTGCTTGGGAGAATGTGTGCATGAGGCTCCAAAAGGCCCTGTCACACACACACACAGACCCCCCTCCCTCCAGAATGACTTGTGGTATGGCTGAACTGCTAACGCGGGGGAGGAGAATGGTGGGTGCAGTAGGAGGACTTGCAAAGTCTGCCAATGAAGCTGAAGGACAATATTACACATTATTCAGTGAAGGTGAATATATTTTCAGATTATAAAATGACAAAATGTGTTCACCCGTGCAACCACCTGTGATCAGAATTTCTTATCTTTTCTAGGCCTGCCACTTCTTCTAGGTGCTACCCTGACATCCACAGCAGGGGTGGAGACAGCCTGTGTAATGGCTGGCTCTATTGCCTCTGATGATTCGGTATGTGTCCTCTGGAGAGCCGAGGCCTTAGGGGCCTCACCTTGCCTTGGCTGTCCTGCTGTGGGCCAGCTGCTCCCTGATGGACCTACTGCAGCCAGCAGATACCCCAGGGAGGCGTCACTAAATTTGGAGGCTGCAAGTCTTTGCTTTTGGGGCCATCTGTCGCCTGGAGCAATCCTGGTTGGAAGACATGAAGTAGACATGCACTCTGGTGCACTATAAATATGGCGTCTGGAGCGAGTTGGGGCATGGCAGGCAAATCCAAGGCCACCCCCAAGTAATCCAAAAAAAAACAAAAATACCTGGAAAAACCCAGCAGGTCTGACAGCATCTGTGCAGAGGAATACAGTTAACGTTTCGAGTCCGTTTGACTCTTCAACAGAACTAAGGAAAAATAGAAAAGAGGTGAAATATAAGCTGGTGTAAGGGGGGGTGGGACAGGTAGAGCTGGATAGAGGGCCAGTGATAGGTGGAGATAACCAAAAGATGTCACAGACAAAAGGACAAAGAGGTGTTGAAGGTGGTGATATTATCTAAGGAATGTGCTAATTAAGGGTAGAAAGCAGGACAAGCAAGGTACAGATAGCCCTAGTGGGGGTGGGGTGAAGGGAAGGGATCAAAATAGGCTAAAAGGTAGAAATAAAACAATGGGTGGAAATACATTTAAAAATAATGGAAATAGGTGGGAAAAGAAAAATCTATATAAATTATTGGAAAAAAGGGGGATCGGAAAGCGGGTGGGGATGGAGGAGAGGGTTCATGATTTAAAATTGTTGAACTCAATATTCAGTCCGGAAGGCTGTAAAGTGCCTAGTCGGAAGATGAGGTGCTGTTCCTCCAGTTTGCATTGAGCTTCACTGGAACAATGCAGCAGGCCAAGGATGGACATGTGGGCATGAGAGCAGGGTGGTGTGTTGAAATGGCAAGCGACAGGGAGGTCTGGGTAATGCTTGCGGACAGACCAAAGGTGTTCATCAGAGTGATCACCCAGTCTGCATTTGGTCTCTCCAATGTAGAGGAAACCGCATTGGGAGCAACGAATGCAGTAGACTAAGTTGGGGGAAATGCAAGTGAAATGCTGCTTCACTTGAAAGGAGTGTTTGGACCCTTGGACGGTGAGGAGAGGGGAAGTAAAGGGGCAGGTGTTGCATCTTCTGCGGTTGCATGGGAAGGTGCTGTGGGAGAGGGTTGAGGAGTAGGGGGCGATGGAGGAGTGCACCAAGGTGTCCCGGAGGGAACGATCCCTGCGGAATGCCCCCAGGGGGGGTGAAGGGAAGATGTGTTTGCTGGTGGCATCATGCTGGAGTTGGCGGAAATGGCGGAGGATCATCCTTTGAATGCGGAGGCTGATGGGCTGATAAGTGAGGACAAGGGGGACCCTATCATGTTTCTGGGAGGGAGAGGAAGGTGTGAGGGCGGATGTGCGGGAGATGGGCCGGACACGGTTGAGGGCCCCGTCAATGACCGTGGGTGGAAAACCTCGGTTAAGGAAGAAGGAGGACATGTCAGAGGAACTGTTTTTGAAGGTAGCATCATCGGAACAGATGCGACGGAGGCGAAGGAACTGAGAGAATGGAATGGAGTCCTTACAGGAAGCGGGGTGTGAGGAGCTGTAGTCGAGGTAGCTGTGGGAGTCGGTAGGCTTGTAATGGATATTGGTGGACAGTCTATCACCAGAGATTGAGACAGAGAGGTCAAGGAAGGGAAGGGAAGTGTCAGAGATGGACCATGTGAAAATAATGGAGGGGTGGAAATTGGAAGCAAAATTAATAAATTTTTCCAGGTCCAGAAGAGAGCATGAAGCAGCAGTAATCCAACATATTTCCCATGCAGACACACCTGTAATGGGACAAAATGATGTTAAAACCCACTATTGCAGTCGGCAGGTAATACATCCTTTTTCCCACCCACTACCGCACTTTGTGCAAATCTGGAAAGATTCCACCCTATATCTCTAATACTCTATTCCTCTTCATATGTTGCAATTTTTAAAAATTGATTCTTCCATGGAATGTAGATATCACTGGGAAGGCCAGCATTTGTTGCCCATCCCTAATTTCCCTTGAACTCAATAGTTTGCTAGGCCATTTCAGAGGGCAGTTAAGAGTCAACCACATTGCTGTGGGTTTGGAGTCACATGTAGGCCAGACCAGGTAAGGACAGCAGATTTCCTTCCTTAAAGGACATTAGTGAACGAGATCAAAAACAGAATTACCTGGAAAAACTCAGCAGGTCTGGCAGCATCGGCGGAGAAGAAAAGAGTTGACGTTTCGAGTCCTCATGACCCTTCGACAGAACTTGATTTCGAGTCCAAGAAAGAGTTGAAATATAAGCTGGTTTAAGGTGTGTGTGTGGTGGGCGGAGAAAGAGACAGAGAGAGAGGTGGAGGGGGGGGGTGTGGTTGTAGGGATAAACAAGCCGTGATAGAAGCAGATCATCAAAAGATGTCAACAACAATAGTACAATAGAACACATAGGTGTTAAAGTTAAAGTTGGTGATATTATCTAAACGAATGTGCTAATTAAGAATGGATGGTAGGGCACTCAAGGTACAGCTCTAGTGGGGGTGGGGGGAGCATAAAAGATTTTAAAATATTTAAAAATAATGGAAATAGGTGGAAAAAGAAAAATCTATATAATTCATTGGGAAAAAAAGGGGGAAACAGAAAGGGGGTGGGGATGGGGGAGGGAGCTCACGACCTAAAGTTGTTGAATTCAATATTCAGTCCGGAAGGCTGTAAAGTGCCTAGTCGGAAGATGAGGTGTAGTTCCTCCAGTTTGCGTTGGGCTTCACTGGAACAATGCAGCAAGCCAAGGACAGACATGTGGGCAAGAGAGCAGGGTGGAGTGTTAAAATGGCAAGTGACAGGGAGGTTTGGGTCATTCTTGCGGACAGACCGCAGGTGTTCTGCAAAGCGGTCGCCCAGTTTACGTTTGGTCTCTCCAATGTAGAGGAGACCACATTGGGAGCAACGAATGCAGTAGACTAAGTTGGGGGAAATGCAAGTGAAATGCTGCTTCACTTGAAAGGAGTGTTTGGGCCCTTGGACGGTGAGGAGAGAGGAAGTGAAGGGGCAGGTGTTATATCTTTTGCGTGGGCATGGGGTGGTGCCATAGGAGGGGGTTGAGGAGTAGGGGGTGATGGAGGAGTGGACCAGGGTGTCCTGGAGGGAGCGATCCCTATGGAATGCCGATAAGGGGGGTGAAGGGAAGATGTGTTTGGTGGTGGCATCATGCTGGAGTTGGCGGAAATGGCGGAGGATGATCCTTTGAATGCGGAGGCTGGTGGGGTGATAAGTGAGGACAAGGGGAACCCTATCATGTTTCTGGGAGGGAGGAGAAGGCGTGAGGGCGGATGCGCGGGAGACGGGCCGGACACGGTTGAGGGCCCTGTCAACGACCGTGGGTGAAAACCTCGGTTAAGGAAGAAGGAGGACATGTCAGAGGAACCGTTTTTGAAGGTAGCATCATCGGAACAGATGCGACGAAGGCGAAGGAACTGAGAGAATGGGATGGAGTCCTTACAGGAAGCGGGGTGTGAGGAGCTGTAGTCTAGGTAGCTGTGGGAGTCAGTGGGTTTGTAATGGATATTGGTGGACAGTCTATCACCAGAGATTGAGACAGAGAGGTCAAGGAAGGGAAGGGAAGTGTCAGAGATGGACCACGTGAAAATGATGGAGGGGTGGAGATTGGAAGCAAAATTAATAAATTTTTCCAAGTCCCGACGAGAGCATGAAGCGGCACCGAAGTAATCATCGACGTACTGGAGAAAGAGTTGTGGAAGAGGGCCGGAGTAGGACTGGAACAAGGAATGTTCCACATACCCCATAAAGAGACAGGCATAGCTGGGGCCCATGCGGGTACCCATAGCCACACCTTTTATTTGGAGGAAGTGAAAGGTGTTGAAGGAGAAATTGTTCAGTGTGAGAACAAGTTCAGCCAGACGGAGGAGAGTAGTGGTGGATGGGGATTGTTCGGGCCTCTGTTCGAGGAAGAAGCTAAGGGCCCTCAGACCATCCTGGTGGGGGATGGAGGTGTAGAGGGATTGGACGTCCATGGTGAAGAGGAAGCGGTTGGAGCCAGGGAACTGGAAATTGTTGATGTGACGTAAGGTGTCAGAGGAATCACGGATGTAGGTGGGAAGGGACTGGACAAGGGGAGAGAGAAGGGAGTCAAGATAACGAGAAATGAGTTCTGTGGGGCAGGAGCAAGCTGAGACGATCGGTCTACCGGGGCAGTTCTGTTCGTGGATTTTGGGTAGGAGATAGAAGCGGGCCATCCGAGGTTGAGCGACTATCAGGTTGGAAGCTGTGGGAGGGAGATCCCCAGAGGAGATGAGGTCAGTGACAGTCCTGGAAACAATGGCTTGATGTTCAGTGGTGGGGTCATGGTCCAGGGAGAGGTAGGAGGAAGTGTCTGCGAGTTGACGCTCAGCCTCCGCGAGGTAGAGGTCAGTGCGCCAGACAACAACAGCACCACCCTTGTCAGCGGGTTTGATGACAATGTCAGGGTTGGACCTGAGAGAATGGAGTGCAGTAAGTTCAGAGAGAGACAGGTTAGAATGGGTGAGAGGAGCAGAGAAATTGAGACGACTAATGTCGCGCCGACAGTTCTCAATGAAAAGATCAAGAGAAGGTAAGAATCCAGAGGGAGGGGTCCAGGTGGAGGGAGAATATTGGAGATGGGTAAAAGGATCCGTTGAACTGGGAGAGGACTCCTGCCCAAAGAAGTGAGCCCGGAGACGAAGACGGCGAAAGAAGAGTTCAGTATCATGCCGAGCCCGAAATTCATTGAGGTGAGGGCGTAAGGGTATGAAACTAGATGTTTTTTACAACAATAATTTCATAGTCACCATTACTGAGATTAGCTTTCAATTCTGGATCTATCAACAAAATTCAAACCCCCATGAGCTGCCATGGTGGGATTTGAACCCAGGGCATTAGAATGGATTACTAGTCCACTGGCATTACCACAAAGCTGCCATATTCCCATAAAAACATCAGGATAATTTTACAATTAGTCTTCTGGTGCAGATTAGAGGCTGTCAGGAACTTGAGTTTATGATCCTCAGAATTGTCCATTCTTTAGAATTTCAAATTTATTAAATTACCCTTGATAAATGCCAATAGAACTCTGGTGTCTTAGTTCCAAAAGGCAGATTATATAGACTCAGGGGCTGCAATTTGGAAGCCCTTGACCTAATACATTATGGACTTCCATATCTTAACTGTTATGAACTGTGTGATTGAGTTTCTTATATGAGCCGATGCTGCGTCCCTAATAAAGTAAAGGAATCAAGGTTTCTGGTTTCTCCAAAGATGGGTATTTAGAAATGAGAAGGTCTATATAGTACCTCCAGTAGGTCAGCCCTCATTTCAGCATTCTCTTTCCCAGAGAAAAGAACTCCTGCCTGTTCAATCTTCCCTAGCAGGTGTAACTTCTCAGTTCTGATATGATCCTTGTAGATCTTTTTTTGCGCGTCTTCCATCACTTTTATAACCTTTTACTTGTTTGGAGATGAGAACTGAGCATGAGTCACAATACGTTAGTATGCAGGTACAGCATGTAATCAAGAAGGCTAACGGAATGCTATTCCTTATTATGAGAGGAATTCAATATAAAAGCAATCCAAGTGTGGTCAACCGATTAACTTCAAAGCCTGGCTTTCTAGGCACAGGATCAGCAACCACTCCATACACAGGAAAAAGGCAGCATCAATGGAGGAACAATCTTGATCATGAGGGGAGATGGGCACAATCTCTTCTTATTATCTTTCTATATCACGTGTTCCCTCTTGGGAGAATCTAGAACAAGGGGTCACAGTTTAAAAATTAGGGTCTCTCACTTAAGGGTGAGATGAGGAGAAATTTCTCCTCTCAGAGAGTTGTTCATTTTTAGAATTCTCTTCCCCAGAGAGTAGTGGAGGTTGGGTTATTGAATATATTCAAGGCTGAGTTGGACATATTTTTGATCAACAAGGTGTAGTATGAGGGTTTGTAAGGGTTACCATGTGGGACTGTGTAAATAGCACCTCCCATAACAAACATACAAACATATGAAATAGGAGCAGAAGTAGTTATTCAGCCCTTCGAGCCTGCTCTGCCTTTCAATAAGATCATGGCTGATCTGTTTGTGTTTCAATTTCCACATTCCCATCTAACCCCGATAACCTTTGATTCCCTTGCCTAACGAGAATCTAAATAACTCCGCCTTAAAAATATTCAGTGACCCCGCCTCCATCACCTTCTGCGGCAGAGAGTTCAAAAGTCGCAAAACCGTCTGGGAGAAAAAATTCTCCTCATCTCTGTCCTAAAAAGGCCTCCCCTAATTTTAAAAAAAAGTGCCCCCTAGTCCTGGACTCACCCACAAGAAGAAACATCTTATCCACATCCCCATTGTCAAGGCCATACAGGATCTTATATACTTCAATCAAATCACCCCTCACTCTTCTAAACTCCAGTGGAAACAAGGCCAGTCTGTCAAACCTTTCGTCATAAGACAACCCACTCCTTCCAGGTATCAGTCTAGTAAACCTCCTCTGAACCGCCTCCAACGTATTTACATCCTTCCTTAAACAAGGAGACCAAAGCTTCACAAAGTATTCAAGGTGCGGTCTCACTAATGCCCTGTAGAACTGGAGCATAACATCCTTACTTTTATGTTGAATTCCTCTCATAATAAAGGATAGCATTCTATGAGCCTTCTTAATTACATGCTGTACCTCCATATTAACGTTTTGTGACTCATGCTCAAGAACATCTAGATCCCTCTGCACCTCAGAATTCTGCAGTTGTTCTCCAGTGTGTCTGATGATGTAAGAGAACACATAACAAGGAGTCAAGGGGGAGAATATTCATGCTTCAGTAGTGGAACACCTAGCCATTGATAGCTGGACATAGTTTAGTAATCTGTGAGAGAACAGTTATTGTTTGGATATATCAATGTCTCAGTAATCATTCCTCAGTTAGACTAAACAACACACAACATGGTGGCAGCAGTGATGGACCCCAAAACACTGAAAATTCAACTTTAAAGAAGATTAAATATCACATCTGTAAAAGTGGTGTCAAAACTGCAGAACTCTGCAGGACACCATTGAAAAACATCAAAGCTGTTCCATAGGCAAAGTGGAGGTAGGAAGAGTAAGAAAATCGATTTTCAAAGTCAGTCAGGACTGCACCACAGCACATGGTGATCTGTGAATGAAATCCCAACCCAGTGTTTGTAGGTTTTGAGTTGGAGAACCAAGCAAAGTTCACGAAACTAGTGAGAAACCCTTAAATGGGGTTAAAAAAATAATCAATTTTATCAGCGCACTGGGCAGGCGGCACTAGGAAAACCAGATCCCGAGCAAGGGTGGGTTATGGAAAACCCTGCAGCCCGGGTCCGGAGTCAGCACTAATGCACATGGCAGGCACGAGGTAGCACAAGAGAAAAAAAAAGAGGTTACAAACGCTCGATGCTCCAGAGGAAGAGAGGGAACCGATTATCGAAATAACTCAAAGCAAAGCAGTTTTTAACAGCTATGCAGTGTTCAAGGAATAAATATCAAGTCTAGCTGAGAGATTCCCCCAGGGAGAGACAGTGAGCGGAGAAGGTCTTGGTGAGAGGGGGAAAGCTTCAAATACTGAAATACTGGAAGGAAATTTTAAACTTAAACCAACTTAGAAAAACCATGGATCCTAAATATTTGCTACCTGAGGTTTGGACACATGGAAGAACCAAATCAAACTCCAAACTGGGCACATGGGAGAAAAAGATTCCTGAGGTTCCAGATTGCTTCAGATTGGACAGTACACCTGAAGCTGAACAGGTCAACACATTACTTTATTCCATAGGGACAGTAGTAGATGATGTTACTTCAAGACAGGTCATCAGTGAGACCTCTGATAAATTTGAAGACGACTTAAAAGCCTTTGATAAATATTTTAACCTGAGGGGCGATAAGATTTTGGAAAAGGTCACATCCAACAAAAGGGTCCAGAAACCAGGTGAACTAATAGATGCTTTTATCAATGACCTTTACAGGCTGGCTGAAGGATATGAGTGTGGAGGCCTAATAACAGAGTTATTATGAGAGCATTTTGCAGTTAGTGTTACCAATGAACCCCTTTCAGACTTATTGCAATCTAAGGAAGATCTCACCTTAGAAAAAGCAATACAGCTGGTGAGACAAACAGGGGTCCATAAACATCAGGGGAATACTGAAAGTGAAGATAAACCTTGGCTCAGGAAAACCTCCAGCGACCGCCCAGATCCTTAAGCCCAGGAGTATAAAAGGAGCATCAGAGAAGAGTGTACAATTTGGACGGACGCTATAAAACCCTGCCAGCACCTGCAGTGCCAAAAATCCCACAGGCGCAAACGAAATCCGGCAAACGTTTCAGAATTCTTTCTCGGCAGAAGAATTGTCCATTTCAGGATGATGTGCTGATGCAAAATCTCTAACTCCACAGGTTTCAAAGGAAAAGGTCTCCACGCATAAAGCTACTAGTGAAGGTGAAGTATTTCCACCAGAAGAGAAACAAAAGCATTTCCTGGGTGAGATCAGTTACCCCAGTCATGCAATCTGGAATGGATATATATCAGTGGACACATCACCAACTTTAAATCAGGCACTGGAGTGGTGTGATAGTTTTATCAGACAATGAATCATGGTCACTGTCGCATTGCCTGCAGCCAACGGAAACCCAGCTCTATGGTCCAGGAGGGATTGAACTTAAAGTCAAGGGAATGTTACAGGGAACACTCCAGTGCAAGAGAAAGCAGACATTGGAAACATTATTTATGCCCTCCCACGAAACACACCGTTTCCACGGCGAGCGGGCGCCATATTTAAAGTCCAGCTGCAAGCGCACATCTCATTGTTTCCAGACCACCGCTGCTGTACGGGAGACATGCCCCTGAAACTGAAGAGACTGCAGCCCCCAGGTTCAGCGACGCGTCCCTCGAGCGGCTTTTGGATGCCATGGAACCCGCCCGGAACTCCTCTACCCCTACTCTGGCCATAGGATGGGCAGCGACAGTGCTAACCCGGCTTGGGAGGCCGTGACAGTGGTGGCCAGCGCCAACACCCTTCAGAAGAGGACAGCCACCCAGTGCTGCAAGAGGGTGAATGATCTCCTCCGTTCCACCAGGGTAAGTCACTCTTCTCATCACTTGCACTCAGACACCCACAAACCCGTCACACATCCACATTGACCTCACTCGCTGCCAGCTCAAGGGACCATTCACTCTCTCACACTCACCGTCATTGTCCTCATCCCATCCATGGCACCACCCACCAAACACACAGGCCAGGCACACTTATCATCTGGCCTGGCAGGCATCCTGCTTTTACTCTCTCCATCTCTATTCATGCAGGACAAGCTGGCACACAACAAGAGGGAGGGGTCACAGGCTGGTGGAGGAATATCTGAAATCAAGGTCCTCACGGACTTTGAAAGCAGAGTCATCCAGCTAGCCGGCGAGGATCTGGACTGGTTCTGTGCGGACAGTGTGGTCAGCGCTGCTCAACCAAGTGAGGGTCTAACAGTGCAACGTCCATCAGAGAACCATGCTGTGAGCTATATGTCCTCTATCACAGGCCACTGCCAGGCACTAATTATCTCCCCTTGCTTCCGCAGGCACATCTGGGAAACAGCCGACAGAGTCCATGACCCAGGGCTTCCAATCAAACTCCGAAGAAACCTCTGAAGAGGAATCTGGAGGCCTCCTCCACGAAGTCCTGTCACAGCGCTCGCCCACACCCTGCACCAGCGCAGAGACACACACCTCAGTGGGACCTAGCTTTAGAGTAGCCTTGGGATCACAACCTGGTGAGCACATCGCACTGTCTGATCCTCAGCAGGCAGAGGCAGGGACCTCCCTGGCATCTGGCACTCAGAGGGCTGCTGGAGGCCAGAAATCTGCTGAGTCCGAGTCAGATGAGGAGCCTCTGGACTCAGTCATACCTCAGTTCTGGAGCTGCAAAGGCAAGCTCGGGAACAACAGGAAGGGATGTCCGCTGCACTCCTCAGATTGCAGGGCACGATGGAGGAGCCAGTCCGTCTTCAGGCTGAGGAGATAGCGCCAGCATTGAAGTCAACACTGGCAGGATGATGGCGGCCTTGATCCAGGATATTACTCCTGCACTGCTGCACGGCTGAAATCCATCACTGACGCCATAGTTGGTCTCCAACAGTGTGTAGGCGAGAGGGGTGCTGGGCAGCTCGATCTCACTACCCCTGCTACCCCTGCTCCTCAAGGAGTCAACCTGCGGCCCTCGGGCACCCATAGGGAGGAGGGTCAGGTGCACGCTCAGGGTCATCCACCCAGGTGACTCCAAGAGTGTCCAGCCCACCCAAATCCTCTCTTCCTGCGACCTCAGCAGATCCAGCTCCACAGGCCGAGGAGGGTCCCACTGCCACACAACAGGACCCTGAGAGCAGGCTGGGACCCTCCAGGTCTCAGCCCTCCAGAGGATGCCCGCCAAAGTCATCACAGACAGGGTGTAGCAGTCAGCAGGCTGCCCCACCTCTGCTGTGGATGTCCGGGGAGCACCAACATGTAGCTGCAGAGTTGGGAATGTTAAGGAAAATTAGTTGCACAGCCTGGGCACGGGTGTTAATCACATGTTCACTATTGTCAATAAACTCCCAAGAATGTCTCCCTGCCTGTGGCTCCTTGTTCTGATGAGCAGTCTTCTTGTCAATCGGATGTGAAACCTTTCTGCACAAGATAAAGGCAGGTGTATCAGTCCAGGGCCTCTTCCCTGTGCTCTGTGTGGCCTTCAGGCTTAAGTGATTGTCTGGCTTCACCCTCACTGGATACATAACTGATGCCTGCACCTCGAAGGTGCTGGTCATTGCTGCCAGAATGTAGTGGGCAGGTATCACAGAGTTCCCTCATTCTCTCTGTCTGCTCTCAGTGCCTTTGAGGTGGGGCTGGCCCCCATCTCTACAGCATCTGTGACCAGCGATGCTGTACTCCTGAAGGGCTCAGATGCTGAAGGTGGACAAAAGATCAGATGCTTCTAAAGTTTCATGGCTGCGTCTCTGAGCTGGTCCTGATCACAGAGCGCAAGCGAGCTGCCCTCGGCCAGACAGGAGTCAGACGTTCTCAGAGGCTATGTGAAGATCTGTGGAGTGTCCTCACTGCCTGTTGTCATCATCCTCCTGCGATCGAGTGACTATTAGGGCCTGCACTGCATCTCCCTGACAGGAGCATTCTCGCAGACGGCAGTGGTGCTGAGATAAGCCAGACTGGAGTCAAACGTTCACAACAGCGATGTGAGGATCTATGGGGTCACCACACTGCATGTTGTCACCATCCTCCACAAATCTGTCAGTTATGAGGGCCTTCAGAGTGCGTCAGCCTCATTTAGCCAGTGCGAGGGCCTCATCCGCGTCATCATCGCCTCCGATAACCTCCTCACCCTCGCCTCCGATAACCTCCTCACCCTCGCCTCCGATAACCTCCTCACCCTGTCGGCGTCCTCCTCATAGGAGGAGACCTCCAGATCCTCCGCAGCCAGATCCTCTCCCTGTTGTAGCACCAGGCTGTACAGGGTGCAGCAGACGGTGATGATGTGTGACACCCTCTGTGGACTGTATTGCAGGGCTCCACCAGACCGGTCCAGGCACCAGGACCTCATTTTCAGCATCCCAATGGTTTGCAGTCTGAGGTCAGCGCAGGGGCGTCATCAGCCAAGGTCTCTGCGGGTAACCCTTGTTCCCGAGGAGCCATCCCTGCAGCCTCTGTGGACCCTGGAAGACTCCAGGGATCTGTGACCGACTCTGCTGGGGACACATCAACTGCATAGTTAGCGAATGGAACTCCCTTTGGTTGATGTAGTTTACCGTGTGTTGCAATGGAGACCTGAGCGCCACATGAGTGTAGTCGATCTCACCCTGCACCTGTGGGAATCAGATCAGGATGAATCCAATGGCCCTTGCATCCTGGCAGGTCCCAGTCCCGAGCACAATACACAAAGTTGTGTTGCCCTCACAAAGATGGCATCTGTGACTTCATGGATGTATTTGTGGGCGGAGGCTTATAAGTTCTCACAGATGTCACCTGTGGAGCCCTAAAAGGAGCCACTGGCATCGAAATTGAGCACTGCCGCCACTTTCGTGCCCACTGGCAGTGGATGCCCTCCATGTCCCCGTGTGCCAAGTCTTGCAGGAACTGGCAGATGTGGCCGAGCGTTCCCTAGACAGGCGCAGTCTTCAACGACACTGGCTGTCAGTCATCTCAGGAATGGAAAGCAGCGTCTATAGACCCTGTTGCTAGGCGCCGGCCAGCAAATGCTCGCTGTGGCTCCTGGGCAGCGTGTGCAGTAGGCCCAGCCACCCCCTTCTTCCTGAGGGTGTTGCTCTTCCCTCCGCACAGCCAGGAGCGTCAGTCGCTCTCTGCTCCGTCATCTTCACGCTCTCTAGGCCATCAGACATGCAGTTAGTTCACCAGGCTCGGTGATCCTGATGTACTCCTCCTGCAGGATGAAAGAGGGAGACACGTGGTCAGCATGGGGTGTCCTGGTTAAGTGTGCAGCCCCTTAACGATTGCCAGAGAGTCCTGGCCACCACTTGGATGTCCAGAGAGGAGCTCGCTGCATGGTTGCCTGAAGCCTCACCATTTCCACCCAAATCCACCCAACCAATCGATGGCAGACTCCCATTGGACTACATGCTGTGCTCTCAGCTCAGGAGCAGGCATTCTCCTAACCCGTGCTGTTAGCTTGAACAATGGGGGAGACTGGTCCAAACCGGGATGACGACAATGCAAGGGGCTGTAAGCGCCTCCAGCAGTGACTGCTCCATGTCCAGCTTTAGCAAGGAGATTGTACAACTTGAGCAACTGCTCTGCCGTCCACTAAAATGGGCATGACTTTGCAGTCTGTGCCAGGGGAGTGGGGGGGGTGGTGGGGTGGGGGTGAAAAGCTATGGAGCTCTCAGGGGTATTTTGATGCCTCTGCATTGCTTGAGTGGACAGATAAGCTAGAAGCCCAACTCCAATCATATCGATGAGATAAAAACAAAACACTGCAGATGCTGGAAATCTGAAACAGAAACAAAACTTGCTGGAAAAACCCAGCAAGTCTGACAGCATCGGTGGAGAGGAAGACGAAGTTAATGTTTCGAGTCCGTATGACTCTTCTTCAGAACTGATGAAATGTTAACTGTCGACGTGCTTTCCACCCGACATGGACGGACAGTCCAGCCCGGCGGGGGGAGTGATTCCGGCGGGCTGGCCTCATAATGATACGTTGATGCGTGACGATGAGGTTCCTGATGTCCGATGATGGGAAATGCGGCCTCCCCCCCACTCCCCACCCAACCTCATCGGGCGATGGCGAACTGATTTCACACCATTGTGAAACCGGCCCCGCCATATTGTCCGCTCACACCACCAATCACACCCGGCGCCAACGGGCACGGAAAACCCATTGTAGGTTGCACAGAATCAGGAATTCCCTCTTTTAAGTCAAAGAGCTTGGACGGACCTCAATCTTATCAGGAAAGTGGGGGAACTCGATCAACAAGAATCCAAGGGTGACTTTGGAAATGGATCCCTGAAACTATCCAATTGCAATGAAGCTCTGGATTGTGACTTCAGCACTGACTCTGTGACACTTTTCACAGAGGTCGATAGTCCATCTATTTCGCAGGAGGACGTCCAGATGGGGTGGGGAGAGGGAGTGGGGTGGTGGGGAAATCCGCTCACTCACAACGAATGTCACAGCGTGAAAATTTAGGCCAGTAGAAACTTGGGAAAGGGACTCATCACATGACAAGGAATTAAGAGGCAGAATGTTCATGGTATCCACAGTGTAACACCTAGTCATTGAGAGCTGGACATAGTTCAGTTGTAAATAATAATCCAGTTATTATTTGGACATATCAATTTCTCAGTCATCACTCCTTAGCTAGACCAAACAACATACAACACAAGGGAGTTAAATATTATGGGGGGCAGGCAAGAAAGTAGTATTGAGGCCACAGTCAGATCAGCGGGCTTGAGGGACTGAATGGCGTCCTCCTACTCCTATTTCTTATGGTCTTATGATCTTAAGATAGAGTAAATGATTGTTCCCTTGACCTCATTTTTCTGTAAATACATTAATGAGAGGAGGGGACCATGAAGGACCTTTACCAGAGCACAGCCGCTGAATTGTGTAGAGATACGATCAGGTAAAGCCCTTTGCGTTCACCTTGCACAAGTACTTCAGGATAAGCTTCAGGAAGTCAGTTGTAGCTTTACAGCACAAAGGTTCTCAGAAGCGAAAAATGTTTCTGCTCACATCTTTGTCTGTTTGTAGTTTGCAAACCTGTGGTATAATTCCACACAAACCGCATGAAACTGGCAACACATTAAAACCTTCAAGAAGCATTTCTCCATCATTTAACTGCTGTGCAATCATGTCTAATAGCTTGTTTTAAAGTTCCATTCCTGAGTCTTTAACTTTATCATTAGGGTACGGAGTGTGCACTTTATTTCCTAGTGTACTGCCAAACCACTTTTAAAGGCCTTTAAGGAGTTAGATTTTCCACTAATTGTCAATGAAACGGCTGGGAGTTTTCTAGCTCCCCCTGCCGCCCCCCCATATTACAGCACCATTCATCATGCCAATATGTGTCATAGCTGGATTATCATTGCTCATTTTTGGCTGAAAAGCACGTCATTTTATTCTTTGCTTCCCATGCCAGAGCACAATATCTAAGCTGACATGCCGAGTGCAGTCCTGAGGGAGTGCTGCACTGTTGGAGGTGCTGTCTTTTAGATGAGACATTAAAGCGAGGCACTATCTGCCTGCTCAGGTGAATGTAAAAGAGCCTTTGGCATTCTTTTAAATTGGAGCTGGGGGGCTCTCCTCGATGTCCTGACCAATATTTATCCCTCAATTAATGTCGTTAATACAGGTTATCTGGTCCATTATCACATTGTTATTTGTGGGAGCTTGCTATGCGCAAGTTTGGCTGCTGAGTTTCCTGCATTACGGCAGTGACTACTCTTCGAAAGGACTTCATTGGTTGCGAAGCACTTTGAGGCATCCTGAGATTGTGAAAGATGCTGCAAATCATTTTCGATTTTCATGTAAATTGGACAGTTAGGCTCAATATTAACAGCGAGAATGGCAAATCTCTCGCTGTCGAGAGGCGAGGTGCTCGGGAATATGTGGGGAAATTGGGGTGCTATGATCCACTTAGGATCGCGATGTGGTTTTAACTGCTGCCTTATGGGTCTCGCACAGGTCAGCAGGGCTGGTTGCTGTTATCAATGAACGTAAAGGAGTGCCTGATCTGAACAAAGCTGTTGCACACACAGGTTCTATTATGGGCTGTGGCTCTGTGCCCGCAGTTTGCCTTTCATACCCTTTGTTGAAAGAGAATGTGCATAAGAGGAGGACACTCAGCCCATCAAGTCTGCATCGGCACTTTCAAAGGACGTTCTAGCTAGTCCCTCTCCCTCGCTCTTTCCCCATATCCCTGCCATTCTTTTTCTCCTTAAGTACTTATCCAATTTCCTTTTGAAGGCTTCTACTGAATCTGTGTCAATCATCCTATCTGCAGACCATTCCAAACCTAAACCACTTTTTATGTAAAAGAGATTCTTCCTCGGGTTACCTCTGGTTCTTTTGTGAATCCCCTTAAATCCATGCCCTCTGGTTACTGGCTCTTCAGCCAATGGAAACAGTTTCTCTCTATTTACTCTATTCAAATCCTTCATGACTTTAAACACCTCTATCAAATCTCTCTTATCCTCTTCTGCCCAAGAGAGAACAACCCCAGCTTCTACAATCAGGAAGAGTCAACATGGTTTTGTGAAACGGAGATCATGTTTAACCAATTTATTGGAGTTTTTTTGAAGGAGTAACATGCGCAGGGGATAAAGGGAGCCTGTAGACAGACTGTACTCAGGCTCCAGATAAGGTGCCACATCAAAGGTTATTATGGAAAATAAAAGCTCATGGTGTAGTGGGTAACATTTTAGCCTGGACAGAAGATTGGCTGGCTGGCAGAAAACAGAGAGTATGCATAAATGGGTCTTTTTCTGATTGGCAGGGTGTGATGACTAGACTCCCACAGGGGTCTGTGCTGGGGCCTCAACTTTTTACAGTTTACATCAATCACTTAGATGAGGGGAGTGAAGACGTAGTAGCTGAATTTGTAGATGACACAAAGATAGGTAGGAAAGTATGTTATGAAGAGGACATAAGGAGGTTGTAGATGGATATAGATAAGTTGAGTGAGTGGGCAAAAATCTGGCAGATGGAGTATAATGTGGGAAAATGTAAAATTGTTCCCTTTGGCAGGAAGAATAAAAAAGCAAAATATTACTTAAATGGAGAATAACTGCAGAATTCCAAGGTGCAGCGGTGTCTAAGTGTTCTAATGTGTGAGTCATAAAAAGTTAGTAAAACATAGGTACAGGTACAGCAAGGAATTAAGAAAGCTAATAGAATGCTATCATTTATTACGAGAGGAATTGAACGTAAAAATAAGCATGTTATGCTGCAACTATACAGGGTACTGGTGAGACCACATCTCGAATACTGTGTGCAGTTTTGGTCTCCTTATTTAAGGAAGGGTGTAAATGTATTGGAGACAGTTCAGAGGAGGTTTACCAGATTGATACCTGGAATGAGTGGGTTGTCTTATGAGGGAAGGTTGGACAGACTGGCCTTGTTTCCACTGGAGTTTAGAAGAGTGAGGGATGACTTGATTGAAGTAAGATCCTGAACGGCCTTGACAAGGTGGACATGGAAAGGATGTTTCCTCTTGTGGGTGAGTTCAGAACTAGGGGGCATTGTTTTAAAATTAGGGGTCGCCCTTTTAGGGCAGAGATGAGGAGAATTTTTTTCACCCAGAGGGTTGTGTGACTTTGGAACTCTCTGCCTCAGAAGGTAGTGGAGGCGGGGTCATTGAATATTTTTAAGGCAGAGGTAGATAGTATCTTGTTAGGCAGGGAATCAAAGGTTATCGGGAATAGATGGGAATGTGGAATTCGAAACACCAACAGATCAGCCATGATCTTATTAAATGGCAGAGCAGGTTCGAGGGGCCGAATGGCCTACTTCTGCTCCTATTTCATGTGTTTAGTCTCTCTGCACAATTGGAATCCCTCACCCCTTGAACTATTTTCATATAGCTTTTTTGCATTCTGTCTAAAGTCTTTACATCTTTGCTAATAAGTGGTGCCCATCTTTGGACACAATGCTCCTGTTGGGGCTGAACTAGTTAAGTAGGGTGGTGAAAATTCCTGGCTTTTATACTCAGTACCTGTATATAGACACAGGATCCCATATGTTTTACTAACTGCTTTGTTAACCTGTCTTGCCACCTTCAATGATTGGCGCACTAACACATCCTGGTCTCCCTGTTCTTGCTAGGGTTGCCAACCCTCCAGGATTGGTCTGGAGTCTCCAGGAATTGAAGACCAATCTCCAGGACACTGCTGTGTGCAATCCTGGAGAAAAAGCATAGCGACATGAAAAAGAGTATTTTTGGTCATTTTCTTTGAACATTCCTCTTTACCAGATATAAAAAGTATTGAAAACAGGAGCGGGGAGAAGGCTGTTTAGCTGCCAGTCAAACATCGTCCAATTGGGCAATGAGTCTTCTTGGATGTGGATGGATGTGTTGGCCAACAAATGGTTGAAGTGTGGGGGCAAGTCCTGTGATGATACTTCTAGGAATTTATCTAACCACAGTTGGCAACCCTAGTTCTTGCACCCTCTTGTTCGACATTACCTAGGTTACTCCATCGCTCATGTTAAAATGAGCCCAGGGGAGGTGTGCAGGACAACGTAATTCGAGCTGGAAGGACCAAGAGAGGAAACCAGGATGGTCCAACGTGATAAGGCAGTGGAAAAATTCTCAAAAGAGACAGACTTTTGGTCATTATGTTCCTGAACTTTTATTCGGAAAGTATTCAGCATAAAGGATGCTGTGTGTTTCAGTGTGCTGATAAAACTGACATACATTTACTGGGGAATGCAGAGCTCTTGCGTCTACTTCAGTGGAAGTGCTGCCGTGGGCAAACTCTGCTAAGACCTTCCTGAAATGAACTGCACCCTTCCTCTGCTGTGTGTAATCTAATAACATGAACAGAAATTGCTGAACCTCATTGTTCAGCTTGATAGAAATCTGGTAAATGCTGTTCACTGTCATCCACCAGGCAGCCAGAAGACATAGCTGTCATATTCCATTCAATCATGTTGCACAGTTATAAAGCAGAAGCAAGTCCCTTTATGAGAGTAACTTTAATTTTACATGAAATGTGGGTACATGCTATCAGTAATGTAGTAGCTAATTATGAATACCTTGTAATAAGTGAGGTTAAAAATAGCTTATTATAAATTCATACACTTCAGTTCAACCCCAACTAACTGATAGACCCAATGCTATGCAACTCAGGAAGGGGCTAGTTTAACCACTGATTTACCATGAGTACCCATGATTGGGTAGTAGCTGGGGCAATAATTGACTTCGGCAGCCCTGCAGCACCAGCCTGACGAGTTACTTGTTAAGTCACTCCGAGGGGCAGAATACAAGTCAAAAAGCACGACGCTCGGGAAGAGCAGCCAGTTCACACATTATCAGAGGGACCATCGCTCAGGAGAACTTGCTGAGGCAGCAAGGAGAAAGGTGGGGCAACAGAAGAAAAGCAAGTTCACTTGTGGGCCAGCTGGTGTGGGGGTGGAAGCCATACACTTACTGAAGAGACAACTAACCCTTCAGGAGATCTGCTTCCATGGTTCTAATCTCCTGCTACAACAGGTTGCAACCCTTGTTGTTGAACAACACCTACTCCCCGAAGCATCTCAACTCCCGCCCTTTTCATGCATCCTCCCATACTTGATCAACTTCCTGAACTTGGACATTATGGCAAAATGACGCCAATAATGTAGCAGCAGAAAACAGGGGCACTGCAAAACATAGGGTGAAACTTTGGTCCTAATACCGAAGCGGTTTGGCAGGCAATGGGAGGGGCAAAATCGAGTGCCATGGCGTTGGCAGAGTGCCTACCTACCACTGTCGGTATTTTATCGGCGTCTGGGAAGGTGTCGGGCAGCCTGCTCATCCTCGGGCTAATTGGAGCCCTTGGTAAGACCACATCTGGAATAATGTGTGGTCTCCTTATTTGAGAACAGATGTAATTGTCTTAGAAGCAGTTCAGAGAAGGTTCACTCAACTCGTTCCTGGGATGAGGGGCTTATCTTATGAAGAAAGATTGAACAGTTTGGGCCTAGACCCATTAGAGTTTAGAAGAATGAGGGGTGATCTTATTGAAACACATAAGGTCCTGAGGGGACTTGATAGGGTGGATAGAGGGAGGATATTTCCCCTTATGGGAGATACTAGAACCAGGGAACACAGTTGAAGATTTAGAGGTCTACCATTTAAAACAGAGATGAGGAGAATTTTTCTCTCTTGAAGCATCGTTAGTCGGTGGAATTCTCTTCCCCAGAAAGCAGTGGAGTCTGGGTCATTGAATTTATTCAAGGCTGAGTTAGACAGATTTTTGATAGACGAGGGAGTCAAGGATTTTCAGGACAGACAAGAAAGTGGAGTTGAGACACAGCCAGACCAGCTATGATTGTATTGAATGGCAGAGCAAGCTTGAAGGGCTGAATGGCCCACTCCTGCTCCTAAGTCCTATGTTCATATGTTCCTGTTAAGTAACCAAGTAATGCAGGAGTGGGCTTGTGCTCTGTCATTTAAGCTGGGGCGAAACCATCGCCTCTGCATAAACATCTTCCTGTGGTTCCAGCCTTGGTTCAGTTGCTAGTTCTCTTGGATCTGTGCCAGTGAGCTCAAGTCCGAATCCACAGACTGTTTCCACAATCTATGCTGACACCTCAGTGCAATACTGAGGAAGTGCTGCACTGTCAGAGGTGCCATCTTTACATATAAAATGTTAGACCAAGGTCCCCTCGTCCCTCCTTGGTGGATAGAAAAAAATCTTATTCGAAGAAGGGGATCATTCAACATTTCTCAACACTTATCCCTCAGCCAACACTACTAAAATAGACTACTTGCTCATTAATCCCATGGCTGCTTGTGGGACATTGCTGTATATTTCTTCATATTGTTAACAGTGGTCAGATTTCAATAGCACATCAGTGGATTTTGTGAAAGTTGCAAATGATTTATTTTGTGTCGGTTAAAACCCTCCAACGAATATGGATGAAAGAAAAGTAAATGAGATACAGATTAGTTCATGATATAATGGGTAGATGGGACAGGCTTGAGACACTGAATGGGTTACTCCTGTTCCTATTTTCTAAAGCGTTAAGAACACAATTAAAATTAAAAAATAAATTTTGTTAGCTCTTCATATCAATCATTTGATTAATGTCTATCACGTTGTAATCTTCATTGCTATAAATGTAAGGTAATTTTACATTATACAGGAAGCATTTGTATGGTATCTTTCTCAATCTCATTGCACCTCAAAGCTCATCACAACTGTATATAGTATCATCTTTTAACTATAATAAACTATACTATTTATAGTATAAATAGCATATCTATACTATTGTTAAATACTACTTATTTTGAGGTTTAAGTGTTGGCTCCTCCCCTGCTCCTCATCAAAACAATTTCATTGGGTATTTTACATGGATCTGAGAGGGCAGACAGGACCTCAGTTTAACATGTCATCTGAAAGTGATGCCTCTGACAGTGCAGCACTCCCTCAGTCCTGCACTGGTGCGTCAGCCTGGATTATGTGCTCAATTCACTGGAGTGGGAGCATCTGAGCTGCATCTGACATTAATGCAGACAAATGCAGGCGCTTTGGTGATCTGATTAACTTTGCTGAGTGTTAGTTTACCCTAGCAGGGTAATCAAATCATTCAAAACAGTGCAACTGATAGTACAATGAACGTTAAGAATTAATGTGCTAGCTTGGCAGTGCAGGGTCAGCTGTGTGTGCTAAGCCCCATATCAGGCATTTGAACTTATAACCTATCTATTTAGGGGATGCTAAGTTAATGAGGTGCTGCTCCACTGGACCAGATTTTAAATCAAAGATCCATGTATGGTTTCCAGATCCAGAGAGATATTAAAGATCCCATTTGACTAGTTGAAGAAGAGCAGACAGCTCTCCCGGTGTCCTGCTCAATGTTCACCCTCAGGCAAAAAAAAACAACAGGAACAAATGAACCGATCAGTTATTTTCTCGCTGTTTGTGGAAAATATATCTGCTCCATTTTTTGCAGCATGTGAAATGCTTTCAGGTGCTCTTGATGGTGGGAGGGGAGATCAGATTATATTAATTGGAATGTATTTGAAGAGGAAAATGATGCAGGGTTATGGGAAAGAGTGGGACTAATTGGCTAGCTCTTGTTATAGCTTCAATGACAAGGTACAAGATGGGCTTGAATAACCTCCTTCTGTGCTGCATTGGGCTGAATTTTCCAGACTAGAATATTTTTGGCTGCTGGGGCCATTTACGTGTCCGAAGTCCCAGCTGTCGGAGCCACACGCCTTCTGGGTCAATTTCCTGGACGGCGACCGATTCAGACCGCCTCCGGTTTTGCTTATCCAATCAGGAATGGCGGGTGGGGTTCAAGAGGAGTGGGAGGCCAGTCGGCAAGCTGGAAGCCTTCACAGCGGCTGAGTGCCTGTGTGCTACTGAGGTGAAAGCCTCAAAGGAGGGCGGAGTGAAATGGCTGCGAGAAAAGAGCTGAGGGAACCGACAGTCATCTCTGCAACCCCCCCCCCACCGACCCCCACCACCAGCCACCCCTCCCCACCCCCGCCCCCCAGCACTGTCAATGAGAGCAGTCTTCAGGAGCTACTCCAGCAATGCCGAGTCTCTGCCTATGCACGCCCTTGGGCTCGCTGATTGCACCATTAAACGTCACATTGCATCTTACTGTCATGCTGCTGTGACCCCCTGCTGCGCATGCTGACCCTCTGAGAGGACGAGGTTCTGACACAGCATGGGGTCCATGCCACACTATCAAGATTGCACTGCCTTTGGAAATTTGCAGCCATTTGCTCATTTCACAAGCTTAACTGCTCCAAGGCAGGTTGCAGTCACTGCACAGAAGCCACCTCCAGCAGGAGGCAGGAACACGTCGAAGAACAGGCACAACGTCTTTCTCTGCAATTTTCCCAGCAGCCCCCCCCCCCCGCCCCCGACCCCCCACAGCCTCCAAACCCCCGGTAAACACCCCGCCCCATACGATCAGGAGGAGGCCATTTAGCGCCTGAAGCTCATTCAATGTGATCATGACTGATCTATGTCACAACTCCTTGCGCAACTTTGCCCCATATCTTTACTATTTTTCATCACAAAAATCTATCAATCTCAGATTAAAAATTAACCTAACATCAATGACCATTTGTGGCAGGGAACACCAAACCTCTTCCACGCTTTGTGTGTAGCATTGTCTACTAACTTCACTCCTGAAAGGTTTCATTATTCTGTCCATGACATTTTAATGGTCCATGTACCTGCAACCCTAAAGTCCCTTTGGACATCCATTGTTTCTAGCTTTTTCCAATTTAGAAAATACCTGATTTATTCCATCAGTCCTCCTTAACTCTTGAAAGCTTTGAGCAAATTACTCCTTAGCTTCTTAACTTGCAGAGAATACAACCCTAGCTCTCATTACCTCTCCTCATTCTGGTAAACCTGTGTCGCACTCCCTCCAAGACCAACACATCCTTCCTAAGATGTGATGCACAGAACTGCTGTCAATAACCCCAGGTATGGTCTAATCAAGGCTTTGGACACCTGCAACATGTCCTCTACTTCTTTGTATTCTAGTCCTCCAGTTATAAAGGCCAGATTCCATTAACCTTTTTGATTACTCTTTGTATCTGATGACATTTCAATGACCTATGTCTCTGGATCAGTAAGTGACTCTGCATCGCCACTGTGTCTAGCTTTTCACCACTTAGTAAGCACCCTGTTCTATCATTTTTAGACCCAAACTGGGTGCTTTTTCCATGAAGTCCATTGTTTGAAAAGAAGAAGTACAAAATAAAACAAAATTAAATTAATCATAATCCTTAATTCATAAAACAAAATTAAATTAATCATAATCCTTTACCACGATCTGACTTTTAAAAAAGAGTTCCGCCTGGTGAAATCGCAATTTTAACTGCTCAACCTGTTTTAATCAGTGCTCTGGGAGGAAATCAATCTGTTAGTTCCTCTCCTCCAAATGTTTGTTTTCCCAGAAGTTCACCTGCAAATATTACACGTGGGTCCTAACGTCTCTGATTCAGCTGCCGTTGATTTCCCATCTCGGCAGTTTTGCGTTGCTGGCACATGTACGGTAAGGGGATCTCTGATTCACAACATCCTCGATCGTTCTTCACTGTCCAGTAGCTCTTTATTGCTCAGAGAGAGAACTACGTAGAATTTATGGCTCAGAAGCAGGCCGCTCGGCCCAGCTGGTCTGTGCCAATGTTAATGCCCCACGCCAAAGTGAAAAGATAGTCAAAAGAAGGGCTGGAATCACATGGTGACTAAAACACACACGATGTATTAACGAGTGAGGGGATGCTGCTGAAACCCTAATAGGCTTTTTTGTCATTGTTTGTATGGAGGAAGGTGCAATTACTTAAGACTTGAAGGAAAAGATGGAAGAGATAATTATTCAAATAACCACTGTATTAAAAATGTTTAATATGAGTCAAGATGGCCCAGTTCCCAGTCCAGCCCCAGATAGTTTGCATCCCAGAATAACGAGGGAAGTTGGGAAGGAGAGAGATGGCTAAATGGGGGAGGGAATTGCGATGAATTATACACCCACACCAGCTGGAAGCAATGCGGGCAGCACAAGGTGTGTGTGTGATCCTTTCCATGAACATAGAGTCCAGCCCAGCATCAAACTCGCCTGCAGAGTGAGCGCACGCTCATCGGGGGGTGCCCAAGTGCGTGTGAGACCAGCATCAATTAAAGCTAGCCTGCACTTCTTCAAGCCTGTCTGTACCTCTTAAAGGGGAGGAGTGTCCTGGCTGCAACAGCTCATTTAGCTGACTGGGAAACACATTAGGAGCAGGAAGAAACTGGAGTGCTGAAGCGAGAGTATTCCCTAGTTGGATCATATGGCGCTGGAGGCCTTAGTCCAAGATGTGGAGAGAGGTCACCTTTCCACAGGGGGCAGGAAGACACCACCCCCCCCCCCCCCCCCCCACCCCCCCCTTCCTCCCCCACATCAGACAGAAAGCAATGGATCAGTGGTCAGTTCCAGAAGTCTGACACTGAAGGTCTGGATTTTGTTTCTTTATTCTTTCCTGGGATGTTGGCGCTATTGCTAAGACCAGCATTTGTTACCCATGCCCAATTGCCCTTGAACTGAGTGGATTGCTCGGCCATTAATAGAGGGCAGTTAAGGGTCAACCACATTGCTGTGGGTCTGGAGTCACATGTAGGCCAGATCTGGTGAGGGTGGCAGATTTCTTTCCCTAAGGGGCATTCGTGAACCAGGTGGGTTTTCACATGGTCACCATGGGCTAGCTCACAATTCCAAATGTTTTATTAATTGAATTTAACTTCTATCAGCTGCCAGAGTAGCATTTGAGCCTGTGACCCCCAGAGAAATAGCCCAGGCCTCTGGATTATTATTCTAGTGATATTACCACTATGTCACCATCTCTCCCTAAAATGATGCTAGAAGTGGTCAAGATTTGTTCAAATTCCATATCTCAGTTACTATATCACTAACCTTGCACACTGTTCAATGCACCACACCCACTTCATTCACCTATCAACAATCTCTAGCAACCAGGGCTCATGCCTAACATTCTTATGCTACATGTCACTCTCATATGTTAAATCCCTCATCCCACAGTCCGGTGTGATGTACAAGCTGGTGTAAACATGCTCCTCTCGCTTTCCCTGCTACAGACCCTTACCTCATCCCAACCCTCCCTTTGTGCACTGATGCTTTCAGATACCCAGGAAATGCCACCTGGTCAGCAGTGGTGCATGAGAAAGGAAGCCCAAGGAAAGAGCAGATCTTCGAGGGAGAAGCACTGCATCTGAGCTACCCGTTCAGATACTGGCACAGTGGGCACTCCTGGCGGGGTATGCACATGTTGAGTCACCGGGGCCAAATAGATGAGAGCCAGGCTAGGGGGAGAGGATAGCATCTGTGCCAATCCACCAGAAGGCAAGGTTGAAGACACGGTCTGCTGTAGAGGACACAAGTGAAGATTACAGTGGGGTGGTGTACAGAAAAAAGATGATGGGACTGTACACCAAAATGCTTGGTACATTGGAAGGCCTGCCCATTGTCACTGTCAAGGAGCTTGGAAGGGTCCAGCACCATCTTCATGCAGAACCTGGAGCTCATCTTTACAAGCATAGTCAACTCGGTGAGAACAACTGTGGAACCAACTGTGATGCAGTGTCTTATAGATAATGTCTCAGCTCCCACTGCAGTCACCCATCATCTGAGTGCCGCAGTGAAAGCTAAGGTCATGAGACCTCTGCTTGTTGCCAAGTAAGCCCAGCTTGGTGCCACGCAGCTTCTGGCCGCTGCCACCATGGTTGACCGCCACCAGTGCACAAAGGGGCTTTCAGGCTCCCAGAACAGCCCAGCAATCTGTGCTCCAACGGATTACTCAAACTGCTGAATTCCGCTTTAGTGGAGTGCTAGTGGCTCCTTGGTGCATGAGCCCCCTCTGTACTCTCCATGCTCCCAACTCCGCTGATTAGTTTTAGTTTGAATATTTAATTAGGTGACTGATTGTGGGAGAATATCACGGTGGAACTTTATTGTATTTTCATTCACATACAATTTCAAGCCAGAGGCTGCAAGCAGTTAACTCAGTTGCATGAAAAGAGTGCTTATCCTGAACACTAAACATAATCAGAGACCATCTGACAAAACTTCACTATTTCAATCTGTTCATCGCCCCTATTTTTGAACGAATTGAAAGAACGTTCATTGAATAGAAAAAGCATCAAAATACAGGCCTACAAACACGGCAGCAGGTAAGGGCTAGATGGCCCACTCAACCTGTCCCTTTCACTCATATTGGAAATAAGGATCATGACTCTAAATTTTCCCTATCCATCTGCATCCATGGGTGATAAAAGGAAACCCAGGCCAATTCAGGGAATAAAGAATTCTGTGAAATTCCTCCCTGGGCTTTGAAAGGAATTAAAGATGAGGAAATAGTGAGCATAAACGACATGACCTGCGTTAGGAATCCATACCTCCAAGCACTATACGCTTGTTTTTCAGAAATTGGAAGGATTTGAGTTATTTGGACAGTCTCCTGAGTGTTTTTTTTTTATTCTAAAAGAGTTACAAGTTCACTCTGGTCTGTGTGCAAGCTGCTTTTTCCAAAGAAATCACATGACTTCAGCTAAGTGACCAGCAAGATACGAGATATTTTGTTCACTTGAGTTAAAATTTAAAAAAAACTGCTGTTGCCAGGCTGTGGGCTCCCTGCAGAGTGGCAGAAAAAAACACCTGGACCGGGAGAAATTCCACCTGAACGTGTGTTTTGAACTCAGTGGCAGAGTTTTACGCTGATCGGGCGCCCCGACCTGATTGGACACGATACTGCATGAGATGACGTTGGGTGTCACCCTGCGCTCATGCGATTTTTCAGTCAGCGGGAACATGCCCAATTCGGATGTGCGCCTGCAGACAACGAGGGTGTCAATTAAGGTTATTAAAGGTGCAATTGTCTCTGATTTCTCGTGGTCCACCCAACCTTACAGTTGGCAGACGGGCAAATCAGCCGGGCGAGCTTTGTATTTTCCACGAAACCTCATCCACAGGCGGGATGAGGTTTCCGTTATTAAATGGAAGAAAAAGAAAAATCTAATGGACAGCATTTTTAATCAGGTATATGATGCTTAGACCATTTTTTTTCCTGATGTTAAACTCTTTATTTGATGCTTTTCAGGTCTTCAGGCCCCCCACCCCCCCACCCCACTCCCTGCCCCGAGGCAGCTCTCTACCTTCAGGGGGCTTTCAGAGCACACCCATGTCCATGCTGATGTCAGTGCCTGCCCTCTTCCCAACCCCACCCCAGCAGTGCTGAGGCCCCCAGCGCGCGCTTCACCCTGGTTGATCACTAATTGGCCAGCCGGCGTGGAATCACGGTTGGGGACCAATTGCAGTCCAGTCCCAGCTGATCTCAGGCCCGTCAATCGTGCCCACCCACCAACCTAAAACTTCTGCCCACTGTGTGCCTTGGAGTAAACTGTGAAGGAAGATTGCTCCTCTCTCTCCTTCTCTCTCTCTCTCCCTGTATTACCTGCAGTGCAGTGAACCCTCATCTCAGTAGAACTCATTTGCAGTTGAAAGCCTGTGAGGCTGCAAAAAATGAGAGTTGCTAAGATAGTGTTTCATTGAAGTTCCTTTGGAAAGGACTTCCAGACAACTACTGTGACCAACACTCCATCTTCACATTCAGAAACACTAAATCAACAGCATCAAGACCTTTTTAAACTTTATCTTTTTCATAAAGCGTTCCCTTATGCCAACCTCTGCAGAGACCTTATTTGTCTTGTCCTTTGTAGATGTTAAGTGTGTGTGTTGGGATTTTAAAAGGGCTAAATAATTATATTTGTGACTTACCAATTGTGTTAAACAGTTTTGCAGCTTGTTTTAAAAAAAAAAGTTCTGTATCATAATGAATGAATCAATTATTCTGAGTTAATTGAAATATGCCTGGTTAAAGTCTCTTTTATTCTGGGTCTAGCAATAGCAAAGAGAAACGATTTTGGTGAATGATTTAACCATTTACATTTATGGTGCAACTTGTGGAGTAGTGGGGCTAGAGAACTTGTGTGCTCCTCCCATCCCGGTTGTAACACCTGACATGTCAACAGAGAGCTGGGCAAGTTTCTGGAGCAGTCTTAGTACTCAGCCATATCAGACTGCTCCAGAAACTTGCCCAGCTCTCTGTTGACATTTAGATTGACACCATTCTCACCGCATGATATGTTAATGCTTCTAGAAGATTAGGGCCCAGGTAACTGGAGGCAGAGCACCAATGGTGGAGCGATTAAAATTGGGGATGTGCAAAAGGCAGAGTTAGAGCAGCCCAGAGACCTCAGAGGGTTGTGGAGCTGGAGAAAATTGGAGGTGAGACAGGATGAGGCGATGGAGGGATTTAAAATCAAAAATGGGAATTTTATAATAGAGGCGCAGCCTCATGTGGAAAGACTTGACAAGTGGTAAAATGCCTTTAACAATCTCTGGGGTGTCCCAAAGCACTTTACAGGCATCAAAGTAATAGTTACTGTTGTGACGTGGGGAACACGGCAGCCAATTCTGCACAGCAAGATCAAACAGTGATAAAAGCAAAATACTGCGGGTGTTGGAAATCTGGAACAAAAACAAAAATAGCTGGAAAAACTCAGCAGGTCTGAGAGCAGCTGTGGAGAGGAAGACAGAGTTAATGGCCAGAATCTTCCGGCCGACGTGTGGATGGCGTAACCTGTCAAATGACGCGCGCTGACGTTGTGATAATTCGGTGGGCGGGCGCAATCAGTTCACCCGCCATTAATTGAAGGGCTCGCTAAGGCCCTTAACTTGCCAATTGTGTACAATTTTGAGGGGACCGTGCGAACTTCAGGTCGGCGCACGGGCCCAATCGACAGGCTGGTAGGAGATTATTTAAGGAAACTTTTGCAATGTCAGGATATGTGGACTCAGAGGGGTCGTTCATGTTTTCCACAAAGTTATAATTGACGAAAGTGTTTAAAAGTTGCCGGTGTGATTGTTAACAGCTCTCATCGATTTCCAAGAGCTTCTTGTGTACTCTGAAACCAGCCTGCGGACAGGAATCTTTCTCGAGCCTGAAGCTTTCCGGAGGCCTCCATTTAGCCTGGGGATATGGGTTCTGACCTCTCCACTGGAGGCAGCTCGCCTGAGGAAGAAGGGAGGGATAGAATAAGGAGGAGGCCAGGACTGGACAATCAACCTCCAGCGGAGCCACCTTTGGGTGTCCAGGTGCAGGCACAAGGGGCGCAGGGTCAAGAGGTTGTCCAAGGTGCAAGGGGCTGCAGAAGACGCCACTATCCTGCTGCCAGGGTATACAGGCAGCGAAGCAGCTACCTCAATATGTCTGAGGTGCAGGGCCGAAGGAGGCTCTGACTATCAAGTGAGACAGTCAACTATATCTGTCAGTTGATTGGCCCTGAGATATCTCCTAACTGTGTGGGTGGACACCCCATGTCAGTGGCTCTGAAGCTCACAGCTGCCCCCCACTTCTAGGGCTCCTTCCAGGGCTCAGTGGGTGTTCTTTGCGGTGTCTCCCAATCAGCTGTCCACACTTGTGTTAAGCAAGTTACAGACGCTCTGTTCAGACGGGCATTGACCTTCATCCACTGCCACTGGGACGAGGCCAGCCAGACACAGCGAACCAGAGGCTTCACAGCGATTGCTGGCTTCCCCCGTGTCCAGGGTGCTATAGACTGTACACATGTGGCCATCAAGGCGCCAGCAGGTGAGCCCGGTGCCTTCACCAACAGGAAGGGCTTCCACTCCATGAACGTGCAGATAGTGTGTGACCACAGGATGCTGATTCTACAAGTCTGTGCAAGGTACCCAGGCAGCTCCCACGACGCCTACATCCTCAGACACTCCCAGGTGCCGGGGCTCTTCAGTGCTCCAGCCCAGCTGGATGGATGGCTGCTGGGTGACAAGGGCTATCCCCTCAGAAGGTGGCTCATGACGCCTCTCCGCCATTCAATAACAGAAGCTGAACAGCGGTACAATAGGAGCCACAGCTCCACAAGGGCTGTGGTGGAGAGAACCATCGGTCTTCTCAAGATGCGCTCCCGATGCCTGGACCGCTCAGGGGGCGCACTCCAGTACCCCCCAGATTGCGTCTCTCCAATAGTGGTAGTATCTTGCACAATCTTGCGCTGGAAAGGGGGGATGCAGTTGACGATGAAGACCCTGATGCCCTGGATGAGGCTGCACATGATGAATCCAGCAGTGACTCAGAGGATGAGGAATCACAGGGCGATGATGAGGGGCAGCACGCCGACACGCTACTACACCAAGGAGGCAGGGACACCCGGGACACTTTAATCCAAAGAACCTTCAGCTGGCTCCACGCACATGGATCAGCAGGAGCAGCATTGCCTGGCGCTTCCACACATGGTACTTAGGTACCACATCTTCCATCTTATCAGCTGCAACTAAGGGCTTAGTACAGAAACATCAATGTCCACTCAAACACTCATGATAAATATGTGAAAAAGAAAAATGCAGCACAAAGGAAACACTCTCAGCCATGGTTACAATGGTGGGCTTTATTTTGTCCAAAACAAAAACACACACCACTTGTTAGCGATCACAAAAATATGGGTCCCTATTCTAAGGCCAACACAAAATCACCAGTGACATACCCTTGGAATGCCTAACATGCCTTATGCTTATGTTTGCGGGTGCTACATCTAGGTGCTGCCCCATCGCTGGGAGTGGCTTGTGAGACAGCCTGCTGACTCTGCTGTCCTGTTGGTCTCGATGACCTTGGCGGGAGTCCTCTGGCCCGTGGAGCCTGTGCTGGCTCCGCCTGGGAGGGAGTGGCCAGTTCCACAACTGGCACCTCCCCAGTTGTCGCAGCCTCAACGGAAGCAATTTTGACTGGTAGAGGGGCAGAGGAGCTGCTGCCCTCAGCCAGAGTGCCCAGAGAGGAGTTCGCAGCGACGACAGGCAGCTGCTCTGCTGATGTGAAGTCCTTTTTGACCTCCCTGCTCACCACAGATGCATGGGCACCGAGCGCCGATGCTTGGTGTCCACAACATCTCCCACATTGGAAATGACCACCCGTGGCCAGTACCACTGTGAGGGCTTGCAGCTCAGAGTGTAACCCAATCGAATTTTCCATTCGATTGAACTCCCTCTCCATGAGAGTCGCCAATCTCTCAGTGGAGGAAGCCTGACGCTTTGTCCTGAGGTTCATGCCTTCACTTGCACTCTGCCTGGACTCCTCCATCGCAGAGACCATCTGAAGCACACCCTCATGCAACCCTGCCAGACGCAAACGCGATTCCTGCTGCCTGTCCTGCAGCTGCCGCAATGGGGACAACTCCAGAGGCACGTCATCAGTGCCGGACTCAGCATGTGCCTCATCCCCTGCAGCCCTCCAGCTGCTGGCGCCATCGGCACTCTCTGCCCCTACCATCTCCTCCAGCGATTGTGAAGTGCCCTCTCCACTGTGACCCGGGACACCAGCCGATGGTAAAGTCCCCACCGAGGTGTTTGTGTCTGCGCTGGTGCCTGGCTGGCTGAAATGATGTGCCGCAAGTTGCATGTGTGGGGCCTCAGGTGTGGTGGGGGAACTGCGGTGTCTATGGTGCGGGTCACTCTGGTGGTGATGCTGAAATTAACAACAAGGACAGTGCATCAGTTAGCGTACAGTCAGTTCAACCTTTCATCCCTTCCCCCTCCAGCCTCATAAGTTACTCACCCTTCAAGACCCTAAGGAGATGAACATTGGTGAGTTGACAAAGAGTCAAGAGGAGCCCCAAACATTAAACGCACATGCAGACAGGCTGGTCAGATGGTCTCAGGAATGCCACATGGTATGTTATGAACCATAGGAGTGGGGAGAGTGCAGAGGTACCTGACCTGGATGCATTGGGACCTGGATAGTTGTGGGGCTGAGGAAACATCACAAACACTTGGGACATTTGCCGTGGATCACAGGAGATTGAGAGGTCACATTATTGACCTTCATTCCGTAAGGAGGGGCATAGACCAGGTGGGCAGAAGGCAACATTTCCCCTTGGCGCAGGGATGAGTAACGTGGCGGTATTTATCTAAGCTGAGTGCCATGAGTTTCACAGCTGAGGTGCTGAGGACCTTTTGGACAGAGTAATGTGGGGCGCACAGGCTGAAAGGGTGCTGGAGGTCCTAAACCCCTTAAGATGCAATAAGTCTTTGGCTGTGCAGCAGCGATGCCATGGCATGTTAGAC
The DNA here is from genome assembly GCA_026770705.1 of Isurus oxyrinchus. Classification (NCBI taxonomy): domain Eukaryota; kingdom Metazoa; phylum Chordata; class Chondrichthyes; order Lamniformes; family Lamnidae; genus Isurus; species Isurus oxyrinchus. The sequence continues at coordinate 11,397,969 of JANJGN010000017.1, read as the reverse complement.
ACGGGGTTAGGGGTCACAAATGGGACAAGGTGACTTTGGAAGGTGCAAAGCCTCAAGGGGACGAGGGACCTTTGTGTATGACCCACACGTCAGAATGTCTCAGTCTGTGAATGAGCAGTGTTTCAGCATTAAAAACTGCAGCAACCATCAGTGGTTTGGATGGTGGGCAGACAGAGTGGATGGGACTGTGGACCTCAAATACCTGCCCTCCGGACCCCAGCCTCACTGCCCCCGGCCGCCTGGCCTCCTTCCTCCTCCCCATGGCCTGCTCCTCGAAGGTTGTGAGGCGCTGCAGGAGGGTGCACCCACCTCCAGTCCTCTGGTGCTCCCGCAGATTGTGGTGACTTTTTGCCTGCAGAACAGAGAAGAGGATTTATTGGGGCTGATCGCTCGTGTACTCTGCATGCGCACGCCGCACCCCAACCACAGTGGCCCATCTGAGGCCTCCAGCGGCTCCTGTCCACACTACTGGTGATCAGTCCCCAGAAGATAGTACGGCTGCTCCCAACCCCCTCCCCCAACGGACACCGTGGACACATTCGGTGTCCATCACTTTGAATAACACACGGGTCTTAGTGCCCATGGCAAGAAGGCGCAACTAGGTGCGGCGCTGATGCCAGCAGATGGCACTTGCCCAAAAGACCTTGAGGCACCGCTTGGCACACCAGCGGAAAATGGCGGCACGGCCAGTTTCGCCAGCCTGACCGACAAACGGAAAATTCTGGCCAATGTTTCATTTTTCTTCATCAGAACTAAAGAGAAATAGAAATGGGGTGAAATATAAGCTGTCTAATGGGGGTGGGACAGGTGGAGCTGGATAGAGGGCCAGCGATAGGTGGAGGCAAAGGAGAGATTGCCAAGGAAGTTGCCAAAGATTGCTACCATGATGTTGTTTGAGGGATAAATATTGACCCAGGACACCGGGGAGAACTCTTCTTCCAGTTGAAATTCCCAGTTGATGGGACGGCTGGGAGCTCGGTTTAACATCTCGTCTGAAATAAAGTTCGGTGCTCCCTCAGTGCTTGCTCTTGGAGTGTCAGCCTAGATTTTGTGCATAAGGCGCTGGAGTGGGGTTTGAACTCATGACCCCCTGAACTTCTGCACATGGCTAAGAATCCCACCACAGGTGCCCCACACGAAGAAGTCTTCGGATCACCAATATTCATTTTGGAGCGAATGAAAGTCCTCCGCTGACACCACTACCCCTTAGACTCGAGCTGGATGTCCCCAGCCCAAGGCAGATCCTTGCAATTGGGGATCAGAGGCACAACCGGCAATCCGTTAACATCTGCGTTGCATTCAGCGAAAAAATGTTAATACGATTATATTTACGTTTTAAAATCAAAAGAAAAATTAGGTGATGTTAATCAGCACTGCCACATTAACCAAAATAACAGAAGTTGAGTTGTGGTGAATGCGATACCTTTCTATGCAACATGCTGGATCAGATGACAGTCTACGGCTCTTTCCCCAACTCCCCCACCCCCCCATCCCAAGCTTCTCAAAGCACCATTTAGAGTCTTATTTCATCAGATGAGACATGCAAAGAAAGTGCTAAAGGACAAAAATGGACATACAAATCAACAAGGAAAACAAACAATTGAAAGGATCAAATTTGCACTGATGAGGATTTCAGACCACTTCCTGAAATCGTAGTTTATCTGCTGAATGAGGCAAATGATTCATTTCAGCTGTTCCTGGGGATTTGTTTTTACAGCGTCCGAAAATTCAACGACCTATCACGATATTCTCCAAGTAAACCTAACCAGTTCTGACTTTGTCATGCTTTCTTGGATAAGCGGCAAAAAAAATATTACAGACTCTGGAAGGTTAATGTACACATATCGAGTTCTCGGATGAAAAAAAAACTCAATGTTTCTTAAACAAAACCAGGCAGATCAATTATATCACACTCTCTGCTTAACTCTTTACGGGCCGCGACAGTGTATTTTGCAATGGAAAAACTGCGATGAGCTTCTCCAGAGAGTGAAATCTCTGTAACCACCACCTCTGAGAACTCTACACTCCAGTTCAGGCTTCCTGTCCATCCCCAATGTTTATCACTCCATCATTGGGAGCTATACCTACAGATATCTAGCTCATAAGCTCTGTAATTCCCTTGCTAAACCTCTCCACCTCCCTCTCCTTTAAAAGACTTCATACAACCTATCTCTTTACTTTGAGTTTGCTAAGATGTGTTGGTTTGGTACCACTGGGTCAAGTCTGGTCCCGTATGCCTTGGTTTCTTGACATTGGTGTTGTAGTTCGAAGTACCTCGCAGGACCCTGATGAGCCTATCGCAAATCGGCTCCCATCTGAATCAGGCGGGTACTTCGGTCGCCCATATGAAGGCCCCATCGAAAATGGCAACCAGCAGAAATAGAGCAGGAACAGCACAGTAAACTTATTACCAGGGTGTTCGAGTCACTACCACTCCAATCCTGCTGGTCAGAGGCCTTCAGAAGTGGTCTAAATGAACCAAGCATAAATAGCCAACCTGATCTATTGGCTATTGTCCACGTAATTCACTTCTATTTCAACTACAAAATCGATCTCCATAAATGTGCCATTGCGCATTCTGCAAAGTAGAATCAAAAACACAAAAGATTGGAAACGTTGAGTTGGTCATGCAGCGTGTGTGAAGAGAAACAGAAAGGTTGCCAACTGAGGTGTGGACCCTTCACCAGAACTTGTCTGACCCGCTGAACATCTCCAGAATTTCCTGTTTTTGTTTCAGTTTTCAACCATCTGCAGTGTATTGATTTTTATTGAACTACTAGAGTCTCTATCTTAGAAATCACTGCGTACAAATATTTAATAGTTTTATAGGACATTCCTTTAGCTTAACTGAAACATTAAAGCGACAGATACTGGAAGCTATGTGACAGCTGTACTGAGCTTTGGTTAGACCCCATCCGAATACTGCATTCAGTTCTGACCACTGCACCTCAGGAGGAAGATATTGGCCTTGGATTATTCAGAATGATACAGGGGCTAAAAGGTTTAAATTTACAAAGACAGGTTGCAAAGACTGAGCTTGTATTCCCTTAAACATAGAAGATTAAGGAGTGATTTAATTGAGGTGTTTAAGATGATTAAAGGATTTGATAGGGCAGATAGGGGGAAACTATTTCCTCTTATGGAGGAGTCCAGTGCAAGGAAAAATAATCTTACAATTAGAGTCAGGTCACTCAGGGGTTGATGTCAGGAAGCATTTCTTCACACAAAAGTTAGCAGAAATCTCTCCCACGCATCCCACCAGAAAAAACTGTTACGCTCTAGGGTAAATTGAAAATTGAAATACTGAGGTTCATAGATTTTTGCGAGATGAGGATATTAAGGACCATGGAACCAAAGCGGGCGGATGGAGTTAAGGGACAGATCACCCAAGACCGACCTGAATGGTGAAACAAATGAGGCAAAAAAAATCTAGGTCTCCTTGGACGAGAAAGAAATTAGAGATTAAATAACACGGTATAGGTGTAGAAAAAACGTCAGGTAAAGAATGAAGTCAAAAACCAGGCTGAATACAGATAGCGCAGGGGAAATAGAAAATATGATATAAGATGATCAAGATGATGAGAAAAGAATAGCATGTAACATAAAAGGGAACCCAGATTTTCTTTTAAAAAACTATAAAAATGAAAAGGACGGTTAAAAGAATTGTGGAACTGATCAGACGTGACAAAGGGAAACTTCTTGTGAAGGCAAAGAGCGTGACGAAGACACTGAATGAAAGACATGTCTCTGCAAAAAGTGAGGATAAAGCTGGCTCAGCAGCAGAGGAGGAGGGAGTTGAAATACCAGAGGTGATAAGAAAAATAAATAGAAAGGAGGTGCTAAATAGTTTAGCTTTAGTCAAAGTTAACAAATCACCGGATAGAGTGCATCCTTGGCTGCTGAGAGAAACCAGGGTGGAGATAGCAGAAGGTCTGACAACCCATGTTTCAGTCTTCCTTGGGTCTGTCAAACATACGAGTTAGGAGCAGGAGTAGGCCACTCGGCCCCTCGATCCTGCTCCGCCACTCAATAAGTTCGTGGCTGATCTGATTATAACCTCAACTTCACATTCCCGCCTACCCCCTATAGCCTTTCACCCACTTGCTTACCAAGAATCTATCCACCTCTGCCTTAACAATATTCAAAGACTCTGCTTCCACCACCTTTTCAGGAAGAGAGTTTCCAAAGACTGACAACCTTCTGAGTGAAAACATTTCATCCCATCTCTGTCCTAAATGGGTGACCCCTTATTTTTACACAGTGGCCCCTAGTTCTAGATTCTCCCACAAGAGGAAACATCCTTCTCCACATTGACCTTATCAAAACCCCTTAGGATCAAGGAGTTATCCTGTTTTTGTGCCTAATCAGCTCCACAATCCTTTTGACTGTCCTTTTGATTTCTATATGCTTATTAAAAAATTGGGTTTCCATTTATGTTGTTCGGTACCAGTAACTGTTTCAAAAAGGGGGCCATGGATAAATCTGATAACTAGAAGTCTAAAATCAGTGGTGGGAAACTACAAGAGATCGGTGCCAAGGATATTGGAAAAAAAACACCTACAATAAGATCAATTACATTATGTTAAACAACAAAAACTTGTATTTCAATGGCACCTCTAGCACAGTGAAACATTCCCAGGTGCTTCACAGGGACATTATCAAATAAAATTTGACACCGAGTCCAATAAAGAATATTACAACGGATGACTCAAAGCTTGGTCGTAGAGATAGATTTTAAGGAGTGTCTTAAAGGAGGAGAGAGGAGGTAGAGATGGAGAAGATTGAGAAGGGAAATCCAGAGCTTTGGGCCCAGGCAGCTGAAGGTGCAGCTACCAATGTCAGAACAATTAAAATCGGGGATTTGTAAGAGGCCAGGATTGGATGAGCGCAGAGAACTTGGGAGGGTTGTGGAGTAGGAAGAGGATATAGCGATGGGGAGCAAATGAAGTGTTCATTCACATAAATCATATATTCTGGAAGGATAGAAAGAGATGAGGAAGAGAGTTTATTTTATCCCTTTAGGTATTACGTTTGGATTATTGTGTGAGTGAAATTTGTGCTTTTGTGAACACAACATATTGTGTATGTGTAGTCTTCTTTGGCTGACTACTGTCCAGCTCCTCTGGAACATCTGTATCTCTATAGAGGCCATTTGACCCGTTACACCCTTGCTAGCCTCACTGAAAAAGCCCAATTATCCCTTCATAACTTTCTTCATAACATTTCAAATATTTATCAGGTTCCCTCTTAAAAGCTATTCTGGATTCTGCGTCCAGCACTGTTTCCGGTAAATGATTTCACACCCTAACAAGCCTTCACTGAGCCTCAGCGACAGCAAATCAGGTCTGCGTGAGTTCAGTGAAAAAGGAATTCAGGAGGGGCAGAATCTGGATGGGCTGATGACTTGCTATGAGTTTGCTTTGTTCTTGCGGTGCAGCCCTGTTTGACCCTCTCTATCCCAATGATGGCATTGATAATCCAGCAGTTACAGATATCCAATTGCCCTGGGTCATGATCTGCTTGAGATCAGCGACTCTCCACATAAGGGGGCAAGGCTGAGCAGTCAAACTCTTTGGCCCAGTGCATGAGAATGTTGTTAGAATGTAATGAGGCTCAAACCTGGCTCCAGACCATTTCCCCAGATATATAAAATAAGTTTAAGGAGATTTATGAAAGTTCCTACAGTGCAAAGTCAACACCTACCTGACCTATCACCTACCTGACCTTTCACCTACCTGACCTTTCACCCTTTCAGCACCTTGAGCTTCTAAAGCTCAACATCCCCTCACAATCCGGTCTTGTGATTTGGTTCTCTGTGCCCAGATTTATTGTCCGTGTTCCTTACTTTTAAGTTATAAAGCCTCAAAAAAGCTCCTTTTGATCTGTAAAAAAGAGTTTAAGGCTGCCATTTGCTTCCCTCCTTCCCCCCTGCCTAAACTGGATTGAGTGGATTGCCCCCATTATTCTGGTTCCCTCCATTAACGAAATGTGAGAACAGAAATATTGGTCAGGAGTGGGTGGACGCCAAGATGGGAGAGGCCACGGTTTCCCGGCAGTGATTGGTTGGCTGCTGGAGAGGAACTGACCACTCCTGGAAGGAGGTCTATTCAACTTCCAAACCTCCTGCTGCATCTGCAAACACTGAGAGTCATTTTACAACACAGAAAAAAAGCCATTCAGCTAGTCTGTGCTGCTGTTTATGCTTCACGCAAGCCTCCTCTCACCCTAGCAACACCTTCCTGATTCCTTTCTCCCCTCAAACACACCCATGCTATTCACCTCAATCGCTCCTCGCAGTAGCGAGTTCCACATTCCCACCACTCTCCGAACAGAGAGACATTTCTCCTGACTGGGTTTATTAGCGAATGCTTTATATTGATGGTCCCTGGTTTTGGTCTCCTCTTCAACTGGAAACATCTCCTCAGCATCTACCTTGCCAAACCCTTTCATGGTTTAAAGACCTCTATCAGGTCACCGCCCCCTCCCACCACCCCCCCCCCCCCCCACCCCCACCCCCACCTCCCTCAGCCTTCCCTTCCCCAGGGTATGGAGCCCCAGCCTGTTCACTTGCTTCAGCAGGCTAGGAAAACTCACCACCCAGAGGGTACCGGAGTTGATGTGGTTCACCGACAGAAGGCTGAATCTTCCTGGCCCGCCCCCCCCGATTCCATCCTAGGCTTGGAGGTGGGGAAGTAGGGGTCTGGGAAAACAGGTTTCTCGACACCTTCCCACCACTGAGCACCATGGATGTGGGCAGACAATCATGGATCAAATTAGATCTGACTTTGCGGCATTTATGCCCACAGTTGGCCACCCTGTGACAGATCGGAGAGGCAATAACAGCTGAAGGCTCCACGTGCCAAAGAGGGCCCAGTGTCCAGGAAAAGCCACTCAAACGATCTATGCGTTGGAGGGGTTTCCACTACACTCTGAGGGGCCCTAATAGCTTTGGCCCTAAAAATGTTTGTCTCTGAGGTCACTTCCCCCCCTCTGAATTGTCCAACCTGCTTCAGCAGGGCCCAACTCTCCGAGTGGGGCTGCCCAGACTCCAGAGCTCTCTGTCTTCTGATTGGTCCATGAGCTTCGGGAGCCTGTCTGCCAACTTTAATAGGACGGTGAACCAATTAGGAGGCCACCTCCGGGAAGTCTGTACCATGTACCCTCAGGATCGCCGCTAGTAGCTGTGGGCTCAGGACTCCCATCAGGCCTGACATCGGGGTCCCAAAGCCCATGAGAAATCCAGTCTAAGATCTCAATGACCCAAGAACTCCGACAGGGCCGGGTAATGGAAAGTACATGGTGCACAGCAAGTCCTGCTCCACCACATGGCAGGTTAGGATGTCAGGTCTTGGGGCTGCGCACTGGGAATCATTGCATGGATACCAATCACCCCTCGATTCCGCGTCCCCAGATCTTCATGTGTGACCCGAGGCAGCAACTCTAGCTTTTGCCCCAACTCAAAGTCCATGCACTTTCCATTGGTGGTCACTCGGGGGTCGGTGGGGGGGTGGTTATTTGAAATCCTCCTGCCAATAGGGGGCAGTCTATTGACCTCATCGCTAGCGGAGATCAGCAAACACAGCACAAGACAGGAATCTGACCTGGGATCTTCTGACCGCTATGACAAACTGAAATTTTTCTTTATTCTTTCATGGGATATGGGCATTGGTGGTGACGCCAGCATTTATTGCCCATCCCTAACTGCCCTTGAACTGAACAGCTCGCCAGGCCATTCCAGAGGGCAGTTAAGAGTCAACCACATTGCTGTGGGTCTGGAGTCACATGTGGGACCGACCAGGTAAGGACAGCAGATTTCCTTCCCTAAAGGGTATTAGTGAACCAGATGGGTTTGTTTTTTTTTAACAAGAAATAATGATAGTTGTCATGGTCACCATTAGCGAAATCAGCTTTCAATTCCAGATTTTTAAAAACTTATTAATTGAATTTAAAATCCACCAGCTGCTATGATGGGATTTGAACCCATGTCCCCCAGAACATTACCCTGGGCTGCTGGATTACTAGTCCAGTGCAATAACCATTACACCACCATATTCTCAAAGTAGCTGGGAAAAATGACTCGATGATCACAGTCTCTAGATCTGTAGTTAAACTGCAGCTCCAAACATCCATTGCAGATTTCATCCCAGATCATTGAGAGGAGACTTTAAGATTTTGACGTGATGTTAATTTGTTCCGATCCTTGGCCAGATCCCGGGATGTGGGGGGAGATCCGGTTAGGAGCCAATAGCATTTTGTTCAAAGCAGATAAAGGTTGAGGTTCAAGACGCCGGCTTTTGGAACAAAACCACAAGGTTCCACAGGTTTTGAACAAACAGAAACAACATTTACTGCAAAAGTTCGAAAAGATAAAACGATTTATGAGATATATCTTATACACTAACATTCAGAATTAACATGAGGTACGCATAAATTAACAGATAAACTGATGAACACACCACACTACAGAGTAAATGGCAAGATGCAACCAACGGATTTCTCAAGAACCCACCCAGACATTAGTATTCACTGTGAGTGACTCAATCTCTTTAAACTCTTTAAACTCTGCAGCGGTTCAAGAAGGCAGCTCGCCACCACCTTCTCAAGGGCAAATAGCGACGGGCAATAAACGCTGGCCCAGCCAGCGACACCCACAACCCGTGGCTCCCTAGTTTTGAGAGTCCGCCTGCCACCTTTAACTGGATGTTGAACCTGTCTCTTTGCCAATGAAGGGTTCGCCCACAGAACAGTCTCAATCTTAACCAGTCACCCCCCTGCAGGGGGGCTCGGGACCTGAAATCAGTCTCGAATCCTACTTTCTGCCTTCCTTGGTGAAAATTCAGCCCTGATCAGCTGTGCATGAGAAATACTAAAATAACTATTGCTGTCTGAGCAGCGGCTCTGCTGTAAAATGAAGATACACATAATGCCGCAGGCTCTCTCTTCCCGGCTTGAAATGTATAAACTCACAAAGGGGCCTGAGACAGTAGAAACTGGGAGGATGTTTGCCCTGTCTGTGGAATCTAGAACTAGGGGTCACTTCTCCCGGGTGAAGCAGTGGTCTCTTTATACTTCCTTCAGTTTAGTATCCTGTATTTGTTGCTCTATATCGGCACGGTCTCCTCTATATCGGGAGGATTAAACGCACATTGGGTGGCCGCTTTCTGGAACGCATCCGTTCAGTCCCCAGCTATGACCCTCAGCTACCAGTTGCATGCCCGTCGCTCCAATCCCACTCAGATCTCTCTGTCCTCAACCACCTACGCTGTTTTAATGAAGGTCAATGAAAGCTTAAGAAGTAGCGCCTCATCTCTTTCGATTAGGCACATTACAGCCTTTAAAACTCAGCACGTTTTTCCAGTGTGATACCAAGAAATGGAATGGGCAACATTAAGTGACAGTCAATTTCCTCACGCCTAATATCCTGCTAATTGCTTTTTGCTTTCTTTCAAAATGGCGAGTGGGCTTTGGGTTTCAGTGCCGGCTGGTATTATTGGAGAGTGGCAGGGCGCTGATCAGTATCATCACGCTGTATTTTACCTCACCGCGGGGCAGAGGCCCAGTTTGCAGCCATAAAATCCAGCCGGTTAACTCCAGTTCTCTCTCAATGCTGGCAGACCTGCTGAGTATCTCCAACATTCTCTGTTTCTATTTCCCAATGTCAGCTCCCACAGTATTTCACTTTTACACCACTAATTCTAGTTGGCTGCGTCTCCTCTATTTACAAAAAGGGAAGAAATGTTTTTTTTTCCTCTTGAAAGCTAAATCAATTGCTTTAATAAAAACCATCAGAACATTTCACATCGGCTCTTTATAAAGTCAGCTTTGGATGGTGGGAGTCACCGTCTGATCAGAGGCAAGAGGAGATCAAAGAACGATTTCTATTGTGCTGGCAACACTCTGCCAATTCAAGGATGGGATTAGCAAAACAACTGGAGGAAGTGCGCAAAAAATGTACTGAGATGATACCAGAGATTATAATTATCTGAATGACTAAACAGGCTGGGGTTCATTTCTCAACAGAAGCAACCTCTTTTTTTTTGTGGGACGGGGGCATCACTGGTAAAGCCAGCATTAATTGGCCTTGAAAGGGGCATTTCGGAGGTCAGTTAAGAATCACACGCAGGCCAGGCTGCGTAAGGGTGGCAGATTTCCTTCCTGAAAAGGGACTGGTGAATTGGATGGGTCTTTGTGACAAGCAATAATAGCTGCTGTGGTCACCATTACTGAATTCCACCAGTTGCCATATGGGAATAGAATCTGTGCCCCCCCGAGACGAGGCCTCAGGATTACGAGTCCAGTGACTTTACCACTATGCCACATCTCCTCCCTATCTCACCAGGGTTTCATAGAGCAGAGGTAGATGTTTCTAATTGAGAGTAGTTCATAACTAGAAGCTATAAAAAGAAGATAGTCACTGGTAAATCCAATAGGGAATTCAGGAGAAAATTCTTTATACAGAGAGCGGTGAGGATGTGGAACTCACTACTTGGACTGGTTGTGAAATAGCATAGATGCGTGTTAAGGAAGGTGATCAGTACATGAGAGGGAGAGGAATAGAAAGTTTTGTTGATAGTCTGAGGTGAAGAGTGGGCAGAAGGTTTCACATGGTGTTTAAACAGCAGCATGAATCGGTTAGGCCAATGGCCTATTTCTTTTCTTTAAACTTCATCCTTGGGATGTGGGTGTCACTGGCTAGGCCAGCATTTATTACCCATCCCTAATTACCCTTGTTCAGAGAGCTTTCCACATTGCTGTGGGTCTGGAGTCACATGTAGGCCAGACCAGGTAAGGACAGCAGATTTCCTTCTCTAAAGGGCATTAGTGAACCAGATGGGCTTTTACAACAGTTGACAATGGTTTCATGGCCATCATTGGACTTTTAATTCCAGATTTTTATTGAATTCAAATTCCACCATCTGCCATGGCAGGATTTGAACCCCTGTGCCCAGAATATTACTCTGGATCTCTGGATTACTAGACCAGCAACAATATCACTACACATTCATCTCTCTCCCCCTCACACACACAAAGAAACACACACATACACCCACGCCCACGTGCAGACATTGCCTCTGTGCTGTAAAATCGATATAAAAGCTGGGTGAGGTGAAAATGCTAACAGTTGGGATAAGCGTCTCAGCGTATTCGAGTGAAAATAAACTCAGTCTTGCGCATGGGGTTGTTATTCAGTGATTCAGGCTGTAAAATGCCTCCACACCGGGCAGTGGGCAGGTCATCCAAGTGAAAACTTGGCTGGACTTGGCTGTGAACCAACTGACAGGTCAGCACCCACTGTCAAGGGTCATACAGGAGGCACCGCCAGTTTGGGCAAAGAACCATTGGGAAACTAATCCCATAACCCAGCCAGGGCCAGCTTCTTTCAGGAGAGCTGGGGATACAACTGGAAAGCTGAGAGCAAAACCAATCAACGGTCAAAGTAAGTGGGACAAAATAAAAACTGAACGGTAACACCAATTTTTCAATCAAGATTTAAAAAAAATGTTTGCCTCCTCCATGGAAAACTTAATTTTCCCAATCTCTTTTTATGCTACATTCTGGCCTCAACATCAAGGTAAACCAAAGATGTGAGCACTGCATTGAGTTGCATGTCAGTCTGAAGCTTCCTATTTACACACGTACTGACACACACTTACCCCCACACCAACACACACACCCCACCACACAGACCCTGACACACACACACACGCTTACCTCTACACCAATACACAACACACGTAAACCAACACACACCTCGACACACACAGCCCTCCCCATGCTTACACCAATACACTGACATACCCACACCCTATACCAACACACACACACAAACATCAGCACACATCGACACACACACATCCCCCCATGCTTACACCAATACACTGACATACCCACACCCTATACCAACACACACACACAAACATCAACACACATCGACACACACACATCCCCCCATGCTTACACCAATACACTGACATACCCACACCTATACCAACACACACACACAAACATCAACATACATTGACACACGCACATGCCTTACACCCACACACACACACACTGAACATACATACCATGACACACACATGCACACATCCTGACACCGATAGACATACACACAACATATTCACCCGACACCAATACACACTCACCCCTAGAGCAACACATGTGCACACACCCCCAAACATCCACATACACACATACACTCTACACCCCTTACACCAACATGTATAGATCACACACACACACACACACACACACACACACAACTAACATCAACGCACACAGCCACATCCGCACATCTAAATGGCCCATACCAGAGTCCATGTTCCGGGAAAAGTCGTGTCGTCTACTGATCCAAACCGCCTACTCAACAGTCCTTGTGATCTTCTTCCAGTAGGTTGGCTCCACATCACATCGAGAAGTGGCCTGGCTCTGGTTCTGCTCTTCATCACTCTACTGCTCTGAGGAATCCAACATCCATGAAACAAAATAAAAGGATCGGGGTGGAGGGGGGTGGGGGGGTGTGTGGTGAGGAGGAGAAATTTTTTTAAAAAGTATATTAGATGAATTAACTCACATACCACAAGTGGTAAATTGCCGTGCCTATAGGGAAAACAACTTTTAACTTATTAAGTCCTCCCCATGTGTTTTGTTTCAAAGGACACAGCAACAGGTTTGTTTTTAGCCAAGGAAACATGCCATGAATATTTTGGCAAGATTTAACCCCTCACAAATACAGTGCACAGTTTGCAGAGGCCCAAATTATTGCAGCTTAATGGGACTTTTTCATGACAACATGACCTTTGCAGGAGCAACAATAAAAAGGGTAAAAATGTGGGCTTGTGGTGCCTTTTTAGATTAACAAGAACAAAGGACAAGTAGCAGCCAATGCACCTCGAACGGGGCTCAAACAAGTTAAAATGCCAAACCACATGGCCTCATTAGGATGGTTTAGGACTACAGAACCTAATGCAACCATAAACTGGGCCGACCAGGTAACTCACGCTCTCATTTGTTGACTCTTCAAGGTTGGGTTTCACTTCTCACCCTCGTCTTCAATTGGCTGAGTTATGTCCAAACTTAGCCAGGCCCCATTCAACCAATTGTAATTTTCAGAGAGGAAAGGGGTAAAGGACGAGAGTGATAATGGTCTCTCTGTCATGGAACAGCATGGCGCCAAGGCCTCAAGACAATAAGCAAGGCCACTCCCAAATGAAAGAGATGGTTTGATAATTGCTGGGCTGAAACACTACACTTTGGGAAAAGCAATTCTTTCCCAAACAGAATCTATCTAAACTAGCCTGAGCAAGGAATGCTGCAATGAGTGAGATCCTTTTCTTAGATTGCTACAATTATGGAGCCAAGATCCAACAGCCATCTATAGGATTCTGTCTCAGCTCTGTGACCAGGTAGAGATTTAATCCCACAATCCAATGAACCTCAGTTATGAAATACACCTTCCCATTGGACAGTCCAATGAACAGCTGTGAAATGTACTTCCTATTGGACAAAGGCCACTTAGGACCACACCTCAGCAAGGATATATTGGCCTAGGAGGGGATGAGACATAGATTCACCAGAATTATGTCAGGACTAAAACAGGTTACATAAAGTGGGCTTGTATTCCCTTGGGCATAGAAAATTAAGAGGGGATCCAACTGAGGCATTTAAGATGATTAAATAGGGAGCGGAAAAGAGAAAAGCTTCAGGAATTTGGATGAAATTAGGATTGCCTCATCGGATATCCCCTTTACAGGTGAAAGACACATACACACACACTCAGTGCCTGGCTCACTAATGGTCATCTTCGGTAGAATACTGATGACACCACATCCCCATCAACAGGCAGCTGGACAGCTGTAGGGAAAATTATATATTTTTAAAAGTAAAGGAACATTCCGAAGTGTAACAGTTAGCAGAACTGTTAGTGCAGTAATGAGCTGGACTGGTTACAGAGCACAGAGCACTGTGCCGAGTGTAAAATGTGGTGTGGGCTGACAGCCGGAACATTCAGACTGTGCATGCGTAGACTCAGTTAGTCTGCCTGTTCAAAGCAAGGAAAACTGGTACAATTCAAAAGCACAATTTTTATTTTCCCACTGAACCAGATGTCGATGTTGCCTCAGGGTCAATAATAAGATTGTGCTTGGACTTGCGGTATTATGAATGTATATTCTATTCATTGACAGGATGTGGGCTTCGCTGGCTGGGCCAGCATTTATCGCCCATCACTAATTGCCCTTGAGAAGGTGGTGGTGAGCTGCCTTCTTGAACCGCTGCAGTCCATGTGGTGTAGGTACACCCACAGTGCTGTTAGGAAGGGGGTTCCAGGATTTTGACCCAGTGACAGTGAAGGAACGGCCGATATATTTCCAAGTCAGGATAGTGAGTGACTTGGAGGGGAACTTCCAGCTGGTGGTGTTCCCATCTATCTGCTGCCCCTGTCCTTCTAGGTGGTAGTGGTTGTGGGTTTGGAAGATGCTGTCTAAGGAGACTTGGTGAATTCCTGCAATGCATCTTGTAGATGGTACACACTGCTGCTAATGTGTGTCGGTGGTGGAGGGAGTGAATGTTTGGGGATGGGGTGCCAATCAAACAGGCTGCTTTGTCCTGGACAGTGTCAAGCTTCTTGAGTGTTGTTGGAGCTGCACTCATCCAGGCAAGTGGAGAGTATTCCATCACACTCCTGACTTGTGCCTTGTAGATGGTGGACAGGCTTTGGGGAGTCAGGAGGTGAGTTATTCATCGCATGATTCCTAGCCTCTGACCTGGGTTCTTGTAGCCACAGTATTTATATGGCTAGTCCAGTATACATGCGCACACACACATATACATACATGCACAAATATGCAGAGGCATACTTACAACCAGACTCGAATACACATGCACATCCTGATACACACACACTTGTGCATTTGTCACCGATACGCACATGCACACATGCTCATGCACACACACACAGAATTCCAGAGTGAGGTGAGAGTGACTGCCCCTGACATCAAGGCAGCATTTGACCAAGTTTGGCATCAAGAAATTGGAGTCAATGAGAATCATGGGAGAAACTCTCCGCTGGTTGGAGTCATACCTAAGACAAAGGAAGATGATTACAGTTTTTGAAAGCCGATCATCTCAGCTCCAGTACTTCACTGCAGGAGTTCCTCAGGGTAGTGTCCTAGGCCCAGCCATCTACAGCTGCTTCACCAATGACCTTCCTTCCATAATCAAGTCAAAAATGGGCATGTTCGCTCATGGTTGTAGGGTGTTCAGTTTCACTTGCAAGATACTGAAGCAGTCTGTGTCCATATGTGTCATATGGACGACATTCAGGCTTGAGCTGACAAGTGGCAATTCAAAAGCACAATTCTTATTTTCCCACTGAACCAGATGTCGATGTTGCCTCAGGGTCAATAATAAGATTGTGTTTGGACTTGCGGTATTATGAATATATTTTTTATTCATTGACAGGATGTGGGCTTCGCTGGGTGGGCCCAGTATTTATTGCCCATCACAAGTGCCAGGCAATTACAAGCTCCAACAACAAAGAATCTAACCCTCTCCCTTAACAATCAATGTCATTACCATCATTGAATTCCCCATTATCAGCATCCTGGGGACTACCGTTGGCCAGAAACTGAACTGGGCCAGTCACAAAAGCACTGTGGCTATCAGACAAGGCCGGAGGCTGGGAATTCTGCAGAGAAAAACTCCGCTCCTGACTTCCCAAAGCCTGTCCACCATCTACAAGGCACAAGTCAGGAGTGTGATGGAATACTCTCCACTTGCCTTGAAGAGTGCAGCTCCAGCAACACTCAAGAAGCTCAACACCATCCAGGATAAAGCAACCCGCGTGATTGGCACCTCATGCACCAGCTTCACCAATGACTCCCCCCACCATCTTTCCACAGTGGCAGCAGTGTATACCATCTACAAAATGCACTGCAGCAACTCACCAAGGTTCCTTCAACAGCACCTCCCAAACATGCAATCTCTTCCAGCAGGAAGGACAAGGGCAGCAGACCCTTGGGAACACCACCCCCTGCAAGTTCCCCTTTAAGCCTCACACCATCCTGACCTGGAAATTTATATCGCTGTTCCTTCACTGTCTCTGGATAAAACTCCTAGAACTCACTTCTTAACAGCACTGTGAGTGTACCTACACCACATGGACTGCTGCAGTTCAAGATAGTAACTCATAACCACCAAGGGAACTAGAGATGGGCAATAAATGCTGACTTTACAGCAATGCGCACATCCACGAATAGTAATGTCCTGCATACGTGCCCAAAATTACATAAAACGTACAAATGTCCATCGATGTACTCTCAGGTACTCATGGGCTAAGAGTAGTTGGATAGAAAGTCATGTAATGCATTGCATGGAATGGAGTTAATTCAGGGTGAAATGTGGTAATATAAACCCTGCATGTCGGAGTCACAATTCAACCCTCTGGCCAGGATGTCAGATGAGCTGCATGATGGAGTGACACAAGATCCTGTATTTGTTTTCTCAACTGCCTCCAGAGAGCGGAGGTCACTAGCGTAATCATGTGATATTGTCCATCTACCTTTCATGACATTAACCCAAGTGGCTGGATTCAAAGGTCTGGGATCTGGAAACTTAATTATTTATTTCATTGCTATTTGTGGCTGTGTGCAAGTGGGCTACTGCGTTCCCTACATTACACCAGTGACTGTACTTAGAGGAACATAGGGCCTGAAGTAGACCATTTTGCCCCTCAGACTGTTTTTCCATTCAATGAGACCATGGCTGATCTACACTCTAATTCTATTTACCCGCCTTTGCCCCATTTCCCTTAATACCTTTGGTTAATAAAAATCTGTCACTCAGATTTAAAGTTAATTATAGACCTAGGATCACTTGCCTTTGTGGAAGAGTGTTCCAAACTTCTATCACCCTTTGTGTGTAGAAGTGTTTCCTCATTTCACTCCTGAAAGGTCTGGCATTCATTTTTAGTCTATGCCCCTTAGTCTCAGACGCTCCAGCCAGTGGAAATAGTTCATTTCTACAGTATTTACCCTATCTGTTTCCTTTCATTTCTTGAAAATTTCAATCAAATCACCCTTTAACCTTCAAAATTCTAGCAAATACAGGCCAAGCTTGGGTGATTGCTCCTCGTAATTTAACCCTTGAAGTCCAGGCATTATCCTTGTAAATCTACACTGTTCCTCTTCCAAGGCCAATGTACCCTTTGCTTGCTGTGGTGCCCAGAACCACTCACAGTCCTCTAGGTGTGGCCTAGTCAGGGCCTTGCATAGCTACAACATGACTTACTCCCTTGTATTCCTGACATCCGGATATGAAGACCAACATTACACTAGCCATTTTGATTTTTCTGTACCTGTTCACGGCATATTTTAGGATCTGTGTACCTGGACCCCCAAATCTCTTTGGGCCCCCCACTGCTTCCAACTCTCACCATTTCGAAAGTGCCCTGATCGATCTTTGTTAGCTCCGAAGTGGACGGCTCCATCTTTACCTGCAGTGAAAGCCATTTGCCAGATTTTTGCCCATTCGCTTAATCTATCAAAAGCTTTTAGTAATTCGACACGTCCATCTACACTGCTTAGAATGGCACCTACCGTTACTTTTAAAAGGAATGTCATTGGTTGCAAATCACTTTGAGACATCCTGAGGTGCTATATAAATGCAAGATCTGTCTTTTTTTAAAAAAAGATCCTGATAAACTCAACAGGATGAGGTGGATTGTGGGGAGAGAGGACCTAAAGGCATAGACCTGTTACTAAGCACAGGGCTTCTTCCTGCTTTATTTCACATCACCTGGCATATCAACGGCTGAAGAGGCAAGTTCTGGTTAAGGAAGTAGCAGGAAGCTAACCCATGCTCTGTGCCGGTATGATTTTGGCTGGTTAAATTCCAGCAGTAGCCCCTAAACCATCGTCTGCGGCAACCAGCACCGAAGTTAGATAAGTGAAAGAAAATGGACTTGCATTTACATAGCGACTTTCACAGCCTTAGGATGTCCCAGATCACTTTTGAACCATAATCTGTTTTAGTAATGCTGATTGATGGATAAATATTGGCCAGGACATCTCGTATAAGTCTTCTGCTCATCTTCAAAATAGTCACAGTTCTGAATGGGTCAGTGTCAGACTGACTAGTGCACAGTTACCCACTGGGTCATTGGGAGGGTCTGGATAGTCTGTCTGTTTAAAATAACCTCTCCAACTGAGGAAACATTACCATTGCACCCTTCATTCTCACAGATAGAAAATCAGGAAGCAAAATACACTAATGATCCCTCAAGTAGCAATGAGACACACCCACTTGAGAAAGCAGAGGGTGCCTTGGTTTAATGTGTCATCCAGAAGCAGGTACCTCCAACAGTACAGCACTCCCTCAGTACTGTGAGTGAGACAGTCCTGATCTGGCCCTACAGGGAAAAAGAGTCCACTTCATATCAGGAAATTCTACCTGATGTAGATTCCTTAGCTTTGGTCTGGAGACTTCAGCATTCTGATTAATTTCCACACACGGCAGACGTCTAGTTGATCAAAAAGAAAAAGGTCTATAATTATGAGATGTGCCAATTTTAAAGGAGGAGGAACTTTGGCTAATGGTTAAAAAAGCAGGTTGTTTCAGCCACTGTCCTTTTCCAAAGCAGTAGTTAAAAAGTAACACAGTTGTTTAATTCTCATGGTATCCCTGTCTATTATCAGCAATTCAAATCCAAAAATTATCTTTATAATTCTGTAGAAGGGTTGCTTAAAACTACAGCACTAAATGCACACTGAACCCTTACACAGAACGTCCCAAAGCAGAGATTATGACAACAATTGTACCCCGCAGCCACCCCCTCTCCCACCTCCCCTCCCCCACCCCCCCTCTCTGCTATCCAGATACAGTTTTTTCACCACACAGCAACTCATGGTTGTCAGGGAACTGGCAGTGTTGCACTGGTGGTTAAGGGAAGGCAAGGGAATCAGAAGTTATTGGGGTTCGATGGGAATGTGGAAAGCGAAACACTAGAAGGTCAGCCATGATCTTATTGAACGGTGGAGCAGGCTCGAGGGGCCGAATGGTCCCCTCCTGTTCCAATTTCATATGTTCTTAACCTGCTTGAAACCAGTCGTCAAATGGGATGGAGCTCTTTATCAGCTGTTGTCTTCCTTGAATTAACTGAAGATAGGATAATGGATTAAAATAAAAACAGAAAATGCTGGAAAAGCTCAGTGAGTCTGGCAGCATCTGTGAGAGAGAGAAATCGGGTTAAGGTTTCAAGTCTGCATGACTCTAACTCAGAGCTGAAGAAGGGTCGAAGGGATCTGAAACGTTAATTCGGTTTCTCTCTCCACAGATGCTGCCAGACCTGCTGAGATTTTCCAGCATTTCCTGTTGTTATTTCAGGATTTCCAGCAGCTGCGGTATTTTGCTTTTATTGTAGGATAATGGTTGCCTGGCAGTGATTCAAACAAGGACTCTGATTCATAGCCATCACAATCAGCAATAAATGCTTGCCCAGCCAGTGGCGCTGACATCCGGTGAAAGAATGAAATGATTAGCACATGGCCTAGAGAATGCGTTTTAATTTAACAATTAAAGAAGTTGTTATAACAGTATTTACTAATCAGGTTAAAGTGGGGTAGCAGGCATAAGACCATAAGACATAGGAGCAGAAATTAGGCCATTCGACCCATCGAGTCTGCTCCGCCATTCAATCATGGCTGATAAGTTTCTCAACCCCATTCTCCCGCCTTCTCCCCTTTGATCCCCTTACCAATCAAGAGCCGATCTATCTCGGTCTTAAATACACTCAATGACCTGGCCTCCACAGCCTTCTGTGGCAATGAATTCCATAGATTCACCGCTCTCTGGCTAAAGAAGTTTCTCCTCATCTCTGTTCTAAAAGGTCTTCCCTTTACTCTGAGGCTGTGCCCTCAGGTCCTAGTCTCTCCTACTAATGGAAACATCTTCCCCACGTCCACTCTATCCAGGCCTTTCAGTATTCTGTAAGATTCAATCAGATCCCCCTCATCCTTCTAAACTCTAATCGAGTATAGACCCAGAGTCCTCAAACGTTCCTCATATGTTAAGCCTTTCATTCCTGGGATCGTTCTCGTGAACCTCCTCTGGACCCTCTCCAGGGCCAGCACATCCTTCCTGAGATACGGGGCCCAAAATTGCTCACAATATTCTAAATAACTGTTGCTGTTGTAGAGAGAGTAAAGGCTTATATCTTAAACTCAGCTCCGGAATTCGAGAGCAGCTGCTCTGTAACTAACAGCACTTCTATTGTGTCAAACCTGTCATCGCATGCATGCTGTTAATCAACAAACATCTGCTTCTAATTTTAATTTCTTCAAGCAATAGGAGTCTGTCTCAATTTGATTTTCGGTAAAGCCATCTTCTCTTTCCTACCTGCAACATGAAAACCCCTTGAAGCTTGGGGCGAGTTATTGTCAAATGAAGCACTGACCCACTTCTAGACCAAGGCGAGAAGGTGTGAGCAGGTCCTTCTGGAGATCACATTCCTGAGATTCACCCAATGTTTATCTAACGGTGGTAGAATGTCAGCACGCGCAGTTAGGAGGCCGAAGTTTGACTTGCGCTCATGAATGTGGTTATCGCCTGCAGGGCATTGGTTTTCCAGCTTTGACTGGGTCAACTTGGGGAGTGAAGGATAAAAGGCTGCAGGCCATTTAACTTCTGACAGTTGCCTGATGGTGGGCTGAGCATGGAGCAGTATCAATTGCATTTACTCAGACGTCTGTGGGTTAGATTGTCACGACAGTGGGAGACCATGGGAAACATTGAAATGCCAAATTTTTGAGGCTTAAGGATGGTGGTGGGTAGTGGGGGTTGGAGAAGAGTAACACTAGACAAATTCATAACCGTCCCAAAACAAGCTTCTGCTCCATGAAGATGTCTTGCATTGCAGGCCACTGAGGGTTTGACTTGAAATATCGGTCACCTACTGTCATTGGTCCCGTGAAAGAAGAAATGGGGTCAAAAGAGGAGAGGGGGATGAAAGAGGGGAGGGCTGTCAATTCAAAGTGCTCCTTCGATTAAGCAATTATATAGTGCACCTCCTCCCAGGGAGAGGTTCTCACTTCTATAGCTTGGGGAGATCTTGAAGATCAGAAAGCTTTTCCGACAGATTCTGATCGACTTAGCTGCTGCTGAACTTACGTTTAGGGAGCACTTTGTCACATCCCTCAGAAACATTCCTGAGTGTTTCATGTCGTAGAGATACAGATTAATGTGGTCACAAAAAGCAATCAAAGTACTTGGATTCAGGGGTCAAATTAGAAGCAGAGACGCAAAGTTAAACTTGTTCAGATATTTGATTTTGAATATCTGAGTTTGGTTAGATAGCATATAAACAGCAATTCGTTCCGGTCTCCAAATTATAAAAAAGGGGGCATTACACAAGGTGCAAAAAAGATTCAATAAAATAATACCAGAAGGTTTTACAATAAAATAATACCAGAAGGTTTTACACATTAGGAAAGTTTGAACACGCTGGGACTCTTTTCCCTAGAAAAGAAATAACTAAGAGGAATGAGGTCTTTGAAATTATGAAAGGGTTTGATAAGTGGAGATGATGTCCTCATTGGGCCAGAAAACCAAAACTAGGGGCCATGAATATAAGATAGTTACTGATAAATCCAATAGGGAATTGAGGAGAAACTTCTTTATTAATAGAACATAAGAACATATGAATATATGAATTAGGAGCAGGAGCCTGTTCCACCATTCAATAAGATCGAGTTTGATCTGATATTAACCTCATCCCCACATTCCTGCCTACCCCGATAACCTTTCACCGCTCCCCTTGTTTATCAAGAATCTATCTAGCTCTGCCTTAAAAATATTCAACGATTCCACTTCCACCACCTTTTGAGGAAGAGAGTTCCAAAGACTCACGACCCTCTGAGAGAAAACATTTCTCCACATGTCTGTCTTAAATGGG
Organism: Isurus oxyrinchus; assembly: GCA_026770705.1. Taxonomy (NCBI): domain Eukaryota; kingdom Metazoa; phylum Chordata; class Chondrichthyes; order Lamniformes; family Lamnidae; genus Isurus; species Isurus oxyrinchus. The sequence continues at coordinate 11,376,017 of JANJGN010000017.1, read as the reverse complement.
CGAACACTTATTTTTAAACAGTGACCCCCTAGTTCTAGATTCTCCCACAAGAAGAAACATCCTCCCCACATCCACCCTGTCGAGACCCCTCAGGATCTTCAGGGCTTTGATCAAGTCGCCTCTTACTCTTCTAAACTCCAGGAGTTAGAATGTGGAATTCACCACCAGAGGTTGTAATTGATGTAAATAGTACAGAGATATTGAAGGGGAAATGAGATACACACACAAGGGAGAAAGAAATAGAAGATATGTTAGTGAGGTGAGATGAAAGAGAATGGAAGAAGGTTCATGTAGAGCATAAACACTGGCATGGAGCTAATGGGCTGAATAGTCTGTCTCTGCGCTGTAAATTCTCTGTAATACTGAGTATGAAATATGGGTTAATTTGTGCATGTACTGATGTGTTGATATGATGCAGCACAACTGGATCCCAAATGAGCGGCAAATGAGATAAATAACCAATTAATCTGTTTTTGGTGCTGTTTGATTGAAGAACAAACGTTGATCAAGATGCTTGGAGATTTCCGAACTCCTCTCTGGCATCAGGGTAGGCAGACTGGGCAAAGATGGCAGCTCTGACAAGGTGGGGCTCCCTCAGTGCTGCGATGGAGTTCGGAGCCCTGGACAGAGCCTTGTGGCTTTCCGTAGTTATGCGCAAACTAGATATCTGGGGGAGAACGGGGTAGCCTACCTTAAAAATGAGGGCAACCTTTTAATTGTATATTTATTAATGTTATTTCACGATAGCTCATCCCACTGTATTTAAGGGGAAGCTAGAGGAGTGTGTCAGAGAGACATTTATGTTGATAAGATGAGACAAAATAGGGTGGGAGGAAATTTGTATAGAACATAAACACTGGCATAGATCAATTGGGGTGGATAACCTGTGAATTCTTTGCAATTCTTTAAGCGTTTAGGGTTTTTTGAAGTATCATAGTTTCATTAGTCAATCCCACCTCCCCACCTGATCATCCTATCTTCATCCTAGATCCAATGGTGGAAACGCAGGTCCAGGTGGATTATAATGTTGCTCAGTTTGTAACATTCAAGCTTCTGAGTCAGAAGGTTGTGAGTTTAAGTTTCACACCAGAGATTTGAGCAGCAAAATCTAGACTGATACTTCAGCGCGGTACTGAGGGAATGCTGCACATTTGGAGGTGGGACATTAAACAGAGGCCCAGTCCGCTCTCTCGGGTGCATGTAAAAGATCCCATGTCACTGATCGAAGAAGAGCAGCGGAGTTATCTCTGGTGTCTTGGTCAATAATTATACCCAACTAACATCAATGAAACAGATCATAGCATTGAGTGTGCAAATTAGCTGGTGTGCTTTCTGCAATACAACAGTGAGCATGCTTCAGAAATATTTCATCAGTTGCAAAGCAATTTGGGATGTCCTGAAGTCATGCAGGCGCTATATAAATGTAAGTCTTCCTTTTTTGCCTTGTTCTCTGCACCATACATTTCCTGGCATCGCTGGGTGACCATACAGAGACTCTCAAATATCCAGCCAAGATTAAGGTTCCAGATCCGAAGCGAAAACCATGCATTTTGCCTCATTTTTCCATTTTAATCGAACGTTTGCCTAATATTAGATAGAGAAAGAATGATTAGGTTACAAAGATAATTTGAAAATATTAGTAATTTGATCCGCAGTGGCCGGTGTAGACACGGCGAAAAAAAAGTGGCTCATTAAACATGTAAAGTAAGTTTACAGTTTGTGCATTTTCAACTGGGATTGGAAATAATTTTGACCTTTCACTCTCAACTGAAATATAATGAAATGTAAACATTTTATCTGGATCAATCTTGCCCATTTCTTTAGTCTTCAACGGTCCCTTAACCTGCAGTCAGTACAAAGTCCTTGATTTCTATTCCAGCTCATAGTCTCTCTTAAGTCTTGTAAAGGATTGACTCAAAAACCTTTTCACTTCAGGCTGCAAACTATCTTTTATTGGTGAAGCTTGACCAGCACTAGGTTGAGAAGTCATGTGGAATGTAAAATGTTTCACATTGGGGGTGGAGGGGGATGTTAAGGCCCATCGTAAACCTTTTTAAATCCCCCATGCTGTCAAACTGGCTGTTATGGAGTGAGACTGACAGTTCATAAAGCTCTGGCTGGCTCAAACCATCTGGACCTCCCAGTGAGAGGAGGCTAGCTTGTGGCAAGAGGAGGAAACAATATATATAGATATGGATACATATATATATATAGATAGATATAGAGAGAGATAGACATCAAGAGGCAGATAGAGAGGTAGATAGATAGAGAGAGAGAGAGAGAGAGTAAGAAACCCTTGATTAAAGGCAAATAAATAACTTCAAATAAAAATAAAAATACCTGGAAAAACTCTGCAGGTCTGGCAGCAGCTGCGGAGAGGGACACAGTTAACGTTTCAAGTCCGTATGACTCTTCAACAAAACTAAGTGAAAATAGAAGAGAGGTGAAATATAAGTTGGTTTAAGGGGGGAGGGGGACAGGTAGAGCTGGATAGAGGGCCAGTGATAGGTGGAGGTAGCCAAAAGATGTCACAGACAAAAGGATAAAGAGGTGTTGAAGGTGGTGATGTTATCTAAGGAATGTGCCAATTAAGGGTAGAAAGCAGGACGAGCAAGGTACAGATAGCCCTAGTGGGGGTGGGGTGGGGAGAAGGAATTAAAAAAGGCTAAAAGTTAGAGATAAAGCAATGGATGGAAATACGTTTAAAAATAATGGAAATAGGTGGGAAAAGAAAAATCTATATAAATTATTGGAAAAAAAGGGGGGGCTCGGAAAGGGGGTGGGGATGGAGGAGAGAGCTCATGATGTAAAATTGTTGAACTCAATATTCAGTCCAGAAGGCTGTAAAGTGCCTAGTCGGAAGATGAGGTGTTGTTCCTCCAGTTTGTGTTGAGCTTCACTGGAGCAATGCAGCAGGCCAAGAACGGACATGTGGGCATGAGAGCAGGGTGGTGTGTTGAAATGGCAAGCGACAGGGAGGCCTAGGTAATGCTTGCGGACAGACTGAAGGTGTTCTGCAAAGCGGACACCCAGTCTGCGTTTGGTCTCTCCAATGTAGAGGAAAGCACATTAACGTTAACTGTGTCCCTCCCCGCAGAGTCATACGGACTCGAAACGTTAACTGTGTTCCTCTCCATAGACGCTGCCAGACCTGCTGAGTTTTTCCAGGTATTTTTGTTTTTGCTTTGGATTTCCGTAGTTTTTTGCTCTTAGATAAATAACTAACTCGAGTTTCGGATGAGCCGAGCTGTCTTCTCAGGTGGATGTGAAAAATGACACTGCACTCTTTCGAAGAAAGGCAGGAGAGTTCTCCCCAGTGTCCTGACCAATATTTCTCCCTCAGCCAACATCATTAAAAAAGATTTACCTGTCCATTATCAAATTGCTGTTTGTTGGAGCTTACTGTGCATAACTTGGGTACCAAGCTTCCCACATTATAACAGTGACTACATTTCAATAGCACCCAAACCTAAGCAAATTAGTTCTCTCGGGGAATATTCCTTTCACATCTAATCTTCAACACAACTTTACGGTAGTACAAAAAATCTTCTGTGATAACTTTCCTTCCTTCCCTCCTTCATTCTCTTTATGTCTTCTCCCTCTCTTCCTTTCTCCTTATTCCTTCCCTCTGTTTCTCCCACTATACCATCAGTTCAGTTTGTCTCAACTGGCTCTCCCCAAACGGTGCTGTTAATTTGTGATTTTTGTTACATTCGTTCGGTAACAATGATGCGTTACTCCACCCAGATTCTGAGGAATGGAATATTTTCCCACTTTTGTCATTACCCAAGTTGATTTCACAAAGTATTCTGACAGTGAGCAAATTGGGACTTCCATCCAAATATCCTGGTCATCCAGTCACCCTTAGAAAACCATTAATTCCACTGCTCTGCTCTCTCCATATAACTGTCAGGCAAAACATTTCCACTCACGTTTCTATGAAGCAAATTTGGAGATGGTTTATATATAGAATAGCTGGATTAATTTACAGTAGGGGAAGTAGAGAGAGAGAGAGAGAGAAGGGGTAAGAGAAAGAAACAGAGCAGGAAAGAGGGAGCAAAAAGGAAAAAGAGGCAAAAAGAAAGGGGGGAGAGAAAGGGTGAAATAAATCAGGGAAATGAAAATTGAGAGGAAGAGGAGGATGAAACAGAGAAAGAGAAGGAAAGAGAAAGAGGGTGTGAGAGGGAAAGGAAAGGAAGAGGGGAAGGAGGTGAGGGAAGGAATGAGAGATAGAAGAGGAGGAGAGAAAGAAGGGGATGTAGGAGATGAAGGAAGCCTGGGGAGAGAATGCAAAGAGGATCAGAGAGAGAGAGGGACAGAGACAGAGATAAAGTAAAATAATGAAGAGAAGCAATGGCCACCCATCCTCGTGGCTTCAAGCCAAGCTCCTGGAGTGAAAGGGCTAAGTAAGAGGCTGCAAAAATAAGTGGCTCCATAGCACCACTAGTTTTGACAATATGGAGCTGGCTAAGGAATTAATGGTAGGGGTCCACTCCCAACCAATCCCACCAGCTCCTGGTGTAGCCTACACCAGCCAGCATGCTATGGCAGCGCCAGCATCCCCCATGTGCAGCGGAAGTATGCAGAGTGGGCAGACTGTGACGTTGGTCAGTGTCTAATGCTGATTTAAGCCCCAACAACAGCGCTATTTAAAGGCATCGCCATCCAACCTGTAGGTGAGGTGTTCACTACCTGCTGCTCCCGATTTAGTGGAAGCATTGTGTTGTTGCAGGAGTTGAAGGGAGTGGTGCTGGACCTTTGGAAGGAGTGGTATGGTTGTGAAAAGCCTTCGAGCGGACCACATTTTCCCATTCATGAGAAGAGAAGCTGCTCACAGAGGAAAGAGGAGCAGGAAGACTAACCCACCCAGACTCTTCAGGAAACCTGCATTTAAGACCGAGATAGATAGGTTCTTGATTGGAAGGGGGATCAAACGTTACGGGGAGAAGGCGCGAGAATGGGGTTGAGAAACTTATCCGCCATGATTGAATGGTGGAGCAGACTCGATGGGCCGAATGGCCTAATTTCTGCTCCTATGTCTTATGGTCTTATGGAAACGCTTCTCCTACTTCTACCTAAGCCAAGACCGATGTGCCCAGTGACTGCACTTCACCAAGGAGGTAGCTACTGAGCCTCAATCCCGAGCTGTAGCTACAGAGCACAGCGAGGATGGCACTGCCAATACCCTTCAAGGTTACTGTTGCCTTTGATTTCTACGCAAGTGGATGCTTGTGGGCATGAGTGAGTGACATTGCCAACATATCTCAGTTTTCTGTTGATTACTGCACCACAGTGGTCACTGAGGATCTGTACACCAGGATCATTGTCCTCTGTCTCGTCGGAGGAAAGCAGGAGGAGCCGGCAGGTGGGCTAATGGGCTTCTCCACACTTCAGGGAGCCATCAGCTTCACACACATGGTCTCGTGGGGCGCCTCGATAGGGAGATGGTTCTCAATTGCAAATGATTTTGACCAAGCACAGAACGTGATGCTGGGGAATGCCCACTATCCTGGCAGCTGCCTCAATGCCTGTGCCAGTCCACAGCCTTTGCCATCTCTGAGCCACCATGTCGAGCCAGAGGGTGGCAATTCAGTGACAAGGGCTATCAGCTAGGCATGTGGCTGATGTCTCACCTCAGCAACCCCAGCACAAGTGGACAGCACCCCTACGTTGACAGCCATGGGGTAATGATGAAAATTGTGGAGCCGTTAGTAGCGTCTTGAAGTGACGATTCTGCCACCTGGATTGCCCAGTACTCACCAAGCTGAGTGTCCCAATCCAAGGTGATTTGCTTCACAATCTGACCTTCACCAGGACACAAGACTTGCCAACAGAGCATTAGTGAGAACCTTAGGAGGAGAAGGAGGAGAAAGGGAAGAGGCATCCAGCACACTAAAAGGCTGTTTACGAGCAGCTCATCAGACTCCACTGCCCCCAAAGATCGTCAGACCCCCATTTCTCCACACTTCCCCACCCCTCCAACCAGCTGCTTAGGGCCATTACCGTTCCTCTTGGCTACAATGTGTGTGAAGCTGATGGCTCCCTGAAGTGTGGATGTTCACTGATGATTGCACAATGTCTAGCACCATTCACGACTCCTCAGATACTGAAGCAAGTCATGTCCAAATGCAGCGAGACCTGGACAGTATGCAGGCTTGGGCTGACAAGTGGAAAGTAACATTCTCGCCACACAAGTGTCAACTAATGACCATCTCCAACAAGAGAGAATCTAACCATCGCCCCTTGACATTCAACGGCTTTACTATCTCTGAATCTCCCACTACCAACACCCTGGGGGTTACCATTGACCAGAAACTGAACTGGACCAGCCATATAAATAGTGCAGATACAAGAGCAGGTCAGAGGCTAGGAATCCTGCAGTGATTAAATGGCTGCAGTAATAAACTCTATCTGAATAGCCTTGCACTTCTGTCTCGAAATTTGTTCAGAAATGTTAAAGGCTTGTGGTCTGTATAAACAATTGTTTCTGATGATTTGTTTGCAACATAAATCTCAAAATGCTGTAATGCTACCACCAGACCTGGAGTCTCTTTCTCGATCGCTGAATATCTTCTCTATTGTACAAGCAATTTCAGTGAAAAATACCCTTTCGATTTCTCAATTCCAGTTTCATTTTCTTGTAATAGTGCGGCCCCAATGCCTATATCACTTTCGTCAATGTCCAACTTAAATTGCTTGGCATAATTGGGTACTGCCAAAACTGGTGTTGTAGTCAATACAGTTTTGAAACTGCCAAATGTCTTCTGACACCCCTGTGTCCATTGAAACTTGTGATCTTTTTTAATAGTTCAGTCAATGGAGAAACCACACTGCTAAAACTTGGTACAAATTTCCAGTAAAAATCACACATGCCCAGAAATATCAAAACTTCTCATTTTGTTGTAGGGGATTTCTGTGATAGCCTTGACTTTCACATCTCTCAGAGTCACTTTACCATGCCCAATGTATAGCCTAGATATGTAACTTGTGCTGTTGCAAATGCACGTTTAACAAAGTTCATCACCAAATTACCTCCTTGTAATCGACAAAATCGTTCTTCCAGATGTTGTAAATGCTCCTTCAACATTTGACTGAAAACTATCAAGTCATCAATATAAACAGCACAATTACTCAATCCTGTAATTACTTTGTTTTTCGGTCTTTGAAATGTTGCAAGTGCATTTTTCAGACCAAACAGCATGACTTTAATCTGATATAGCCCATTTGGCATCACAAAAGCCAATATCTCCTTTGATCTCTTTGATAACAGTACTTGCCAATATCCTCTCAGCAAATCAATCTTTGTTATAGACCTCGATTATCCCACTTTCTCAATGCAATCTTCCAACCATGGTATGGGATATGAATCCATTTCTGTCACCGCATTCACCTTTTGATAGTCCACGCATAGTCTGTGTGTTCCGTTTGGTTTTGCTACAGCACAATAGGCGAACTCCAGTTACTGCAACTAGGCTCAATGAGTTATTTTGAAGCATGAATTTAATTTCTTTCTGTACTTGTGATAACTCTGCTGGATTTAATCTATAATGATGTTGCCTTATCGAAGATGAAATTCCTACACACACATCATGTATAGCTAAATTTGTCCTCCCAACTTATTCCCACAAATAACTTTGTGTGACTGGAGTAGTTTCTCCAAATCACTTTGACATTTGTCTGGAAGGTAGCTCAATATTACATTTAAATTTCCAGGAACCCTTTTATTATCCAACTTGATCAGAGCAAAATCAATTTCAGAATCCTTCATTTCTACTTCTTTCTCTTTATCTACCACCACTAATACCTCCTTTTAGTCCTCTTCCCTGTCAAAGTACTCTTTAAGCATATTTACATGACACATCCTCTGCTTCTTTCTTCTATCTGTATATTTATTAAATAGCTTACTTCACTCAGCTTCTTTTCAATTATGTAAGGCCCACTAAACTTTGTCTTTAACAAGTCACCCAGTGCTGCTAACAGAACTAGCACTTTCTCCCCAGCAACAAAACTACGAATTGTAGTTTCCCTGTCCGCCTTCATTCTCATCACTTGCTGTGATATCTTTAAATGTTCCTAGCTAACTCCCATGCCCTGCCCAATCTTTCTCTTAAATTTGACACATAATCCAGGAGAGTAGCTTCTGAATTTTGACCCACCAATTTCTCATGAATCAATTTCAGTGGTTCCCTTACCTCATGACCATAGACTACTCCGAAAGGACTAAATCCAGTTACTGCATTAGGAGCATCCCAAATAGCAAATTAACAAGAATAGAATTCCCCTATTCCAATCCTGTGGATTATCCTGACTATACATCCTCATCATAGTTTTTAGAGTTTGATGCCATCTTTCCAAAGCCCTTTGTGACTCAGGATGATAAGCTGTTGACTTAAACTGTTTTATCCCCAAATTGTTCATCACTTCCTTAAACAGCTGTGACATGAAATTTGAACACTTAATTGATTGTATTTCTTTTGGTAAACCATATCTTTTAAAAAATATAATCACTCTTCCATAATTTTCTTCTGTTGTAATATTTCTCAAAGGTATCACTTCAGGAAACCTTGTACACACATCCATTATTGTCAGTAAGTACTGATATCCACTTTTAGTCTTAGGGAGGGGTCCTACACAATTAATCATGACCCAAAAAAAACTGTTCTTCAAATGTTGGAATTGGAATTCATTGCTTGTGGTTTCCCTATCACCCAACATATGTGACATGTTCTACAGAATTGATGAGAAAAGGTTCAGATCTATGAACTAACCCATTATCATCAGCTATCTCTGCTGCTTGTCTTACCATTTTAACCCTCTGTTCCACCACATGAGTTCTCACTCCTGAAGGAACTGAATCTTTAAACTCTTCCAAAAGCATTACTTCTGTAAGAGCTTCATATATTGTCTTTGCCTTTAATGCCTGTATCCACTGGTCAAAATTAATTTGTTTTATTCTCTCAAACTCAGTATAAGTTTTCCCAGGCGATTTTCTCATATTCCTAAATTTCTGCCTGTCTGCCTCAGGAACCAATCATGCGCACTTAAAATAGATTTTTTTTACCACATCATAGTTCGCCGACATGAAGCGTAAACCTTGTGTGCTCTACCCACCAACCTAGATTGTAACAGCAATGTCCAGTTTTCTTGTGGCTATTTCATCGGTTTAGCTATCTTCTCAAATGAAATAAAGAATGCTTCAACATCTCTTTCCTCAAACTTCGGAAGAGCTTGCAAAAATTTAAACATCTCCCCACTGGGTTTTAGGTTAAAGGTTCATCATCATCGATACTTTCCTCAGCATCTGAGGTTTTCTTTTAAAGTCCAGCTCTTTAAGCTGATACTCAGTTTCTTTCCTTCTCTCTTTCTTGCTTTTCTAACTTTGCCAATTCAAATTACCATTCCTGTCTTTTTTCTCGCTCTTTCCTATCTGCCTGTCCCCTTTGGAATGTCCTTTCTCTTTCCTTTTTCTTCTGCCTCCAGCTCAGGTTTTTTCATTTCCTGTTCATGTTCAAGTTGTTCCATGAGCAACTGCATCTTAGCCAACTCAATTGACTCACCCTCTGGAGAACATGGTCTCTCTAACGCCCCTTCCAATTTTAGATGCTGTGCTATCACTTCAACCAAGTCTGCTTTCTTTGCCCCTACAGGTAACCTCAACTGCAACATATGTGCTGACTTTGTTAACTTACCTTTAGATACATTTTGTAACCCAATCAGAGTTATATCTTCTACTACCAAAAAAGTTTTAGCCATGGATACAGCCATTTTTGCAGTCTCACCACTTTTAAAAATACCTCACACCAACTCCTGATTTCAAAGTGCCTCTCATACCCTTAACATTCACCAACTCCAAACCAATCAAGGAATTTCAAAATATATCCCACAAAGAGCCTCCGATCTTTTATGATGTGGCAGACGATGCGTGCCAGGCAGATCAGATCCATGAGGGAAACTTGATCACGTGGTCACAATGATTTTTGCAATTTGTATTTTATTTCAATGTGCGTGCCTTGAATCCAGTAGTAGTAAGACCACCACCACGTCAGAGGTTTTTTTTTTAGAAAACTAAATTAAACATTTATCAATAAAAGAAGAGTTCGAGCGCATACATCGGTCTACAATTTACTACTATAATAACTCTTAAAGCACAAATTAACCTGGCTCCCAGTTACACCTCCATTAAGGCAATAGTAAAAACAAATAGAGTTAAACAGACCCAGGCAAAGCAACACGATACCCTGGATAGGAGAATTCAAAGTCAGTTCTCCAGTTTCACGCGTTCCTGTAATCAACAACTTGATGCACAGAGGCTGGAAGCTTTTCACACTTGTGTTAGATCTTAGACTTTCTTCTCCTCTGACACATAGCCTCATCTCGTTTATACATGTTTCTTCCTTTTTTAATGCAAATTCCATTGTTCCTACATGTCTTTGGAACTTTACCCCTCATATAACACAAATCTTTTTATAGTACTAATTTTATCAGTAACCTTTGGGAAAATTAGACATAATGTTTGGCTTGGCTTCTTCTGGCTAAGTGTAACATCCTACGATCTCTTTGAAATCCAAACTAACCTAATTTATCTATAAATGCAAATTTTCCTCACACCTCACATTCTAAAACTTCACCACATTTGTTTATGTATTTAGCATTTCAAACCTGGCTTCTTTTTTGATAACTCAAAGCCTCCGGACCAGTTGCATCCAAGTCAATTAAATCCCACATCCACACACAGAGAAACTAGTCCAAACCCCCCACTATTAACCCACTTTTACAATACATCACAATAGTGTTATGAAAATTATTATATTTTCATTTTAAATGCTGACCTAAACAGCGATGCCCACATCCCAACAATTAATTTTTAAAATAAAAAGTGCAGGGGTACCCTTTATACTCTCATCTAACATTAGTGAACAGACGAACGTATACATATGGTAACGTGTTGCGCCAATGCCATGTCACTCCTCTCCCACCCTCTTAATAGTGATCAAATTGGCACAAGTAGCAAGTTCCACAAACAAGACAGCTTCACATGATGTGGAGGGGAGTTGATTTTTATGCATTCATGGGATGTGGGTGTCGCTGGTTAGGCCAGCATTGATTGCCCATCCCTAATTAACCTTGAGAAGGTGGTGGTGAGCTGCCTTCTTGAACCCCTGCAGCTGTGGAGGCACAGCTGAAAACTCTTGTGTGGCAGGTTAATCATCTAATCTCAGGGGCCGGAACGTGCTGTAATAAATTTATTATAATGCTGTGTCTGCTACCGCTGGTGTGCAGACAGTTTCATTTGTCTGCAGGCATCTTTGCTTTGAACTATGTGCCGTGGCAGAGCACCAAGCGACATTTATGGCTTAATACTGGCACCAGAATTAACCCGCGGGCAGACTTGGCATGTCTGCCTTTATTTTTTATAATTAAAAATTCAACGAGTCAGACAACTGAGCCTTTTTTTTTAAAGAAACCAAGCATTTTCTGACCCGGCCGCCATATTGTCTTCAGATCTCCGGTCACTACTCAACTCCAAGCCGGGATTGTCCAGCCAGCTTCCACGGTTGGGAGCTCCTTCCATCAACAGTCATCATTTTACAACAACAACTTGCACATACCTAGCAGCTTTGCCGTAGAAACACGTCACTTCACGGGAGCCTTATCGGTCAACGTTTGACACCAGCGACAACTTGTACAGTGTTTATATGGAGCCTTCAGCGTAGTAAAATGTTCCAAGCTGCTTCATTATAAAACAAGGTATGGCACCGAGCCATGTAAGGAGATATTGCGGCAGCTTGGTCAAAGAGGTAGGTTTTAAGGAGTGTCCTTAGGAAGGAAAAGTGAGATAGTGAGGTGGATGGGAGTTGAGTTTTATGCGTTCATGGGATGTGGGTGCTAGGCCAGCATTGATTGCCCATCCCTAATTACCCTTGAGAAGGTGATGGTGGGCTGCCTTCTTGAACCGTGGCAGTCCATGTGGTGTAGGTACACCCATGTGCTGTTAAGGGAGGGAGTTCCAGGGGATCTTGACCCAGTGACACTGAAGGAGTAGGGAGGGTATTCTAGAGCTTAGGCCCAAACAACTGAAGACACAGCCACCAATGGCACATCAATTAATATCGGAGATGCTGAATTGGATCAGATGCAAGAAAGAGTTTGCTATTTGAGAGGTGATTTTTCCCTGGCCTGCAATATCTCCCATTTTGGCTGGTTTCTTTCCCTTCTATCAGTATTACTTGTATCAGCTGTGGCTTGCTGGGTATCTCTTTGACTAGTGTCTAAAGGTTAGGAATTCAAGCTCCACTCCAGAGGCCTGCGCACAAAACCTAGGCTTGACACTTCATTGCAGTGCTGAGGGGATGCCGCACTGTCAGAGGTGCCATCTTTTAGATGAGATGTTAAGCCATCTCTGCCCTCTCAAGGGCTCACATTGACTATGTGTAGAGCCAGGCGAAGGCTGCATCGAATTTGAAAGCATGAGGAATGTGAGCAGGGCAGAGGGGACTTAACATGAGTTCAGACAGCATCAGCAAAGCATCACAGGTCAATTGAAATCTTCAAGACAGAGATCGATAAACGTTTGAATGGAAATAGGTGCAATGCTGTTTGAGAGCCGAGGGATTTGGGTATAGAGAGGTTCATAGAAACATAGAAAATAGGAGGAGTAGGTCATTCAGCCCTTCGAGTCTGCTCCTCCATTCATTATGATCATGGCTGATCATCCAACTCATGCACCCGCTTTCTCCCAATATCCTTTGATCCCTTTCACCCCAAGAGCTATAGCTAACTCCTTCTTGAAAACATATAACGTTTTGGCTTCAACTACTTTCTGTGGTAACGAATTCCACAGGCTCACCACTCTCCACTATCGGTTGGAGATTTGGGCGGAGAAATGGCAGATGGAGTTTAATCCGGACAAATGCAAGGTAATGCATTTTGGAAGGTCTAATACAGGCAGGAATTATACAATAAATGGCAGAACCCTTAAGTGCATCGACAGGCAGAGGGATCTGGGTGTACAGATCCATAGGTCACTGAAAGTGGCAACGCAGGTGGATAAGGTAGTCAGGAAGGCATATGGCCTGCTTGTCTTCATTGGCAGGAGTATTGAGTATAAAAGCTGGGAAGTCATGCTGCAGCTGTGCAGAACCTTGGTTAGGCCACACTTGGAATATTGCGTGCAATTCTGGTCGCCACATCACCAGAAGGATATGGAGGCGTTGGAGAGGGTGCAGAGGAGGTTTACCAGGTTGCTGCCTGGTCTGGAGGTTATTAGCTATGAGGAGAGGTCGGAGAAACTCAGATTGTTCTCACTAGAGCGACGGAGATTGAGGGGCGACTTGATAGAAGTTTACAAAGTTATGAGTGGCATGGACAGTGTAGATAGTCCGAAGCTTTATCCGAGGGTGGAAGAGTCAATTACTAGGGGACATAGATTTAAGGTGCGAGGAGAAAACTATAGAGGAAATGTGCGGGGCAAGGTTTTTACACAGAGGGTAGTGAGTGTGTGGAATTCGCTGCCAGAGGAGGTGGTGGAAGCAGGTACGATAGTGATGTTTAAGAGGCAGCTTGACAAATACATGACTAGGATGGGAATAGAGGGATACGGACCCCAGAAATGCAAAATGTTTTAGTTGACGGGCAATATAATCGGCGCAGGCTTGGAGGGCCGAAGGGCCTGTTCCTGTGCTGTACTTTTCTTTGTTCTTTGTTCTCTGGGTGAAGAAACTTCTCCTCATCTCAGTCTTAAATGGTCTACCCCGTATCCTCAGACTATGACCCCTGGTTCTGGACTCCCCCACCATCGGGAACATCCTTCCTGCATCTACCCTGTCTAGTCCTGTTAGAATTTTATAGGTTTCCATGAGATCCCCCCTCATTCTTCTGAACTCCAGCGAACATAATCCTAACCGATTCAATCTCTCCTCATATGTCAGTCCCGCCATCCCAGGAATCAGTCTGGTAAACCTTCGTTACACTCCCTCTATAGCAAGTACATCCTTCCTCAGAAAAGGAGACCAAAACTGCACACACCATTCCAGGTGTGGTCTCACCAAGGCCCAGTATAATTGCAGTAAGACATCCCTGCTCCTGTACTCGAATCGTCTGGCTATGAAGGCCAACATCCCATTTGCCTTCTTCACCACCTGCTGCATCTGCTGCGTTTTATCTTCAGTGACTGGTGTACAAGGACACCCAGGTCTCATTGCACGTTCCCCTCTCTCAATTTATAGGGCATTATTCATAGGACATTAAAGGAAGTCAATGGAAATTCTTGATTTTACCACATAAAGTTCATCATATAAAAGCCAAGGGCTGATGATAAGTCTATATAAAATGTCTATCAGTTGCAGTACAGCATACAGAATGGGCTCCTCACCATAGGGAGGATAGTGAGGCTATAGAGACTTAACACTGCTTCATGGTATGAAGAAACACCCTTTCCTATTTTTACTTAGTTCTGTTGAAGGGTCATGAGGACTCGAAATGTTAACTGTGTTTTTCTCCGCCGATGCTGCCAGACCTGCTGAGTTTTTCCAGGTAATTCTGTTTCTGTTTTGGATTTCCAGCATCCGCAGTTTTTTGCTTTTATCAAATAAGTAGAGTTTCCTTGTTAGCCCAATGCCAGTTGTGGGTGATGAGGCTCAAGCGCTTGAAAGGATGAGACTGGGTGGATGGGAGCAACATTTTTCCAGTGGTTAAGGGGCCTAAAGCGAGGAGCCATGGATGCGTTATAAAGTAGAAGAGATTTTGAACCGGGGCCAGGAGAAACTTCTCTACACAAGTTTGTGAGGCTGTGAATTCATGTCCAAAAGTAGGTCAACATGGGTTAGGTGAATGAAGAAAAAGGGGGAACAGTTATACAGGAAGAGCAGGGGAGTGTCCTAGCCAATATTTATCCCTCAATCAACATTGCAAAAAACAGATTATCTGTTCACATTGCTGTTTCTGGGAGCTTGCTGTGCACAAATTGGCTGCCATGTTTCCTCATTATAGGAACAGGAGGACATTTTTGTCACACAGAGCAAGGAAAGGCAAGCATTTATATAGCATCTTTCACATCACTGGTCATGTCAAAGCGTTTTACAGCCAATGAAGTACTTTTGAAGTGTAGTCACTGTTGTAATGAGGAAACATGGCAGCCAATTTGTGCACAGCAAGCTCCCAGAAACAGCAATGTGAACAGATAATCTGTTTTTTGCGATGTTGATTGAGGGATAAATATTGGCCAGGATACTCCCCTGCTCTTCTTCCAAATAGTCCGATGGGATCTTTTACATCTACTAAGAGAGCAGACAGGGCCCAGGTTTATCATTTCAACTGAGAGGTGGCACCTCCAACAGTGCAGCACGCCCTCAAGTACTGCACTGGATCCGATATTTTTGTGCTCAAGTCCTGGAGTAGAATGTAAACCTACCACCTTTTGGCTCAGAGGTGAGAGTGTGAGGGCTGACTTGATATAGAATTGGGAGCTCTCATGTGGACAGTTTCAGCCTGGTTGTCACCTCTATGTAGCTGTCTAATGAGCAACGTTCATCTGATCAGACTGCCGTTCTGCATCCTGAAAGAGAAGGGAGCTATCCCGGATTCTATAGGAGAGAAGAGCAATGAGATGAAAGCAAAACACTGTGGATGCTGGAAACCTGAAATAAAATCGAAAAAATGCTGGAAAAACGCAGCAAGTCTGGCAGCATATGCGGAGAGAGAAACAGAGTTAACATTGAGAGTCTGTCCGGCTTTTCTTCAGAGCTAAAGAGATTCTCTTTGGCTCTGAAGAAGAGTCATACGGGCGCTGTTTAACCTGCTGAGTTTTTCCAGTACTTTCTGTTTTTGTTTCAGATTTCCAGCATCCACAGTATTTTGCTTTTATTTCGTCTTGGATGTGTCGTTTTACCAGCATAATTCAACTGAAATCAGCATGATCCGTGCAAAAGGTCCCAGAATTTGAAGTGCCAATGACACTCAGTACAAACTGAGTTCCCACAATCTTTTGCAGCATCAACATCATACTAGGAACCAAACTGTCCCCAAATCTGGCCAGGCCCCAGGGTGAGTTACACGTTATTGGGAGCGTCCACTACTTGTGTCTCATTGTTGGCTTTGAAGGAGGCTGCAAAGGTTAAACTGGTTCTTTTAGGTGCAAGTACCCGACTGGAACCTTTAAAAAGCTTTTAAGCTTTTAAAAAATTTTACTAAGAAGCTACTGTTTCTGGATATAACTAACAAATAGTGCTGGACATTTTTAACTCATTTTCAATAATTTAAAATTGGTTGGGTTTAGACAGATTTAAAATTCTTATTTTATTACGATAAACCCATTTTGGGAGTGCAGGAGCAGAGGGACCTGGGTGGATGTGTGCATAAGTCATTGAAGGTGGCAGGACAGGTTTCAAACATGGTTAATAAAGCGTACTAGGCCAAGTTTCCCTCTGGGATTTGGTTTGTGCAGAATTCACATCAGCTGTGGTCATAACAATAAGAAATATAGCACAGAAACATTCAGCCTAAATGCTCTATGCTAGTGTTTATGGCACCACACAAGTTTCTTTCCACCCCCTCTTAATTTCTCCCTGTCACCATATCTTTCAAGACATCTATTAACATGGGCATAGAGTGCAAGAGCAAGGAGGTTATGTTGAACTTGTATAAGGCACTAGTTCAGCCTCAGCTGGAGCGCTGACCCCAGTTCTGGACACTGCACTTCAGGAAAGACGTGAAGATATTAGACAGAGGGCAGAAAAGATTCACGGGAACGTTTCTAGGGATGAGGAACTTCAGTTATGAAGAGAGATTGGAGAAGTTAGGACTGTTTTCCTTGGAGAAAAGAAGGCTGACAGGAGGTTTGATAGAGGTATTCAAAACCTTGAGGGGTCTGGACAGAGTGGAGAGGGAGAAACTGTTCCCACTGGTGAAAGGATCGAGAACGAGAGTGAGCACAGGTTTGAAGTAATTGGCAAAAGAAGCAAAAGCACCATGAGGAGAAATCTTTTTACGCAGCGAGTGGTTAGGGTCTGGAATGCATTCCTTGAGCATGGTGGAGGCAGGTTCAGTCGAGGCTTTCAAAAAGGTTTAGACTGTGATCTGAAAATGAAGAATGTGCTGGGGAACAGTCAGGAGTAAGGAAATTGCGCGTTCGGGGAGCTGGTACAAACTCAATGCACAGAATGGCCTCCATTTGCACTGCAGCAATTCTGTGATTCAGCTGTTTAATCAAACTGCACTAAATTAAATACATCAAGGAGCGTTTTTGAAACAATCTGTTTCAAAAAGTCCATTTTAAAACGATGTCTGATTGCTTTGGGTGACAGAGGATTTTTCATTTGCCGGTATGCAAATTAATTTGAGTAACTTGAAGAAACTTTATCAAACAGTGCAATTTTGGGTGTAATTTGTACTGCTTGCGCCCAAAGTTGAACTCCTGCCATGGTGTTTTAGGTTTGTGTAGGATAGGAGATTGAATCCACTGAAGAATTACATAGTCTGAGAACAGATTTTTTAAAAATACTTCTTTGGGAATATTGTGTTATTCTGTAACAAAGGCTGGATGTGTGTGTGTGTGTGTGTGTGTGTGTGTGTGTGTGTGTGTGTGTGTGTGTGTGTGTGTGTGTGTGTGTGTGTGTGTGTGCACGTGCGTGAAAGAGATTTAATTGAGATGTGCAAGAGGTTGATAGGAATCAGGCTGTCCTGGATGTTTGGAAACATGAAACGGTTAAAGGTGTTAAGTTTGAGATACAAGTAAATAGGTTAGATCTAATATTTGCATTTTTAGATAAATTGGGAGGTTGTTGAATTTTAATGGGGAATCAGAGGTTTCAGGAAAATATTTGGATCTTGCAGAAGTCCATAGGTAAATAGTAGTGGGGCTATTATATTTATATTGATCCAAAAGCAAGGACAAGATGGAAAGATTTTTATATTTGGAAGGGTTTGAGTTTCAAAGGGGTGAGAGAACCATGGGACTGAGATGAAAGGGGAATAAGGTATATTAGGGTTACTACGGATAGCTGTTGAGGTAGAGAGAGAGCTAGAGGTAGCTGTTGAGCTGTTAAGCTGGAGCTGTTTGAGCTGTTGAGAAGTCTTGATCTGCAGCAAGTAGTTTTATTCTGAGGTGCATTCCATAACAAAGTGGAAGAGGGTACAGGTCATGTGGTACATGTTTGTTGAAGATACAGCAGTTTGCCTTGTTTGATTCCAATATTTAAATGTCTATAAGGGAGTGTTGCCTGGAAGATATTTACTTGTGGGTTCTCTACCAAGTAGGGAGTTTTTGGAGGAATGTTGTGTGATTAATTGTGTGTCTGTAATCGTGTGTGCTTAAGTTTTTTTTTCAATAAAACTTCTACTTGTAATTTTTGTAAAAACCCAGAAGTGTTACGGGACCTCTTACTGCTCTGTTTGGAATGTCTTCTTCTCAGTATTAGAATACAACCAACAAAAAGGTTGTGGCCCGTAAGCCAAGTTTCTCTCTGGGATTTGGTTTGCGCAGCAATTCACATCGGCTGTGGTCATAACAATAGGAAATATAGCACAGAAACATTCAGCCTAAATGCTCTATGCTGGTGTTTATGCTCTATACAAGTTTTTTTCCACCCCGTCTTAATTTCTCCCTGCCAGCATATCTTTCAGGACATCTATCACGACTTCTCACGTCTTTCCAATCCTTCCTCCCTCATGTATTTATCTAACTTGCTCTTACACGCATCTATACCACTCACCTCAACCTCTCCCTGCAGCCGTGAGTTCCACATTCTCTCAGCTCTCTGGCTAAAGAAGTTTCTTCTGAATTCCTGATTGGATTTATGGCCCTCTTTTTTGGACCTCCCCACATTTTCTCTGCATCGACTGTAGCAAACACTTCCTTAATTTTAAAGATTTCTATTAAACCAACACTCAGTCCTCTCTTTTCTAGAGAAAAGGTCTTGAGCCCATTCAGTCTCTTCTGATCATTATATCCTCTCAGTTCTGGTATCGGATGCTGTAATAGGAAGGCAGGAAGATGGAATCAATGGGGACAGAGGGCCTTTTTCATCCGATCCATAAGCTTTTGTCTGACCTCCATGTATTTGTGCAAATCTTCACATCTTATCAACGTTAGGACCAGGAATCCATAGCAGCTCAGAAACTTAAAGAAGCCATTCGGGTATTTATAGGAAAAAAAAGAGACATTCAAGTAGTAAATCTCATACTACATAAAAATAACCCATAATTCTGTCAGAGAATGTAGCAATGTTCAGTGGGGACCACACTGGACAGTGACTCCATACAAAAAATTACACAACACATTTGTTTGAGTCCTGAGACTTATGACGCAATCCCCTGAAAAAACAGCCATGCAATTTTATTATCTTGAGATGTACTTATCATACACGCCCAAACTCAATAATTCAGGCTGGTAACCAGAGGTTAACCAGACAGAGTTAGGATCACTGGGCGAAGAACAAGAGGGGAAATGAGTAGAAACTTGTCTGTGCAGCGAGTTGTTGCGATCGGAACGAGCTGCCAAGAGGGCGGAGGAAGCAAATTCAATAATAGTTTTCAAAAAGAAATGGGATGGTTATTTGGAAAGGAAAAATTTGCAAGGCTGTGGGGGAAAGCGTGCAGGAAAATTAAGAATTGATCATGCATCAATTACCATCTGCCTTTGTATGTAAAAGCTTTTCCTAATTTCACTACTGAAAGGCCTGCCTCTAAAGTTTACACTACGGCCCCTAGTCCTAAACTCTCCAAATAAGGAAATAGTTTCTCCCTATCTACCCTCTCTGTTCCCCTTAATATCTTGAAAACTTTCCAAGATTCTAAATTCCAGGGAATACAGACTTAGTTTGTGTAATTTCTCCTCATAACTTAATCCTTTGTATCCATGTTTCAATCTACACTGCACTCCCTCCAAGAACCAGCTATCCTTCCTGAGGTGAGGTGCCTAGAACTGCTCACAGTTGTGGTATAGCCAGGCCTGTGTATCGCTCTGGCATGACTTCTAACCCCTGGAGTTCCTATCAGCTCCGAGAGTAAAAGTAAAGGAGAGAATAACCGGTGTGTTGGTTGACAGTTTTTCACCGTTCTATAAACACACGGGCGAGAATAAAGAATGGTAAAAGCAAAACACTGCGGATGCTGGAAATATGAAATTAGAGCAGAAAATGTTCATAAAAGCTCAGCAGAACTGGCAGCATCCATGAAGAGAGAGACAGAGTGAACGTTTCGAGTCCGTATGACTCTTCCTCAGAATGAAGAATGGCAATTGTGGTCCAGTTATTATTATAGGTAGTAAGGCACTAAAGTGGCCAGCAGGCTGAATGGTCATGGTGAGGATTCTAAAGGATAGAATGAAGATACTTCCAAAGATCAAAAAAAACAAAGCACTCCCTCGCTCCTGCACAGGTCTCAACTGTTGTGCTCAAGTGCTGGAGTGGGACTTCCTTCTGAATCAAGAAGCGAGAGTGGTACCAGCCCAGCCACAGTGGACAAACAACCACAGTTTTGTTAGGGAGCAGTCAGCATGTTTTTAGCACAGACCAGACCTTGCAGAGCTACTGGGCTTCTTTGAAGGGCGGCCTAAGCAAATAGGAGGAGGGTAATCCAGTAGGTTACAAACTCACTTAGATTTTCAAAATTCCTCGTGTGAGGCTGTTAAGGAAGCTTAAGGCTAATGGCATTATCTTGATGGGTTGAGAAATGGTTTGGCAACAGAATACAATTGTCTGCCTGGAAAGAGGCAAGAGGTGACAATTCACAGGAATCTGTTATGGAGTGTACAGTACAATATTTGAGAATGATGTGGGACAGGGTCTGTCCTCCATTTGTTGATGCTGCAGATTCCTATAGCCAACAGGATATCTTGCAGTGCACATGGTCCTGTCTAATATTCTTATAATAAATGAAATTATTCAAAGAAAATGAAAATAAAATTATTTTCTCTAATAATTCAATTATTTTTCACCCTGGTTTATTCACAGCAATGTCCAGGAGGTTAATCTTTAATTCCTGGAGGCTGGGACAATCCTGATTAAGAAAAGCAGGATAATACCAGTGGGATGGAGTCACCAGCACTTTCTTCGAACGTTTATTAGTGAAGAAGCTGGAGTTATTCTCCTTAGAGCAGGGAAGGCCAAGAGGAAGTTTGATAGAGGGGTTTAAAATCGTGAAGGGTTTGGATACTTTAAATTAAGAGAAACTGTTTCCAGTGGCCGAACCATCGATAACCAGAAGGCACAGGCTTAAGGTTATGGTTAGGGTTTGCAAAGGAACTGGGGGTGACATGAGCAATGTTCCCTTCGAGCTGCACACATGGACACTGAACAATCATGAAGGTAACACATAGGCTGCTCACAAACTGTCTTCTGTAAGATACTGCATATACATGACCACAAAAAAAAATTAAAGGCACTGTAGCATTGAAATAAACAGCCACAAACACCAACGAATATTTAGGCAGATCTTTGCACACGAGGAAAACCTTTTATTTATACAAGTGGCTTGGATTTGGAATGCACTATCTGATCAGGTGGTGGATACAGATTCAATTGCAGCTTTAGTTAGATAAATTGTTGAAGGCAAAAATATCGCAGCAATATGGGAAAAGTGGGAACAATTGGGGCCAACTGGATTAATCTTCAAAAGAGGTGACACAGAATGGATGGGATGAATGGCTTCTTTCTCTGCAGTATAGTGGTATGGTGGTATTGGTGTATCCAACTTGCAGAGGACTTCTTGTGTCAATCTCGTTACATATCAAAATATGGAAAAGATCTCCAGGCATCTGAACCCTCACCTGTGGCCTAGTTTATGATATTTGATGTTAGAAATTTTATAGGCAATCAGTTTAGCAGATGCTTTGATGGGGTCCATTGCAGTGGGGAATCAGTTCATTCAGATATTAAATAGTTGGGAATGAAAGTGTCAGCAGTGAGATCTGGTTTCCATTTCATTGCGCAATAAAAAAAAAAGGAAAACACCTTAATGATCCCACGATGATGTTTCCTCATTACATTCACACTGCCCACACATGGCTTGCCCACCTCAGACTGAGTCACACAAAGTGACTTCAGCAATAACTACAGTCAACAACAACTTACCTTTATGTAGTGCCTTCAAAGTAATAAAACATCTCAAGTTGTTCCACAGAAACACCAGAAAACAAAACAGAACACCAACCCACTGAATGCAGTATTAGGGAAGGTAACCAAAATCTTCATCGAACAGGTTTGAAGGAGTGTCTTACAGGATGAAAGTGAGGTAGAGGAGCAGAGAGTTGGAAACGGAGGGTATTCCAGAGCTTAGGGTCGAGATAACTGGAGGCACAGCCGCCAATAATGGAGTGGTTAGCATCGGGGTATCTCAAGATCCCAGCGTTAAATGAGCACGGATATCAAAGAGGGTTGTGGGACCGGAGGAGGTTAAAGATTTAGGAAGGAGTGAGGCCGTGGAGCACAACCTCAATTACTGACCCTCCAACACTGCAGCACACCCTCAATTACTGACCCTCCAAAAGTGCAGCACACCCTCAATTACTGACACTCCAATAGTGCAGCACACCCTCAATTACTGACCCTCCAATAGTGCAGCACACCCTCAATTACTGACCCTCCAATAGTGCAGCACACCCTCAATTACTGACACTCCAATAGTGCAGAACACCCTCAAATACTGACACTCCAATAGTGCAGAACACCCTCAATTACTGACACTACAACAGTGCAGCACACCCTCAATTACTGACCCACCAATAGTGCAGCACACACTCAATTACTGACCCACCAATAGTGCAGCACACACTCAATTACTGACACTCCAATAGTGCAGCACACACTCAATTACTGACACACCAATAGTGCAGCAGACACTCAAATATTAATACTCCAATAGTGCAGCACACCCTCAATTACTGACACTCGAATAGTGCAGCACACCCTCAAATACAGACAATCCAATAGTGCAGCACACACTCAAATACAGACACTCCAATAGTGCAGCACACCCTCAATTACTGACACTCCAATAGTACAGAACATCCACAATTACTGACACTCCAATAGTGCAGCAAACCTTCAATTACTGACACTCCAATAGTGCAGCACACCCTCAATTACTGATCCTCCAACACTGCAGCACACCCTCAATTACTGACCCTCCAACACTGCAGCACACCCTCTTTTACTGACCCTCCAATAGTGCAGCACCACCCTCAATTACTGACCCTCCAATAGTGCAGCACACCCTCAAATACTGACACTCTAATAGTGCAGAACACCCTCAATTACTGACACTGCAATAGTGCATCACACCCTCAATTACTGACCAACCAATAGTGCAGAACATCCACAATTATTGACACTCCAATAGTGCAGCAAACCTTCAATTACTGACACTCCAATAGTGCAGCACATCCACAATTAATGACACTCCAATAGTGCAGCACACCCTCAAGTACTGATACTCCAATAGTGCAGCACACCCTCAAATACAGACACTCCAATAGAGCAGCACACACTCAAATACTGACACTCCAATAGTGCAGCAAACCTTCAATTACTGACACTCAGTTGTGCAGCACACCCTCAAATACTGATACTCCAATAGTGCAGCACACCCTCAATTACTGACACTCCAATACTGCAGCACACCCTCAATTACTGACACTCCAATAGTGCAGCACACCCTCAATTACTTACACTCCAATAGTGAAGCACACTCTCAATTACTGACAATCCAATAGTGCAGCAAACCTTCAATTACTGACACTCCAACTGTGCAGCATACTCTCAAATACTGACACTTCAATAGTGCAGCACACCCTCAATTACTGACCCTCCAATAGTGAAGTACAGCCTCAATTACTGACCCTCCAACACTGCAGCACACCCTCAATTACTGACCCTCCAACACTGCAGCACACCCTCAATTACTGACCATCCAATAGTGTAGCACACCCTCAATTACTGGCCCTCCAATTGTGCAGCACACCCTCAATTACTGACCCTCCAACACTGCAGAACACCCTCAATTACTGACCCTCCAATAGTGCAGCACACACTCAATTACTGACCCACCAATAGTGCAGCACACATTCAATTACTGACACTCCAATATTACAGCACACACTCAATTACTGACATTCCAATCGTGCAGCACACACTCAATTACTGACACTCCAATAGTGCAGCAGACACTCAAATATTAACACTCCAATAGTGCAGCACACACTCAATTACTGACACTCCAATAGTGCAGCACACCCTCAATTACTGACACTCGAATAGTGCAGCACACTCTCAAATACAGACACTCCAATAGTGCAGCACACCCTCAATTACTGACACTCCAATAGTACAGAACATCCACAATTACTGACACTCCAATAGTGCAGCACAACCTCAATTACTGACATTCCAACACTGCAGCACACCCTCAATTACTGACCCTCCAACACTGCAGCACACCCTCTTTTACTGACCCTCCAATAGTGCAGCACCACCCTCAATTACTGACCCTCCAATTGTGCAGCACACCCTCAAATAATGACACTCCAATAGAGCAGAACACCCTCAATTACTGACACTACAACAGTGCAGCACACCCTCAATTACTGACACTGCAATAGTGCAGCACACCCTCAATTACTGACACCCCAATAGTGCAGCACACCCTCAATTACTGACCCACCAATAGTGCAGCGCACACTCAATTACTGACACTCAATAGTGCAGCACACACTCAATTACTGCCACTCCACTAGTGCAGCAGACACTCAAATATTAACACTCCAATAGTACAGCACACCTTCAATTACTGACACTCCAATAATGCTGCACACCTTCAAATACAGACAATCCAATAGTGCAGCACACACTCAAATACTGACACTCCAATAGTGCCGCACACACTCAAATACTGACACTCCAATAGTGCAGCACACCCTCAATTACTGACACTCCAATAGAGCAGAACATCCACAATTATTGACACTCCAATAGTGCAGCAAACCTTCAATTACTGACACTCCAATAGTGCAGCACATCCACAATTAATGACACTCCAATAGTGCAGCACACCCTCAAGTACTGATACTCCAATAGTGCAGAACACCCTCAAATACAGACACTCCAATAGAGCAGCACACACTCAAATACTGACACTCCAATAGTGCAGCAAACCTTCAATTACTGACACTCAATTGTGCAGCACACCCTCAAATACTGATACTCCAATAGTGCAGCACACCCTCAATTACTGACACTCCAATACTGCAGCACACCCTCAATTACTGACACTCCAATAGTGCAGCACACCCTCAATTACTGACAATCCAATAGTGCAGCAAACCTTCAATTACTGACACTCCAACTGTGCAGCATACTCTCAAATACTGACACTTCAATAGTGCAGCACACCCTCAATTACTGACCCTCCAATAGTGAAGTACACCCTCAATTACTGACCCTCCAACACTGCAGCACACCCTCAATTACTGACCCTCCAACACTGCAGCACACACTCAATTACTGACCATCCAATAGTGTAGCACACCCTCAATTACTGACCCTCCAATTGTGCAGAACACCCTCAAATACTGACACTACAACAGTGCAGCACACCCTCAATTACTGACACTCCATAGTGCAGCAAACACTCAATTACTGACACTCCAATAGTGCAGCACACCCTCAATTACTGACCAACCAATAGTGCAGCACACACTCAATTACTGACACTCCAATATTACAGCACACCCTCAATTACTGACACTCCAATAGTGCAGCACACACTCAATTACTGACAATCCAATAGTGTAGCACACACTGAAATACTGACACTCCAATAGTGCTTCACACCCTCAATTACTGACACTCCAATTCTGCAGCACACTCTCAAATACTGACACTCTAATAGTGCAGCACACCCTCAATTACTGACATTCCAATAGTGCAGCACACCCTCAATTACTGACCCTCCAACACTGCAGCACACCCTCAATTACTGACCCTCCAACACTGCAGCACACCCTCAATTACTGACCCTCCAATAGTGCAGCACACCCTCAATTACTGACCCTCCAATTGTGCAGCACACCCTCAAATACTGACACTCTAATAGTGCAGAACACCCTCAATTACTGACACTACAACAGTGCAGCACACACTCAATTACTGACCCACCAATAGTGCAGCACACACTCAATTACTGACATTCCAATCGTGCAGCACACACTCAATTACTGACACTCCAATAGTGCAGCAGACACTCAAATATTAACACTCCAATAGTGCAGCACACACTCAATTACTGACACTCCAATAGTGCAGCAAACCCTCAAATACAGACAATCCAATAGTGCAGCACACACTCAAATACTGACACTCCAATAGTGCAGCACATCCACAATTAATGACACTCCAATAGTGCAGCAAACCTTCAATGACTGACACTCCAATTGTGCAGCATACCTTCAAATACTGACACTCCAAAAGTGCAGCAAACCTTCAATTACTGACACTCCAATAGTGCAGCACACCCTCAATTACTGATACTCCA
The DNA here is from genome assembly GCA_026770705.1 of Isurus oxyrinchus. Classification (NCBI taxonomy): domain Eukaryota; kingdom Metazoa; phylum Chordata; class Chondrichthyes; order Lamniformes; family Lamnidae; genus Isurus; species Isurus oxyrinchus. Next base: position 11,349,494 of record JANJGN010000017.1, on the reverse strand, counting down.
AAAGTGAAGCACATCCTCAATTACTGACACTCCAATTCTGCAGCACACCCTCAATTACTGACATTCCAATAGTGCACCACAACCTCAATTATTGCCAGTACGATAGGGCAACACACTCTCAAATTCTGACACTCCCATAGTGCAACAAACCCTCAATTACTGACACTCCAATAGTGCAGAACATCCACAATTACTGACACTCCAATAGTGCAGCGCACACTCAATTACTGACACTCAATAGTGCAGCACACACTCAATTACTGCCACTCCACTAGTGCAGCAGACACTCAAATATTAACACTCCAATAGTACAGCACACCTTCAATTACTGACACTCCAATAATGCTGCACACCTTCAAATACAGACAATCCAATAGTGCAGCACACACTCAAATACTGACACTCCAATAGTGCCGCACACACTCAAATACTGACACTCCAATAGTGCAGCACACCCTCAATTACTGACACTCCAATAGAGCAGAACATCCACAATTATTGACACTCCAATAGTGCAGCAAACCTTCAATTACTGACACTCCAATAGTGCAGCACATCCACAATTAATGACACTCCAATAGTGCAGCACACCCTCAAGTACTGATACTCCAATAGTGCAGAACACCCTCAAATACAGACACTCCAATAGAGCAGCACACACTCAAATACTGACACTCCAATAGTGCAGCAAACCTTCAATTACTGACACTCAATTGTGCAGCACACCCTCAAATACTGATACTCCAATAGTGCAGCACACCCTCAATTACTGACACTCCAATACTGCAGCACACCCTCAATTACTGACACTCCAATAGTGCAGCACACCCTCAATTACTGACAATCCAATAGTGCAGCAAACCTTCAATTACTGACACTCCAACTGTGCAGCATACTCTCAAATACTGACACTTCAATAGTGCAGCACACCCTCAATTACTGACCCTCCAATAGTGAAGTACACCCTCAATTACTGACCCTCCAACACTGCAGCACACCCTCAATTACTGACCCTCCAACACTGCAGCACACACTCAATTACTGACCATCCAATAGTGTAGCACACCCTCAATTACTGACCCTCCAATTGTGCAGAACACCCTCAAATACTGACACTACAACAGTGCAGCACACCCTCAATTACTGACACTCCATAGTGCAGCAAACACTCAATTACTGACACTCCAATAGTGCAGCACACCCTCAATTACTGACCAACCAATAGTGCAGCACACACTCAATTACTGACACTCCAATATTACAGCACACCCTCAATTACTGACACTCCAATAGTGCAGCACACACTCAATTACTGACAATCCAATAGTCTAGCACACACTGAAATACTGACACTCCAATAGTGCAGAACACCCTCAATTACTGACACTACAACAGTGCAGCACACCCTCAATTACTGACACTCCAATAGTGCAGCACACCCTCAATTACTGACCCACCAATAGTGCATCACACACTCAATTACTGACCCACCAATAGTGCAGCACACCCTCAAATACTGACACTCTAATAGTGCAGAAAACCCTCAATTACTGACACTACAATAGTGCATCACACACTCAATTACTGACACTCCAATAGTGCATCACACCCTCAATTACTGACCAACCAATAGTGCAGCACACACTCAATTGCTGACCCACTAATAGTGCAGCACACACTCAATTACTGACACTCCAATAGTGCAGCACACACTCAATTACTGACACTCCAATAGTGCATCAGATACTCAAATATTAACACACCAGTAGTGCAGCACACCCTCAATTACTGACACTCCAATAGTGCAGCACACCCTCAAATACAGACAATCCAATAGTGCAGCACACACTGAAATACTGACACTCCAATAGTGCTTCACCCTCTCAATTACTGACACACCAATAGTGCAGAACATCCTCAATTACTGACACTCCAATAGTGCAGCAAACCTTCAATTACTGACACTCCAATTGTGCAGCACACACTCAAATACTGACACTCCAATAGTGCAGCACATCCACAATTAATGACACTCCAATAGTGCAGCACACCCTCAAGTATTGAAACTCCAATAGTGCAGCACACCCTCAAATACAGACACTCCAATAGTGCAGCACACCCTCAATTACTGACCAACCAATAGTGCAGCACACACTCAATTACTGACACTCCAATATTACAGCACACACTCAATTACTGACAATCCAATAGTGTAGCACACACTGAAATACTGACACTCCAATAGTGCTTCACACCCTCAATTACTGACACTCCAATTCTGCAGCACACTCTCAAATACTGACACTCTAATAGTGCAGCACACCCTCAATTACTGACCCTCCAACACTGCAGCACACGCTCAATTACTGACCCTCCAATAGTGCAGCACACCCTCAATTACTGACCCTCCAATTGTGCAGAACACCCTTAATTACTGACATTACAACAGTGCAGCACACACTCAATTACTGACCCACCAATAGTGCAGCACACACTCAATTACTGACCCATCAATAGTGCAGCACACACTCAATTACTGACACTCCAATATTACAGCACACACTCAATTACTGACATTCCAATCATGCAGCACACACTCAATTACTGACACTCCAATAGTGCAGCAGACACTCAAATATTAACACTCCAATAGTGCAGCACACACTCAATTACTGACACTCCAATAGTGCAGCACACCCTCAAATACAGACAATCCAATAGTGCAGCAGACACTCAAATACTGACACTCCAATAGAGCAGCACACCCTCAATTACTGACACTCCAATAGTGCAGCACATCCACAATTACTGACACTCCAATAGTGCAGCACATCCACAATTACTGACACTCCAATAGTGCAGCACATCCACAATTACTGACACTCCAATTGTGCAGCATACCTTCAAATACTGACACTCCAATAGAGCAGCACACACTCAAATACTGACACTCCAATAGTGCAGCAAACCGTCAATTACTGACACTCCAATAGTGCAGCACACCCTCAATTACTGACACTCCAATAGTGCAGCACACCCGCAATTACTGACATTCCAATAGTGCAGCAAACCCTCAATTATTGCCAGTACGATAGGGCAACACACCCTCAAATTCTGACACTCCCATAGTGCAACAAACCCTCAATTACTGACACTCCAATAGTGCAGAACATCCACAATTACTGACACTCCAATAGTGCAGCAAACCTTCAATTACTGACACTCCAATTGTGCAGCACACTCTCAAATACTGACACTCCAATAGTGCAGCACACCCTCAATTACTGACCCTCCAATAGTTAAGCACACCCTCAATTACTGACCCTCCAACACTGCAGAACACCCTCAATTACTGACACTACAACATTGCAGCACACCCTCAATTACTGACCCACCAATAGTGCATCACACACTCAATTACTGACCCACCAATAGTGCAGCACACCCTCAAATACTGTCACTCTAATAGTGCAGAACACCCTCAATTACTGACACTCCAATAGTGCATCACACCCTCAATTACTGACCAACCAATAGTGCAGCACACACTCAATTGCTGAACCACTAATAGTGCAGCACACACTCAATTACTGACACTCCAATATTACAGCAAACCCTCAATTACTGACACTCCAATAGTGCAGCACACACTCAATTACTGACACTCCAATAGTGCATCAGAACTCAAATATTAACACACCAATAGTGCAGCACACCCTCAATTACTGACACTCCAATAGTGCATCAGAACTCAAATATTAACACACCAATAGTGCAGCACACCCTCAAATACAGACAATCCAATAGTGCAGCACACACTGAAATACTGACACTCCAATAGTGCTTCACCCTCTCAATTACTGACACACCAATAGTGCAGAACATCCTCAATTACTGACACTCCAATAGTGCAGCAAACCTTCAATTACTGACACTCCAATTGTGCAGCACACACTCAAATACTGACACTCCAATAGTGCAGCACATCCACAATTAATGACACTCCAATAGTGCAGCACACCCTCAAGTATTGAAACTCCAATAGTGCAGCACACCCTCAAATACAGACACTCCAATAGAGCAGCACACCCTCAATTACTGACACTCCAATGGCGCAACACACCCTCAATTACTGACCCTCCAACAGTGCAGCACACCCTCAATTACTGACCCTCCAATTGTGCAGCACAACCTCAAATACTGACACTCTAATAGTGCAGAACACCCTCAATTACTGACACTACAACAGTGCAGCACACCCTCAATTACTGACCCACCAATAATGCAGCACACACTCAATTACTGACCCACCAATAGTGCAGCACACACTCAATTACTGACACTCCAATATTACAGCACACCCTCAATTACTGACATTCCAATCGTGCAGCACACACTCAATTACTGACACTCCAATAGTGCAGCAGACACTCAAATATTAACACTCCAATAGTGCAGCACACACTCAAATACAGACAATCCAATAGTGCAGCACACACTCAAATACTGACACTCCAATAGTGCCGCACACCCTCAATTACTGACACTCCAATAGTGCAGGAACATCCACAATTACTGACACTCCAATAGTGCAGCAAACCTTCAATGACTGACACTCCAATTGTGTAGCATACCTTCAAATACTGATACTCCAATAGTGCAGCACATCCACAATTAATGACACTCCAATAGTGCAGCACAACCTCAATTATTGCCAGTACGATAGTGCAACACACCCTCAATTACTGACACTCCAATAGTTCAGAACATCCGCAAATACTGACACTCCAATAGAGCAGCACACACTCAAATACTGACCCTCCAATAGTGCAGCAAACCTTAAATTACTGACACTCCAATTGTGCGGCACACCCTCAAATACTGACACTCCAATTTTGAAGCACATCCTCAATTACTGACACTCCAATAGTGCAGCACAACCTCAATTATTGCCAGTACGATAGTGCAACACACCCTCAATTACTGACACTCCAATAGTTCAGAACATCCGCAAATACTGACACTCCAATAGTGCAGCAAACCTTCAATTACTGACACTCCAATTGTGCAGCACACTCTCAAATACTGACACTCCAATAGTGCAGCACACCCTCAATTACTGACACTACAATAGTGCAGCACACATTCAATTACTGACCCACCAATAGTGCAGCACACACTCAATTACTGACACTCCAATATTACAGCACACCCTCAATTACTGACACTCCAATAGTGCAGCACACACTCAATTACTGACACTCCAATAGTGCAGCAGACACTCAAATATAAACACTCCAATAGTGCAGCAAACGTTCAATTACTGACACTCCAACTGTGCAGCACAGCCTCAAATACTGACACTACAATATTGCAGCACACCCTCAAGTAATGACACTCCAATAGTGCAGCACACCCTCAAATACAGACACTCCAATAGAGCAGCACACACTCAAATACTGACACTACAATAGTGCAGCAAACCTTCAATTATTGACACTCCAATTGTGCAGCACACCCTCAAATACTGACACTCCAATAGTGCAGCACATCCTAAGGTACTGATACTACAATAGTGCAGCACATCCTCAATTACTGACCCTCCAATAATGCAGCACTCCCTCAATTACTGATGCAACAATAGTGCAGCACACCTTCAATTACAGGCCTTCTAATAGAGCAGCACACCTTCAATTGCATAGGCTCAAATACTGCAGCACAGCCTCAATTACTGGCACTCCAATAGTGCAGCACAATCTCAATTGAAGAACACATTTTTAGTGCAGCACACCCTGAAATACTGCAACTCCAATAGTGCAGCACACCCTCAGTTACTGACATTCAAATAGTGCAGCCCAACATCAATTACTGACACTCCAATAGTGCAGCACATCCTCAATTGCTTACCCTTAAATACTGCAGCATCTCAATTACTGACACTCCAATTGTGCAACAGACTCTCAATTACTGACACTCGAATAGTGCAGCACACCCTCAATTGCATAAGCTCAAATACTGCAGCACAACCTAAAATACTGCAACTCCAATAGTGCAGCACACTCTCAGTTACTGACACACAAATAATGCAGCACACCCTCATCTACTGACACTACAATAATGCAGCACACCCTCAGGTACTGATACTACAATAGTGCAGCACACCCTCAATTACTGACGTTCCAATAGTGCAGCACACCCTCAATTACAGGCCCTCTAATAGTGCAGCACAACCTCAATTACACACACATTTTTAGTGCAGCACACCCTCAATTACACACACATTTTTAGTGCAGCACACCCTCAAATATTGCAACTCCAATATTGCAGCACACCCTCAGTTACTGACACTCCAATAGTACAGCACACCCTCAATTACTGGCACTTCAATAGTGTAGCACAATCTCAATTAAAAACACATTTGTAGTGCAGCACACCCTGAAATATTGCAACTCCAATAGTGCAGCACACCCTCAGTTACTGACATTCAAATAGTGCAGCCCAACATCAATTACGGACACTCCAATAGTGCAGCACATCCTCAATTGCTTACCCTTAAATACTGCAGCAAACTCCCAATTACTGACACTCCAATAGTGCAAAACACCCTCAATTACTGACACTCGAATAGTGCAGCACACCCTCAATTACTGACACTCCAATTGTGCAACACACCCTCAATTACGGACACTCCAATAGGGCAGCACACCCTGAATTACTGAAACTCCAATAGTTCAGCACACCCTCAATTACTGACACTCCAATTTCGCAGCATATCCACAATTACTGAGAATCCAATTGTGCAACACACCCTCAATTGCTGAAACTCCAATAGTGCAGTACACCCTCAATTATTGACCCTACAATAGTGCAGCACACCCGCAACTACTGACACTACATTAGTGCAGCACACCCTCAATTATTGACATTCCAATAGTGCAGCACAATCAATTATTGACCCTCCAATAGTGCACCACACCCTCAATTACAGTCACTCCAATAGTGCAGCAACACCTCAATTTATGACACTCCAATAGTGCACCAAATCTCAATTACTGACACTCCAATACTGCAGCATGCCTTCAATTACTGACAGCCATTAGTGCAGCACACCCTCAATTACTGACACTCCTATAGTGCAGCAAACTCTCAATTACTGACACTCCAATAGTGTAGCACACCCTCAACTGCTGACACTACAATAGTGCAGCACACCCTCAATTATTGACCATCCAATAGTGCAGCGCACCCTCAATTATTGACCATCCAATAGTGCAGCACACTCTCAATTACTGGCACTCCAATAGTGCAGCGCACCATCAGGTACAGACACATCCTTAGTGCAGCACATCCTCAATTGCTTACCCTTAAATACTGCAGCAACTCTTAATTACTGACACTCCAATTGTGCAACACACTCTCAATTACTGACACTCGAATAGTGCAGCACACCCTCAATTAATGACCCTCCACAACTGCAGCACACCATCAATTACAGTCCCTCCAATAGTGCAGCACACCCTCAATTGCATAAGCTCAAATACTGCAGCACAACCTAAAATACTGCAACTCCAATAGTGCAGCACACTCTCAGTTACTGACACACAAATAATGCAGCACACCCTCATCTACTGACACTACAATAGTGCAGCACACCCTCAATTATTGACCCTCCAACAGTGCAGCACACCCTCAGGTACTGATACTACAATAGTGCAGCACACCCTCAATTACTGACCAATAGTGCAGCACACCCTCAATTACAGGCCCTCTAATAGTGCAGCACAACCTCAATTACACACACATTTTTAGTGCAGCACACCCTCAATTACACACACATTTTTAGTGCAGCACACCCTCAAATATTGCAACTCCAATATTGCAGCACACCCTCAGTTACTGACACTCCAATAGTACAGCACACCCTCAATTACTGGCACTCCAATAGTGTAGCACAATCTCAATTAAAAACACATTTTTAGTGCAGCACACCCTGAAATATTGCAACTCCAATAGTGCAGCACACGCTCAGTTACTGACATTCAAATAGTGCAGCCCCTCATCAATTACGGACACTCCAATAGTGCAGCACATCCTCAATTGCTTACCCTTAAATACTGCAGCAAACTCCCAATTACTGACACTCCAATAGTGCAACACACCCTCAATTACTGACACTCGAATAGTGCAGCACACCCTCAATTACTGACACTCCAATTGTGCAACACACCCTCAATTACTGAAACTCCAATAGTTCAGCACACCCTCAATTACTGACACTCCAATTTCGCAGCATATCCACAATTACTGACAATCCAATTGTGCAACACACCCTCAATTGCTGAAACTCCAATAGTGCAGTACACCCTCAATTACTGACATTCCAACAGTGCAGCACACCCTCAATTACTGACAATCCAATAGTGCAGCACACTCTCAATTACTGGCACTCCAATAGTGCAGCACAACCTCAATTAATGACCCTCCACAACTGCAGCACACCATCAATTACAGACCCTCCAATAGTGCAGCACACCCTCAATTGCATAAGCTCAAATACTGCAGCACAACCTAAAATACTGCAACTCCAATAATGCAGCACACCCTCAACTACTGACACTACAATAGTGCACCATACCCTCAATTATTGACCCACCAATACTGCAGCATACCCTCAATTACAGACCCGCCAATAGTGCAGCACATCCTTAATTGCATAAGCTCAAATACTGCAGCACACCCTCAAATACTGCAACTCCATTAGTGCAGCACACCCTCTGTTACTGACACACAAATAGTGCAGCACAGCCTCAACTACTGACACTACAATAGTGCAGCAAACCCTCAATTACTGACACTACAATAGTGCAGCACACCCACAATTATTGACCCTCCAATAATGCAGCACTCCCTCAATTACTGATGCAGCAATCATGCAGCACACCCTCAGTTACAGGCCCTCCAATAATGCAGCACACCCTCAGTTACTGACAATCCAATAGTGCAGCACATCCTCAATTGCTTACCCTTAAATACTGTAGCAATCTCTCAATTACTGACACTCGAATAGTGCAGCACATCCTCAATTACACAGACATTTTTAGTGCAGCACACCCTAAGGTACTGATACTACAATAGTGCAGCACACCCTCAATTACTGACGCTCCAATAGTGCAGCACACCATCAATTACTGACCCTCCAATAATGCAGCACTCCCTCAATTACTGATGCAACAATAGTGCAGCACACCTTCAATTACAAGCCTTCTAATAGAGCAGCACATCTTCAATTGCATAGGCTCAAATACTGCAGCACAGCCTCAATTACTGGCACTCCAATAGTGCAGCACAATCTCAATTAAAGAACACATTTTTAGTGCAGCACACCCTGAAATATTGCAACTCCAATAGTGCAGCACACCCTCAATTACTGACATTCAAATAGTGCAGCCCAACATCAATTACTGACACTCCAATAGTGCAGCACATCCTCAATTGCTTACCCTTAAATACTGCAGCAACTCTTAATTACTGACACTGCAATTGTGCAACACACTCTCAATTACTGACACTCGAATAGTGCAGCACACCCTCAATTAATGACCCTCTACAACTGCAGCACACCATCAATTACAGACCCTCCAATAGTGCAGCACACCCTCAATTGCATAAGCTCAAATACTGCAGCACAACCTAAAATACTGCAACTCCAATAGTGCAGCACACTCTCAGTTACTGACACACAAATAATGCAGCACACCCTCATCTACTGACACTACAATAGTGCAGCACACCCTCAATTATTGACCCTCCAACAGTGCAGCACACCCTCAGGTACTGATACTACAATAGTGCAGCACACCCTCAATTACTGACGCTCCAATAGTGCAGCACACCCTCAATTACAGGCCCTCTAATAGTGCAGCACAACCTCAATTACACACACATTTTTAGTGCAGCACACCCTCAATTACACACACATTTTTAGTGCAGCACACCCTCAAATATTGCAACTCCAATATTGCAGCACACCCTCAGTTACTGACACTCCAATAGTACAGCACACCCTCAATTACTGGCACTCCAATAGTGTAGCACAATCTCAATTAAAAACACATTTTTAGTGCAGCACACCCTGAAATATTGCAACTCCAATAGTGCAGCACACGCTCAGTTACTGACATTCAAATAGTGCAGCCCCTCATCAATTACGGACATTCCAATAGTGCAGCACATCCTCAATTACTGACACTCGAATAGTGCAGCACACCCTCAATTACTGACACTCCAATACTGCAGCATGCCTTCAATTACTGACAGTCCATTAGTGCAGCACACCCTCAATTACTGACACTCCTATAGTGCAGCAAACTCTCAATTACTGACACTCCAATAGTGTAGCACACCCTCAACTGCTGACACTACAATAGTGCAGCACACCCTCAATTATTGACCATCCAATAGTGCAGCACACCCTCAATTATTGACCATCCAATAGTGCAGCACACTCTCAATTACTGGCACTCCAATAGTGCAGCGCACCATCAAGTACAGACACATCCTTAGTGCAGCACATCCTCAATTACTTAAACTCCAATAGTGCAGCACACCCTCAATTATTGACACTCCAATTTTGCAGCACACCCTCAACTTCTAACACTCGAATACTGCAGCACACCCACAATTACAGACACTTCAGTAGTGCAGCACACCCTCAACTACTGACCCTCCAATAGGGCAGCACAACCTCAATTACTGACCCTCCAATATTGCAGCACACCACCAAATACGGAGACTACAATAGTGCATAAAACCCTCAATTGCTGACACTCCAATAGTGCAGAAAACCCTTAATTGCCGACACTCCAATAGTGCATCAAATCCACAAATAATGACAGTCCAATAGTGCAGCACAACCTAAATTACTGATCATCCAAAAATGCAGCACACCCTCAATTACTGACAACCCAATAGTGCAGCACACCCTCAATTACTGACAGTTCAATAGTGCAGCACACCCTCAATTACTGACAACCCAATAGTGCAGCATACCCTCAATTACTGACAGTTCAATAGTGCAGCACACCCTCAATTACTGACACTCCACTAGTGCAGCACACCCTCAATTACTGACACTCCAACATCACCCTGAATTACTGATCATCCATTAGTACAGCACAGCCTCAATTACCAATACTACAATAGTGCAGCACACCCTCAATTACTGACACTCCAATAGTGCGGCATAACCTCAATTACTAACACTCCAATAGTACGGCACAACCTCAATTACTGACCCTCCAATAGTGCAGCACACCCTCAATTACTGACACTCCAATAGTGCAGCACACCCTCAATTGCATAAGCTCAAATACTGCAGCACACCCTTCAAATAATGCAACTCCAATAGTGCAGCACACCCTCAGTTACTGACACTCAAATAGTGCAGCACACCCTCAATTATTGACACACCAATGGTGCTGCCCATCCACAATTACTGAACTTCCAATAATGCAGCACACCCTCAATTACTGACACTACAATAGTGCACCATACCCTCAATTATTGACCCACCAATACTGCAGCACACCCTCAATTACAGACCCGCCAATAGTGCAGCACACCCTTAACTGCATAAGCTCAAATACTGCAGCACACCCTCAAATACTGCAACTCCAATAGTGCAGCACAACCTCAATTACACACACAACTTTAGTGCAGCACACCCTAAAATACTGACACTCCAATAGTGCAGCACACCCTCAGTTACTGACACTCAAATAGTGCAGCACAGCCTCAACTATTGACACTACAATAGTGCAGCACACCCACAATTATTGACCCTCCAATAGTGCAGCACACCCTCAATTACTGACAATCCAATAGTGCAGCACATCCTCAATTGCTTACCCTTAAATACTGCAGCAATCTCTCAATTACTGACACTGGAATAGTGCAGAACATCCTCAATTACACAGACATTTTTAGTGCAGCACACCCTAAGGTACTGTTACTACAATAGTGCAGCACACCCTCAATTACTGACGCTCCAATAATGCAGCACTCCCTCAATTACTGATGCAACAATAGTGCAGCACACCTTCAATTACAGGCCTTCTAATAGAGCAGCACACCTTCAATTGCAATACTGCAGCACACCCTCAATTACTGACACTCCAATTGTGCAGCACACCCTCAATTACTGACACTCCAATATTGCAGCACACCGTCAATTACGGACACTCCAATAGTGCAGCACACCCTCCAGTACTGACACTCCAATTTCGCAACATATCCTCAATTACTGACAATCCAATTGTGCAACACACCCTCAATTGCTGAAACTCCATTAGTGCAGTACACCCTCAATTATTGACCCTACAATAGTGCAGCACACCCGCAACTACTGACACTACATTAGTGCAGCACACCCTCAATTATTGACATTCCAATAGTGCAGCACAATCAATTATTGAGCCTCCAATAGTGCACCACACCCTCAATTACAGACACTCCAATAGTGCAGCAACACCTCAATTTATGACACTCCAATAGTGCACCAAATCTCAATTACTGACACTCCAATACTCCAGCATGCCTTCAATCACTGACAGTCCATTAGTGCAGCACACCCTCAATTACTGACACTCCTATAGTGCAGCAAACTCTCAATTACTGACATCCCAATAGTGCAGCACACCCTCAATTACTGAGACTCCACTAGTGCAGCACACCCTCAATTACTGACATTCCAACAGTCAACCTGAATTACTGATCATCCATTAGCGCAGCACAGCCTCAATTACCAATACTACAATAGTGCAGCACACTCTCAATTACTGACACTCCAATAGTGAGCACACCCACAATTGCATAAGCTCAAATACTGCAGCACTTTTTCAAATACTGCAACTCCAATAGTGCAGCACACCCTCAGTTACTGACACTCCAATAGTGCAGCACACCCTCAATTACTGACACTCCATTAGAGCAGCACACCCTCAATTACTGACACTCCAATAGTGCAGCACACCCTCAATTACTGACACTCAAATAGTGCAGCACACCCTCAATTACTGACACTCCAATTGTGCAACAAACCCTCAATTACTGACACTCCAATAGCGCCGCACACCCTCAACTACTGACACTCCAATAGTGCAACACACCTTCAACTACTGACAATTATTGACCTCCAATACTGCAGCACCCCCTCAACTACTGACATCCAAATAGTACAGCACACCCTCAATTACTGACACTACAATAGCGCAGCACATCCTCAATTACTGACACTACAATAGTGCAGCACATCCTCAATTGCTTTCCCGCAAATACTGCAGCAAAATCTCAATTACTGACAATCCAATTGTGAAGCATATTCTCAAATTCTGACACACCAGTAGTGAAGCAAACACCCAATTACTGACACTACAATAATTACAGACACTCCAATAGAGCACCACATCCTAAATTACAGACACACCAATAGTACAGCAACACCGCAATTTATGACACTCCAATAGTGCAGCAAACTCTCAATTACTGACATTCCAATAGTGCAGCACACACTCAATTACTGACACTCCTATTGTGCAGATTCCCTCAATTACTGACACTCCAATAGTGCAGCAAACTCTCAATTACTGACACTCCAATACTGCAGCACAACCTCAATTGCATAATCTCAAATACAGCAGCACACCCTCAAATACTGGCGCTCCAATAGTGCAGCACAACCTCAATTACACACACATCTTTAGTGCAGCACACCCTCAAATATTTCAACTCCAATAGTGCAGCACATCCTCAGTTACTGACACACAAATAGAGCAGCACACGCTCAATTACTGACACTACAATATTGCAGCACACCCTCAATTACTGACACTACAATATTGCAGCACACCCTCAATTACTGACACTACAATAGTGCAGCACACCCTCAATTACTGACACTACAATAGTGCAGCACACCCTCAATTACTGACACTACAATAGTGCAGCACACCCTCAATTACTGACACTCCAATAGTGCAGCACAACTTCAATTACTGACACTCCAATAGTGCAGCACAACCTCAATTACTGACACTCCAATAGTGCAGCACAACCTCAATTACTGACACTCCAATAGTGCAGCACATGCTCAAATACTGAAACACCAATAGTGCAGCAAACAGCCAATTACTGAGATTCCAATAATTACCCTCAATTACTGACCCTCCAATAGTGCGCCATACGCTCAGTTACTGACCCTCCAATAGTGCAGCACTTCCTCAATTACTGACATTCCAACAGTGCAGCACACCCTCAATTACTGACACTCCAATAGCGCAGGACATCCTCAATTACTGACACTCCAATAGTGCAGTACACCCTCAATTATTGACTCTCCAATAGTGCAGCACACCCTCAACTACTGACAATACAATAGTGCAACACAGACTCAATTATTGACCCTCCAATAGTGCAGCACACCCTCAATTGCATAAGCTTAAATACTGCAACACACCCTCAATTACTGACACTCCAATAGTGCAGCAGAACCACAATTACAGACCATTGAACAGTGAGCACACCCTCAACTGCATAAGCTCAAATATTGCAGCACTTTTTCAAACACTGCAACTCCAATAGTGCAGCACACCCTCAGTTACTGACACCCAAATAGTGCAGCACACCCTCAACTGCATAAGTTCAAATACTGCAGCACACCCTCAATTAGTGGCACACCAATAGTGCAGCACAACCTCAATTACACACACATCTTTAGTACAGCCAACTATCCTCAATTGCTTTCCCTCAAATACTGCAGCAAAATCTCAATTACTGACAATCCAAACGTGCAGCATATGCTCATAATCTGACACCCCAATTGTGCAGCAAATGCCCAAGGACTGACCCTCCAATAGTGCAGCACATGCTCATAATCTGACACCCCAATAGTGCACCACACCCTCAATTACAGACATTCCAATAGTGCAGCAACACCTCAATTTATAACACACCAATAGTGCAGCAAACTCTCAATTACTGACACTCCAATAGTGCAGCACACCCTCAATTACTGACACTCCTATAGTGCAGCAAACTCTCAATTACTGACATCCCAATAATGCAGCATACCCTCAATTACTGACACTTCAATAGTGCAGCACACCCTCAATTACTGACACTCCACAAGTGCAGCACACCCTCAATTACTGACACTCCAATAGTGCAGCACACCCTCAATTACTGACCCTCCAATAGTGCACCACACCCTCAATTACAGACACCCCAATAGTGCACCACACCCTCAATTACTGACACTCCAATAGTGCAGCAAACTCTCAATTACTGACACTCCAATAGTGCAGCATACCTTCAATTACTGACAGCCCATTAGTGCAGCACACCCTCAATTACTGACACTCCTATAATGCAGCAAACTCTCAATTACTGACATCCCAATAATGCAGCATACCCTCAATTACTGACACTTCAATAGTGCAGCACACCCTCAATTACTGACACTCCAATAGTGCAGCACAACCTCAATTACACACACATCTTTAGTGCAGCACACCCTCAAATTCTGCAACTCCAATAGTGCAGCACACCCTCAGTTAATGACACTACAATAGAGCAGCACACCCTCAATTACTGACTCTCCAATAGTGAAGCACACCCTCAAATATTGACCCTCCAAAAGTGCAGCACACACTCAACTACTGACAGTATAATAGTGCAGCAAAACCTCAACTACTGACCATCCAATAGTGCAGCACGCCCTCAAATACAGACACTCCAATAGTGCAGCATATCATCAATTACTGACGCTCCAATAATGCCGCACTCCCTCAATTACTGATGAAACAATAGTGCAGCGCACCCTCAATTACAGACTCTCCAATAGTGCAGCACACCCTCAATTGCATAATCTCAAATACTGCAGCACAACCTCAATTACTAACACTCCAATAGTGCAGCAACTGCTGAATTGCTCACCCTTAAATACTGCAGCAAACTTTCAATTACTGACACTCAAATAGTGCAGCACACCCTCAGTTACTGACACTCCAATTGTGCAGCACACCCTCAATTACTGACACTCCAATTGTGCAGCACACCCTCAATTACTGACACACCAATGGTGCTGCCCATCCACAATTACTGAACTTCCAATAATGCAGCACACCCTCAATCACTGACACTACAATAGTGCACCATACCCTCAATTATTGACCCACCAATACTGCAGCACACCCTCAATTACAGACCCGCCAATAGTGCAGCACACCCTTAACTGCATAAGCTCAAATACTGCAGCACACCCTCAAATACTGCAACTCCAATAGTGCAGCACAACCTCAATTACACACACAACTTTAGTGCAGCACACCCTAAAATACTGACACTCCAATAGTGCAGCACACCCTCAGTTACTGACACTCAAATAGTGCAGCACAGCCTCAACTATTGACACTACAATAGTGCAGCACACCCACAATTATTGACCCTCCAATAGTGCAGCACACCCTCAATTACTGACAATCCAATAGTGCAGCACATCCTCAATTGCTTACCCTTAAATACTGCAGCAATCTCTCAATTACTGACACTCGAATAGTGCAGCACATCCTCAATTACACAGACATTTTTAGTGCAGCACACCCTAAGGTACTGTTACTACAATAGTGCAGCACACCCTCAATTACTGACGCTCCAATAATGCAGCACTCCCTCAATTACTGATGCAACAATAGTGCAGCACACCTTCAATTACAGGCCTTCTAATAGAGCAGCACACCTTCAATTGCAATACTGCAGCACACCCTCAATTACTGACACTCCAATTGTGCAACACACCCTCAATTACTGACACTCCAATTGTGCAACACACCTTCAATTACTGACACTCCAATAGTGCAGCACACCCTGAATTACTGAAATTCCAATAGTTCAGCACACCCTCAATTACTGACACTCCAATTTCGCAACATATCCTCAATTACTGACAATCCAATTGTTCAACACACCCTCAATTGCTGAAACTCCATTAGTGCAGTACACCCTCAATTATTGACCCTACAATAGTGCAGCACACCCGCAACTACTGACACTACATTAGTGCAGCACACCCTCAATTATTGACATTCCAATAGTGCAGCACAATCAATTATTGAGCCTCCAATAGTGCACCACACCCTCAATTACAGACACTCCAATAGTGCAGCAACACCTCAATTTATGACACTCCAATAGTGCACCAAATCTCAATTACTGACACTCCAATACTCCAGCATGCCTTCAATCACTGACAGTCCATTAGTGCAGCACACCCTCAATTACTGACACTCCTATAGTGCAGCAAACTCTCAATTACTGACATCCCAATAGTGCAGCACACCCTCAATTACTGAGACTCCACTAGTGCAGCACACCCTCAATTACTGACATTCCAACAGTCAACCTGAATTACTGATCATCCATTAGCGCAGCACAGCCTCAATTACCAATACTACAATAGTGCAGCACACTCTCAATTACTGACACTCCAATAGTGAGCACACCCACAATTACATAAGCTCAAATACTGCAGCACTTTTTCAAATACTGCAACTCCAATAGTGCAGCACACCCTCAGTTACTGACACTCCAATAGTGCAGCACACCCTCAATTACTGACACTCCATTAGAGCAGCACACCCTCAATTACTGACACTCCAATAGTGTAGCACACCCTCAATTACTGACACTCAAATAGTGAAGCACACCCTCAATTACTGACACTCCAATTGTGCAACAAACCCTCAATTACTGACACTCCAATAGTGCAACACACCTTCAACTACTGACAATTATTGACCTCCAATACTGCAGCACCCCCTCAACTACTGACACCCAAATAGTACAGCACACCCTCAATTACTGACACTACAATAGCGCAGCACATCCTCAATTACTGACACTACAATAGTGCAGCACATCCTCAATTGCTTTCCCGCAAATACTGCAGCAAAATCTCAATTACTGACAATCCAATTGTGAAGCATATTCTCAAATTCTGACACACCAGTAGTGAAGCAAACACCCAATTACTGACACTACAATAATTACAGAC
Organism: Isurus oxyrinchus; assembly: GCA_026770705.1. Lineage (NCBI taxonomy): Eukaryota > Metazoa > Chordata > Chondrichthyes > Lamniformes > Lamnidae > Isurus > Isurus oxyrinchus. The sequence goes on along the minus strand of JANJGN010000017.1, from coordinate 11,331,388 downwards.
ACTCCAATAGAGCACCACACCCTAAATTACAGACACACCAATAGTACAGCAACACCGCAATTTATGACACTCCAATAGTGCAGCAAACTCTCAATTACTGACATTCCAATAGTGCAGCACACACTCAATTACTGACACTCCTATTGTGCAGATTCCCTCAATTACTGACACTCCAATAGTGCAGCAAACTCTCAATTACAGACCCTCCAATACTGCAGCACAACCTCAATTGCATAATCTCAAATACAGCAGCACACCCTCAAATACTGGCGCACCAATAGTGCAGCACAACCTCAATTACACACACATCTTTAGTGCAGCACACCCTCAAATATTTCAACTCCAATAGTGCAGCACATCCTCAGTTACTGACACACAAATAGAGCAGCACACGCTCAATTACTGACACTACAATATTGCAGCACACCCTCAATTACTGACACTACAATATTGCAGCACACCCTCAATTACTGACACTACAATAGTGCAGCACACCCTCAATTACTGACACTACAATAGTGCAGCACACCCTCAATTACTGACACTCCAATAGTGCAGCACACCCTCAATTACTGACACTCCAATAGTGCAGCACAACCTCAATTACTGACACTCCAATAGTGCAGCACAACCTCAATTACTGACACTCCAATAGTGCAGCACATGCTCAAATACTGAAACACCAATAGTGCAGCAAACAGCCAATTACTGAGATTCCAATAATTACCCTCAATTACTGACCCTCCAATAGTGCGCCATACACTCAGTTACTGACCCTCCAATAGTGCAGCACTTCCTCAATTACTGACATTCCAACAGTGCAGCACACCCTCAATTACTGACACTCCAATAGCGCAGGACATCCTCAATTACTGACACTCCAATAGTGCAGTACACCCTCAATTATTGACTCTCCAATAGTGCAGCACACCCTCAACTACTGACAATACAATAGTGCAACACAGACTCAATTATTGACCCTCCAATAGTGCAGCACACCCTCAATTGCATAAGCTTAAATACTGCAACACACCCTCAATTACTGACACTCCAATAGTGCAGCAGAACCACAATTACAGACCATTGAACAGTGAGCACACCCTCAACTGCATAAGCTCAAATATTGCAGCACTTTTTCAAACACTGCAACTCCAATAGTGCAGCACACCCTCAGTTACTGACACCCAAATAGTGCAGCACACCCTCAACTGCATAAGTTCAAATACTGCAGCACACCCTCAATTAGTGGCACACCAATAGTGCAGCACAACCTCAATTACACACACATCTTTAGTACAGCCAACTATCCTCAATTGCTTTCCCTCAAATACTGCAGCAAAATCTCAATTACTGACAATCCAAACGTGCAGCATATGCTCATAATCTGACACCCCAATTGTGCAGCAAACGCCCAAGGACTGACCCTCCAATAGTGCAGCACATGCTCATAATCTGACACCCCAATTGTGCAGCAAACGCCCAAGGACTGACCCTCCAATAGTGCAGCACACCCTCAATTACAGACACCCCAATAGTGCACCACACCCTCAATTACAGACATTCCAATAGTGCAGCAACACCTCAATATATAACACACCAATAGTGCAGCAAACTCTCAATTACTGACACTCCAATAGTGCAGCACACCCTCAATTACTGACACTCCTATAGTGCAGCAAACTCTCAATTACTGACATCCCAATAATGCAGCATACCCTCAATTACTGACACTTCAATAGTGCAGCACACCCTCAATTACTGACACTCCACAAGTGCAGCACACCCTCAATTACTGACACTCCAATAGTGCAGCACACCCTCAATTACTGACCCTCCAATAGTGCACCACACCCTCAATTACAGACACCCCAATAGTGCACCACACCCTCAATTACTGACACTCCAATAGTGCAGCAAACTCTCAATTACTGACACTCCAATAGTGCAGCATACCTTCAATTACTGACAGCCCATTAGTGCAGCACACCCTCAATTACTGACACTCCTATAATGCAGCAAACTCTCAATTACTGACATCCCAATAATGCAGCATACCCTCAATTACTGACACTTCAATAGTGCAGCACACCCTCAATAACTGACACTCCACAAGTGCAGCACACCCTCAATTACTGACACTCCAATAGTGCAGCACAACCTCAATTACACACACATCTTTAGTGCAGCACACCCTCAGTTAATGACACTACAATAGAGCAGCACACCCTCAATTACTGACACTCCAATAGTGAAGCACACCCTCAAATATTGACCCTCCAAAAGTGCAGCACACACTCAACTACTGACAGTATAATAGTGCAGCAAAACCTCAACTACTGACCATCCAATAGTGCAGCACACCCTCAAATACAGACACTCCAATAGTGCAGCACATCATCAATTACTGACGCTCCAATAATGCCGCACTCCCTCAATTACTGATGAAACAATAGTGCAGCGCACCCTCAATTACAGACTCTCCAATAGTGCAGCACACCCTCAATTGCATAATCTCAAATACTGCAGCACAACCTCAATTACTGACACTCCAATAGTGCAGCAACTGCTGAATTGCTCACCCTTAAATACTGCAGCAAACTTTCAATTACTGACACTCAAATAGTGCAGCACACCCTCAGTTACTGACACTCCAATTGTGCAGCACACCCTCAATTACTGACACTCCAATTGTGCAGCACACCCTCAATTACTGACACTCCAATTGTGCAGCACACCCTCAATTACTGACACTCCAATTGTGCAGCACACCCTCAATTACTGACACTCCAATTGTGCAGCACACCCTCAAATACTGACACTCCAATTGTGCAGCACACCCTCAATTATTGACCCTCCAATAGTGCAGCACACCCTCAATTACTGATCCTCCAATAGTGCACCATACCCTCAATTACAGACACAATAGTGCAGCATCACCTCAATTTATGACACTCCAATAGTGCAGCAAACTCTCAATTACTGACACTCCAATAGTGCAGCACACCCTCAATTGCATAAGCTCAAATTCTGCAGCACTTTTTCAAATACTGCAATTCCAATAGTGCAGCACACCCTCAGTTACTGACACTCAAATAGTGCAGCACACCCTCAGTTAATGACAATCAAATAGTGCAGCACACACTCAATTACTGACACTCCAATAGTGCAGCACACCCTCAACTACTGACTCTTCAAAAGTGCAGCACATCCTCAATTACTGACACTCCAATAGTGTGGCACACCATCAATTACTGACGCTCCAATAATGCCGCTCTCCCTCAATTACTGATGAAACAATAGTGCAGCGCACCCTCAATTACAGACTCTCCAATAGTGCAGCACACCCTCAATTGCATAATCTCAAATACTGCAGCACAACCTCAATTACTGACACTCCAATAGTGCAGCAACTGCTGAATTGCTCATCCTTAAATACTGCAGCAAACTTTCAATTACTGACACTCAAATAGTGCAGCACACCCTCAATTACTGACACTCCAATTGTGCAGCACACCCTCAATTACTGACACTCCAATTGTGCAGCACACCCTCAATTACTGACACTCCAATTGTGCAGCACACCCTCAATTACTGACACTCCAATTGTGCAGCACACCCTCAATTACTGACACTCCAATTGTGCAGCACACCCTCAATTATTGACCCTCCAATAGTGCAGCACACCCTCAATTACTGATCCTCCAATAGTGCAGCATACCCTCAATTGCATAAGCTCAAATACTGCAGCACACCCTCAAATACTGCAACTCCAATACTGCAGCACACTCTCAGTTACTGACACTCAAATAGTGCAGCACACCCTCAATTATTGACACTCCAGTAGTGCAGCAGACCCACAATTACAGACCCTCCAATAGTGTGGCACACCCTCAATTGCATAAGCTCCAATACTGCAGCCCACCCTCAAATACTGCAACTCCAATAGTGCAGAACACCCACAATTGTTGACCGGCCAATAGTGCAGCACACCCTCAGTTACTGACACTACAATAGTGCAGCACACCCTCAATTACTGATGCTCTAATAGTGCATCACACCATCAATTACTAACATTCCAATAATGCAGCACACCCTCAATTATTGACCCTCCAATAGTGCAGCACACCCTCAGTTACTGACACTCCAGTAATGCAGCACACCCTCAATTATTGACCCTCCAATAGTGCAGCACACCCTCAGTTACTGACACTCCAGTAATGCAGCACTCCCTCAATTAATGACACTACAACAGTGCAGCAAACTCTCAATTACTGACCCTCCAATAGTGCACCACACCCTCAATTACAGACACAATAGTGCAGCATCACCTCAATTTATGACACTCCAATAGTGCAGCAAACTCTCAATTACTGACACTCCAATAGTGCAGCACACCCTCAATTACTGACAGTCCATTAGTGCAGCACAGCTTCAATTACTGACCCACTAATAGTGCAGCACACCCTCAATTGCATAAGCTCAAATTCTGCCGCACTTTTTCAAATACTGCAATTCCAATAGTGCAGCACACCCTCAGTTACTGACACTCAAATAGTGCAGCACACCCTCAACTACTGACACTACAATAGTGTGGCACACCATCAATTACTGACGCACCAATAATGCCGCACTCCCTCAATTACTGATGAAACAATAGTGCAGCGCACCCTCAATTACAGACTCTCCAATAGTGCAGCACACCCTCAATTGCATAATCTCAAATACTGCAGCACAACCTCAATCACTGACACTCCAATAGTGCAGCAACTCCTGAATTGCTCACCCTTAAATACTGCAGCAAACTTTCAATTACTGACACTCCAATAGTGCAGCACACCCTCAATAACTGACACTCCAATTGTGCAGCACACCCTCAATTATTGACCCTACAATAGTGCAGCACACCCTCAATTACTGATCCTCCAATAGTGCAGCATACCCTCAATTGCATAAGCTCAAATACTGCAGCACACCCTCAAATACTGCAACTCCAATAGTGCAGCACACCCTCAGTTACTGACACAATCAAATAGTGCAGCACACCATCAACCACTAACACTCCAATTGTGCAGCACACCCTCAATTATTGACCCTCCAATAGTGCAGCAGACCCACAATTACAGACCCTCCAATAGTGTGGCACACCCTCAATTGCATAAGCTCCAATACTGCAGCCCACCCTCAAATACTGCAACTCCAATTGTGCAGCACACCCACAATTGTTGACCCGCCAATAGTGCAGCACACCCACAGTTACTGACACTACAACAGTGCAGCACACCATCAAATACAGACCCTCCAATAGTGCAGCACACCCTCAATTGCATAAGCTTAAATACTGCAGCACACCCTCAATTACTGGCACTCCAAATGTGCAGCAAAGGTCCAATTACTGACACTACAATAATTACCCTCAATTACTGTCCCTCCAATAGTGTACCACACCCTCAATTACAGACACAACAATAGTGCAGCAACACTTCAATTTATGACAATCCAGTAGTGCAACAAACCCTCAATTACCGACACTCCAATAGTGCAGCACATCCTCAATTACAGATCCTCCAATAGTGCAGCACACACTCAGTTGCATAAGCTCAAATACTGCAACACACCCTCAAATACTGCAACTCCAATAGTGCAGCACACCCTCAATTGCTGACCCGCCAATAGGGCAGCACACACTCAGATACTGACACTACAATAGTGCAGCACTCCCGCAATTACTGACACTCTAATAGTGCAGCACACCCTCAATTGCATAAGCTCAAATACTCCAGCACACCCTCAAATACTGCAACTCCAATAGTGCAGCACACCCTCAGTTACTGACGCTACAATAGTGCAGCACACCCTCAATTACTGACGCTCTAATAGTGCAATTATTGACACGCCAGTAATGCAGTACTCCCTCAATTACTGGCACTCCAAATGTGCAGCAAAGGCCCAATTACTGACAGTACAATAATTACCCTCAATTACTGACCCTCCAATAGTGCACCACACCTTCAATTACAGACACAACAATAGTGCAGCAACACTTCAATTTATGACACTCCAATAGTGCAGCAAGCTCTCAATTACTGACACTCCAATAGTGCAGCATACCTTCAATTACTGATCCTCCAATAGTGCAGCACACACAGTTGCATAAGCTCAAATACTGCAGCATTATTGAAATACTGCAACTTCAATAGTGCAGCACACCCTCAATTACTGACACTCCAATAGTGCAGCACACCCTCAGTTACTGACACTCCAATAGAGCAGCACACCCTCAATTAATGACACACCAATAGAGCAGCACACCCTCAATTAATGACACTACAATAGTGCAGCAAACTCTCAATTACTGGCACTCCAATAGTGCAGCACTCCCTCAATTACTGACACTTCAATAGTGCAGCACAGCCTCAATTACAGACCCTCCAATAGTGCAGCAAACTCTCAATTGCATAAGCCAAAATTCTGCAGCACACCCTCAAATACTGCAACTGCATTAGTGCAGCACACCCTCAGTTACTGACAAACAAATAAAGCAGCACACCCTCAACTACTGACTCTAAAATAGTGCAGCACACCCTCAATTATTGACCCTCCAATAGTGCACATACACTCAGTTACAGAACCTCCAATAGTGCAGCACACCCTCAATTGTTGACCCGCCAATAGTGCAGCACACCCTCAGTTACTGACACTACAATTGTGCAGCACACCCACAATTACTGACACTCCAGTAGTGCAGCACACCCTCAATTACATAAGCTCAAATACTGCAGCACACCCTCAAATACTGCAACTCCAATAGTGCAGCACACCCTCAGTTACTGACACTACAATAGTGCAGCACACCCACAATTACAGACCCTCCAATAGTGTGGCACACTCTCAATTGCATAAGCTCAAATACTGCAGCACATCCTCAAATACTGCAACTCCAATAGTGCAGCACACCCTCAGTTACTGACACTACAATAGTGCAGCACACCCTCAATTACTGACGCTCTAATAGTGCAGCACACCCTCAATTACTGACACTCCAGTAATGCAGCACTCCCTCAGTGACTGACGCAACAACAGTGCAGCACAACCTCAATTTCTGACCCTCCAATAGTGCAGCAGAACCACAAATACAGACCTTCCAATAGCGCAACACACCTCCAATTACTGACACACCAATAGTGCAGCACATCCTCAATTACTCACATTCCAACAGTGCAGCATACCCTCAATTATTGACCCTCCAATAGTGCAGCACACACTCAGTTACTGACACTAAAATAGTGCAGAGCACCCTCAATTACTGATGCTCCAATAGTGCAGCACAGCCTCAATTACTGACCCTCCAATAATATAGCATTCCCTCAAGTACTGACACAACAATAGTGCAGCACTCCCCCAATTAGAGACCATCCAATAGTGCAGCACACCCTCAATTGCATTAGTTCAAATACTGCAGCACACCCTCAATTACTGGCACTCTAATAGTGCAGCACAACCTCAATTACTGACCCTCCAATAGTGCAGCAGAACCACAATTACAGACCCTCCAATAGATTGGCACACCCTCAATTGCATAAGTTCAAATACTGCAGCACACCCTCAAATACTGCAACTCCAATAGAGCAGCACACCCTCAATTGCTGACCTGCCTAATAGTGCAGCCCACCCTCAGTTACTGACACTACAATACTGCAGCACACCCACAATTACAGACCCTCCAATAGTGCAGCATACCCTCAATTGCATAAGCTCAAATACTCCAGCACACCCTCAAATACTGCAACTGCAGTAGTGCAGCACACCCTCAATTGTTGACCCGCCAATAGGGCAGCACACACTCAGTTACTGACACTACAATAGTGCAGCACACCCTCAATTACTGACGCTCTAATAGTGCAGCGCACCATCAATTACTGACACACCAATAGCGTGGCACACCCTCAATTGCATAAGCTCAAATACTCCAGCACACCCTCAACTACTGACACTATAATAGTGCAGCACACCCTCAATTACTGACCCTCCAATAGTGCAGCAAACCCTTAATTACTGACACTACAATAGTGCAGCACACCCTCAATTACTGACCCTCCAATAGGGCAGCACACCCTCAACTACTGACACTACAATAGTGCAACACCCCAATTATAGACCCTCCAATAGTGCAGCACACCCTCAACTACTGTCACTACAATAGTGCAGCACACACTCAATTCTTGACCCTCCAATAGTGCAGCACACTCTCAATTGCATAACCTCAAATACTGCAGCACTTTTTCAAATACTGCACCTCCAATAGTGCTGCACACCCGCAAATACTGACACTCCAATTGTGCAGCACACCCTCAATTACTGACACTCCATTATTGCAGCACACCCTCAATTACTGACCCTCCAATAGCACAGCACACCCTCAATTATTGACCCTCCAACAATGCAGCTGACCCTCAAATACTGCAACTCCAATTCTGCAGCTCACCCTCAGTTACTGACACCCAAATAGTGCAGCACACCCTCAATTGCATAAGCTTAAATACTGCAGCTTACCCTCAATTACTGGCACTCCAATAATGCAGCACAACCTCAATTACACACACATCTTTAGTGCAGCACACCCTCAAATACTGCAATTCCAACAGTGCAGCAAACCCTCAATCACTGACACTCCAATATTGCAGCACACCTTCAATTACTGATACTCCAATAGAGCAGCACACCCTCAATTACTGAAACTCCATTAGAGCAGCACACCCTCAATTAATGACACACCAATAGTGCAGGAACACTCAATTACTGGCACTGCAAAAGTGCAGCACACCCTCAATTGCATAAGCTCAAATTCTGCAGCACACCCTCAAATACTGCAACTCCAATAGTGCAGCACACCCTCAAATACTGCAACTCCAATAGAGCAGCACACCCTCAATTGCTGACCCGCCTAATAGTGCAGCCCACCCTCAGTTACTGACACTACAATAGTGCAGCACACCCACAATTACAGACCCTCCAATAGTGCAGCATACCCTCAATTGCATAAGCTCAAATACTCCAGCACACCCTCAAATACTGCAACTGCAGTAGTGCAGCACACCCTCAATTGTTGACCCGCCAATAGGGCAGCACACACTCAGTTACTGACACTACAATAGTGCAGCACACCCTCAATTACTGACACTCTAATAGTGCAGCGCACCATCAATTACTGACACACCAATAGCGTGGCACACCCTCAATTGCATAAGCTCAAATACTCCAGCACACCCTCAACTACTGACACTATAATAGTGCAGCACACCCTCAATTACTGACCCTCCAATAGTGCAGCAAACCCTTAATTACTGACGCTACAATAGTGCAGCACAGCCTCAATTACAGACCCTCCAATAGTGCAGCAAACTCTCAATTGCATAAGCCAAAATTCTGCAGCACACCCTCAAATACTACAACTGCATTAGTGCAGCACACCCTCAGTTACTGACAAACAAATAAAGCAGCACACCCTCAACTACTGACTCTAAAATAGTGCAGCACACCCTCAATTATTGACCCTCCAATAGTGCACATACACTCAGTTACAGAACCTCCAATAGTGCAGCACACCCTCAATTGTTGACCCGCCAATAGTGCAGCACACCCTCAGTAACTGACACTACAATTGTGCAGCACACCCACAATTACTGACACTCCAATAGTGCAGCACACCCTCAATTACATAAGCTCAAATACTGCAGCACACCCTCAAATACTGCAACTCCAATAGTGCAGCACACCCTCAGTTACTGACACTACAATAGTGCAGCACACCCACAATTACAGACCCTCCAATAGTGTGGCACACCCTCAATTGCATAAGTTCAAATACTGCAGCACACCCTCAAATACTGCAACTCCAATAGTGCAGCACACCCTCAGTTACTGACACTACAATAGTGCAGCACACCCTCAATTACTGACGCTCTAATAGTGCAGCACACCCTCAATTACTGACACTCCAGTAATGCAGCACTCCCTCAGTGACTGACGCAACAACAGTGCAGCACAACCTCAATTTCTGACCCTCCAATAGTGCAGCAGAACCACAAATACAGACCTTCCAATAGCGCAACACACCTCCAATTACTGACACACCAATAGTGCAGCACATCCTCAATTACTCACATTCCAACAGTGCAGCATACCCTCAATTATTGACCCTCCAATAGTGCAGCACACACTCAGTTACTGACACTAAAATAGTGCAGAGCACCCTCAATTACTGATGCTCCAATAGTGCAGCACAGCCTCAATTACTGACCCTCCAATAATATAGCATTCCCTCAAGTACTGACACAACAATAGTGCAGCACTCCCCCAATTAGAGACCATCCAATAGTGCAGCACACCCTCAATTGCATTAGTTCAAATACTGCAGCACACCCTCAATTACTGTCACTCTAATAGTGCAGCACAACCTCAATTACTGACCCTCCAATAGTGCAGCAGAACCACAATTACAGACCCTCCAATAGATTGGCACACCCTCAATTGCATAAGTTCAAATACTGCAGCACACTCTCAAATACTGCAACTCCAATAGTGCAGCACACCCTCAAATACTGCAACTCCAATAGAGCAGCACACCCTCAATTGCTGACCCGCCTAATAGTGCAGCCCACCCTCAGTTACTGACACTACAATAGTGCAGCACATCCACAATTACAGACCCTCCAATAGTGCAGCATACCCTCAATTGCATAAGCTCAAATACTCCAGCACACCCTCAAATACTGCAACTGCAGTAGTGCAGCACACCCTCAATTGTTGACCCGCCAATAGGGCAGCACACACTCAGTTACTGACACTACAATAGTGCAGCACACCCTCAATTACTGACGCTCTAATAGTGCAGCGCACCATCAATTACTGACACACCAATAGCGTGGCACACCCTCAATTGCATAAGCTCAAATACTCCAGCACACCCTCAACTACTGACACTATAATAGTGCAGCACACCCTCAATTACTGACCCTCCAATATTGCAGCAAACCCTTAATTACTGACACTACAATAGTGCAGCACACCCTCAATTACTGACCCTCCAATAGGGCAGCATACCCTCAACTACTGACACCACAATAGTGCAACACCCCAATTATAGACCCTCCAATAGTGCAGCACACCCTCAACTACTGTCACTACAATAGTGCAGCACACACTCAATTCTTGACCCTCCAATAGTGCAGCACACTCTCAATTGCATAACCTCAAATACTGCAGCACTTTTTCAAATACTGCACCTCCAATAGTGCTGCACACCCGCAAATACTGACACTCCAGTTGTGCAGCACACCCTCAATTACTGACACTCCAATTGTGCAGCACACCCTCAATTACTGACCCTCCAATAGCACAGCACACCCTCAATTATTGACCCTCCAACAATGCAGCTGACCCTCAAATACTGCAACTCCAATTCTGCAGCTCACCCTCAGTTACTGACACCCAAATAGTGCAGCACACCCTCAATTGCATAAGCTTAAATACTGCAGCTTACCCTCAATTACTGGCACTCCAATAATGCAGCACAACCTCAATTACACACACATCTTTAGTGCAGCACACCCTCAAATACTGCAACTCCAACAGTGCAGCAAACCCTCAATCACTGACACTCCAATATTGCAGCACACCTTCAATTACTGATACTCCAATAGAGCAGCACACCCTCAATTACTGAAACTCCATTAGAGCAGCACACCCTCAATTAATGACACACCAATAGTGCAGGAACACTCAATTACTGGCACTGCAAAAGTGCAGCACACCCTCAATTGCATAAGCTCAAATTCTGCAGCACACCCTCAAATACAGCAACTCCAATAGTGCAGCACACCCTCAAATACTGCAACTCCAATAGAGCAGCACACCCTCAATTGCTGACCCGCCTAATAGTGCAGCCCACCCTCAGTTACTGACACTACAATAGTGCAGCACACCCACAATTACAGACCCTCCAATAGTGCAGCATACCCTCAATTGCATAAGCTCAAATACTCCAGCACACCCTCAAATACTGCAACTGCAGTAGTGCAGCACACCCTCAATTGTTGACCCGCCAATAGGGCAGCACACACTCAGTTACTGACACTACAATAGTGCAGCACACCCTCAATTACTGACACTCTAATAGTGCAGCGCACCATCAATTACTGACACACCAATAGCGTGGCACACCCTCAATTGCATAAGCTCAAATACTCCAGCACACCCTCAACTACTGACACTATAATAGTGCAGCACACCCTCAATTACTGACCCTCCAATAGTGCAGCAAACCCTTAATTACTGACACTACAATAGTGCAGCACACCCTCAATTACTGACCCTCCAATAGGGCAGCATACCCTCAACTACTGACACTACAATAGTGCAACACCCCAATTATAGACCCTCCAATAGTGCAGCACACCCTCAACTACTGTCACTACAATAGTGCAGCACACACTCAATTCTTGACCCTCCAATAGTGCAGCACACTCTCAATTGCATAACCTCAAATACTGCAGCACTTTTTCAAATACTGCACCTCCAATAGTGCTGCACACCCGCAAATACTGACACTCCAATTGTGCAGCACACCCTCAATTACTGACACTCCAATTGTGCAGCACACCCTCAATTACTGACACTCCATTATTGCAGCACACCCTCAATTACTGACCCTCCAATAGCACAGCACACCCTCAATTATTGACCCTCCAACAATGCAGCTGACCCTCAAATACTGCAACTCCAATTCTGCAGCTCACCCTCAGTTACTGACACCCAAATAGTGCAGCACACCCTCAATTGCATAAGCTTAAATACTGCAGCTTACCCTCAATTACTGGCACTCCAATAATGCAGCACAACCTCAATTACACACACATCTTTAGTGCAGCACACCCTCAAATACTGCAACTCCAACAGTGCAGCAAACCCTCAATCACTGACACTCCAATATTGCAGCACACCTTCAATTACTGATACTCCAATAGAGCAGCACACCCTCAATTACTGAAACTCCATTAGAGCAGCACACCCTCAATTAATAGTGCAGGAACACTCAATTACTGGCACTGCAAAAGTGCAGCACACCCTCAACTGCATAAGCTCAAATTCTGCAGCACACCCTCAAATACTGCAACTGCAATAGTGCAGCACACCCTCTGTTACTGATGCGCAAATAGTGCAGCACACCCTCAACTACTGACTCTACAATAGTGCAGCACACTCTCAATTATTGACCCTCCAATAGTGCAGCACACCCTCAATTATTGACACTACAATAGTGCAGCACACCCTCTTTTAATCTCGCTCCAATATTGCAGCACACCATCAATTACTGACCCTCCAATAATGCAGCACTCCCTCAATTACTGACGCTACAATAGTGTTGCACACCCCCAATTAGAGACCATCCAATAGTGCAGCACACGCTCAATTGCATAAGCTCCAGTACTGCAGCACACCCTCAAATACTGGCACTCTAATAGTACAGAACAACCTCAATTACACTCACATCTTTAGTGCAGCCCAGCCTCAAATAATTCAACTCCACTAGTGCAGCACACCCTCAGTTACTGACACTCAAATAGTGCAGCACACCCTCAACTACTGAAACTCCATTAGAGCAGCACACCCTCAATTAATGACACACCAACAGTGCAGCAACACTCAATTATTGGCACTGCAAAAGTGCAGCACACCCTCAATTACAGCCTCTCCAATAGAGCAGCAAACCCTCAATTAATGCATAATCTCAAATACTGCAGCACACCCTCAATTACTGGCGCTCCAATAGGGCAGCACAACCTCAATTACTGACACTCCAATAGTGCAGCAAACTCTCAATTACAGATCCTCCAATAGTGCAGCACACCCTCAATTACTGACACTCCAATAGTGCAGCCCACACTAAATTACTGGCACTCCAATAGTGCAGCACACCCTCAATTACTGACACTCCAATAGTGCAGCACACACTCAATTACTGACTCTCCAATAGTGCAGCACAGCCTCAATTACTGACACTACAATAGTGCGGCAAACACTCAATTGCATAAGCTCAAATTCTGCAGCACACCCTCAAATACTGCAACTGTAATAGTGCAGAACACCGTCAGTTACTGACACTATAATAGAGCAGCACACCATCAACTACTGACTCTACAATACTGCAGCACACCTCAATTATTGACCCTCCAATAGTGCAGCACACCCTCAATTACTGACACTCAAATAGTGCAGCACACCCTCAACTACTGACACTACAATAGTGCAGCACACCCTCAATTGCATAAGCTCAAATTCTGCAGCACACCCTCAAAAACTGCAATTCCAATAGTGCAGCACACCCTCAGTTACTGACACTCAAATAGTGCAGCACACCCTCAACTACTGACACTACAATAGTGCAGCACACCCTCAATTGCATAAGCTCAAATTCTGCAGCACACCCTCAAAAACTGCAATTCCAATAGTGCAGCACACCCTCAGTTACTGACACTCAAATAGTGCAGCACACCCTCAACTACTGACACTACAATAGTGCAGCACACCCTCAATTGCATAAGCTCAAATTCTGCAGCACACCCTCAAAAACTGCAATTCCAATAGTGCAGCACACCCTCAGTTACTGACACTCAAATAGTGCAGCACACCCTCAACTACTGACACTACAATAGTGCAGCACACCCTCAATTATTGACCCTCCAATAGTGCAGCACACCCTCAATTACTGACACTACAATAGTGCAGCACACCCTCAATTACTGACGCTCTAATAGTGCAGCACACCATCAATTACTGACGCTGCAATAATGCAGCACTCCCTCAAATACTGACGCAACAATAGTGCCGCAAACCCTCAATTACAGACCTTTCAATAGTGCAGCACACCCTCAATTTCATAAACTCAAATACTGCAGCACACCCTCAATTACTAGCACTCCAAAAGTGCAGCGAAGGCCCAATTACTGACACTGCAATAATTACTCTCAGTTACTGACCCTCCAATAGTGCACCACACCCTCAATTACAGAAACAATAGTGCAGCATCACCTCAATTTATGACACTCCAATAGTGCAGCAAACTCTCAATTACTGACACTCCATTAGTGCAGCACACCCTCAATTACTGACAGTCCATTAGTGCAGCACAGCCTCAATTACTGACCCACCAATAGTGCAGCACACCCTCAATTACTGTTACTAAAATAGTGCAGCACACCCTCAACTACTGACTCTACAATAATGCAGCGCACCCTCAATTACTGACACTCCAATAGTGCAGCACACCCTCAACTACTGACTCTACAATAGTGCAGCGCACCCTCAATTACTGTTACTACAATAGTGCAGCACACCCTCAATTATTGACCCTCAAATAGTGCAGCACACCCTCAACTACTGACAGTACAATAGTGTGGCACACCATCAATTACTGATGCTCCAATAATGCCGCACTCCCTCAATTACAGACTCTCCAATAGTGCAGCACACCCTCAATTGCATAATCTCAAATACTGCAGCACAACCTCAATTACTGACACTCCAATAGTGCAGCAACTGCTGAATTGCTCACCCTTAAATACTGCAGCAAACTTTCAATTACTGACACTCAAATAGTGCAGCACACCCTCAATAACTGACACTCCAATTGTGCAGCACACCCTCAATTATTGACCCTCCAATAGTGCAGCACACCCTCAATTACTGATCCTCCAATAGTGCAGCACACCCTCAATTACTGACACTCCAATAGTGCAGCACACCCTCAATTACTGACACAATCAAATAGTGCAGCACACCATCAACCACTAACACTACACTAGTGCAGCACACCCTCAATTATTGACCCTCCAATAGTGCAGCAGACCCACAATTACAGACCCTCCAATAGTGTGGCACACCCTCAATTGCATAAGCTCAAATACTGCAGCCCACCCTCAAATACTGCAACTCCAATAGTGCAGCACACCCTCAGTTACTGACACTACAACAGTGCAGGACGCCATCAATTACAGACCCTCCAATAGTGCAGCACACCCTCAATTGCATAAGCTTAAATACTGCAGCACACCCTCAATTACTGGCACTCCAAATGTGCAGCAAAGGCCCAATTACTGACACTACAATAATTACCCTCAATTACTGTCCCTCCAATAGTGCAGCACACCCTCAATTACTGACGCTCTAATAGTGCAGGACACCATCAATTATTGACACGCCAGTAATGCAGTACTCCCTCAATTACTGGCACTCCAGATGTGCAGCAAAGGCCCAAATACTGACATTACAATAATTAACCTCAATTACTGACCCTCCAATAGTGCAGCAACACTTCAATTTATGACACTCCAATAATGCAGCAAACTCTCAATCACTGACAATCCAATAGTGCAGCACACCTTCAATTACTGATCCTTCAATAGTGCAGCACACCCTCAGTTACTGACACCCAAATACTGCAGCTCACATTAAATTACTGGCACTCCAATAGTGCATCACACCCTCAATTACTGACACTCCAATAGTGCAGCACACCCTCAGTTACTGACACTCCAATAGAGCAGTACACCCTCAATTACTGACCATCCAATAGTGCAGCACACACTCAATTAATGACACACCAATAGAGCAGCTCACCCTCAATTAATGACACTACAATAGTGCAGCAAACTCTCAATTACTGGCACTCCAATAGTGCAGCACTCCCTCAATTACGGACTCTCCAATAGTGCAGCACAGCCTCAATTACAGACCCTCCAATAGTGCAGCAAACTCTCAATTGCATACGCTCAAATTCTGCAGCACACCCTCAAATACTGCAACTGCATTAGTGCAGCGCACCCTCAGTAACTGACAAACAAATAAAGCAGCACACCCTCAACTACTGACTCTAAAATAGTGCAGCACACCCTCAATTATTGACCCTCCAATAGTGCACATACACTCAGTTACAGAACCTCCAATAGTGCAGCACACCCTCAATTGCATAAGCTCAAATACTCCAGCACACCCTCAAATACTGCAACTCCAATAGTGCAGCACACCCTCAATTGTTGACCCGCCAATAGTGCAGCACACCCTCAGTTACTGACACTACAATTGTGCAGCACACCCACAATTACTGACACTCCAATAGTGCAGCACACCCTCAATTGCATAAGCTCAAATACTGCAGCACACCCTCAAATACTGCAACTCCAATAGTGCAGCACACCCTCAGTTACTGACACTACAATAGTGCAGCACACCCACAATTACAGACCCTCCAATAGTGTGGCACACCCTCAATTGCATAAGCTCAAATACTGCAGCACACCCTCAAATACTGCAACTCCAATAGTGCAGCACACCCTCAGTTACTGACACTCCAATAGTGCAGCACACCCTCAGTTACTGACACTCCAATAGAGCAGTACACCCTCAATTACTGACCATCCAATAGTGCAGCACACACTCAATTAATGACACACCAATAGTGCAGCACACCCTCAATTAATGACACTACAATAGTGCAGCAAACTCTCAATTACTGGCACTCCAATAGGGCAGCACTCCCTCAATTACGGACTCTCCAATAGTGCAGCACAGCCTCAATTACAGACCCTCCAATAGTGCAGCAAACTCTCAATTGCATAAGCTCAAATTCTGCAGCACACCCTCAAATACTGCAAATGCATTAGTGCAGCACACCCTCAGTTACTGACACTACAATAGTGCAGCACACCCTCAATTACTGACGCTCTAATAGCGCAGCACACCATCAATTACTGACACTCCAGTAATGCAGCACTCCCTCAGTGACTGACGCAACAACAGTGCAGCACAACCTCAATTTCTGACCCTTCAATAGTGCAGCAGAACCACAAATACAGACCTTCCAATAGCGCAACACACCTCCAATTACTGACCCACCAATAGTGCAGCACATCCTCAATTACTCACATTCCAACAGTGCAGCACACCCTCAATTATTGACCCCCCAATAGTGCAGCACACACTCAGTTACTGACACTAAAATAGTGCAGAGCACCCTCAATTACTGATGCTCCAATAGTGCAGCACAGCCTCAATTACACACAAATCTTTAGTGCAGCACACCCTCAAATATTTCAACTCCAATAGTGCAGCAACACTTCAATTTATGACACTCCAATAGTGCAGCAAACTCTCAATTACTGACCCTCCAATAGTGCAGCAGAACCACAAATACAGACCTTCCAATAGCGCAACACACCTCCAATTACTGACCCACCAATAGTGCAGCACATCCTCAATTACTCACATTCCAACAGTGCAGCACACCCTCAATTATTGATCCTCCAATAGTGCTGCACACCCTCAACTACCGACACTACAATAGTGCAGCACACCCTTAATTATTGACCCTCCAGTAGTGCAGCACACACTCAGTTACTGACACTAAAATAGTGCAGCACACCCTCAATTACTAATGCTCCAATAGTGCAGCACAGCCTCAGTTACTGACCCTCCAATAATATAGCATTCCCTCAAGTACTGACACAACAATAGTGCAGCACACCCCCAATTAGAGACCATCCAATAGTGCAGCACACCCTCAATTGCATTATTTCAAATACTGCAGCACACCCTCAATTACTGGCACTCCAATCGTGCAGCACAACCTCAATTACACACACATCTTTAATGCAGCACACCCTCAAATATTTCAACTCCAATAGTGCAGCAACACTTTAATTTATGACACTCCAATAGTGCAGCAAACTCTCAATTACTGACACTCCAATAGTGCAGCAGAACCACAATTACAGACCTTCCAATAGCACAACACACCTCCAATTACTGACACACCAATAGTGCAGCACATCCTCAATTATTGACTCTCGAATAGTGCAGCATACCATCAACTACCGACACTACAATAATGCAGCACACCATCAATTATTGACACTCCAATAGTGCAGCACACCCTCAATTATTGACATTACAATAGTGCAGCACACCCTCAATTAATCTCGCTCCAATTGTGCAGTACACCATCAATTACTGCCCCTCCAATAATGCAGCACTCCCTCAATTACTGACGCTACAATAGTGCTGCACACCCCCAATTGCATAAGCTCAAATACTGCAACACACCCTCAATTACTGGCACTCCAGTAGTGCAGCACAACCTCAATTACACACACATCCTTAGTGCAGCACACCCTCAAATACTGCAACTCCAATAGTGCAACTCACCCTTAGTAACTGACACTACAATATTCCAGCACATCCTCAATTACTGACACTCGAATACTGCAGCACACCCTGAATTAGAGATAACCAATAGTGCAGCAAACCCTCAATAGTGCTGCACACTCTCAACTACTGACACTCCAATAATGCAGCACACCATCAATTATTTACCCTCCAATAGTGCAGCACACCCTCAGTTACTGACATTACATTGATGCCGCACACCCTCACTTACTGACGCTCCATATGTGCAGCACACCATCAATTACTGACGCTCCAATAATGCAGCATACCCTCAATTACTGACACTTCAATGTAGCAGCACACCCTCAATTACTAACACTCCAATAATGCAGTAAACACTCAACTACTGACACTCCAAAAATGCAGCACACCATCAATTATTGACCCTCCAATAGTGCCGCACACCCTCACTTACTGACACTCCAATAGTGCAGCACATCCTCAATTACTGACACTCCAATAGTGCAGCACATCCTCAATTACTGATCCTCCAATAGTGCAGCACAGCCTCATTTACAGACACTCCAATATAGCAGCACACCCTCAATTACTGTCACAGAAACAGTCTCCCTGAATTAGTGATCATCCACTAGTGCAGCACACCCTCAATTACTGACACTCCAATAGTGCAGCATAACCTCAATTACTGACACTCCAATATAGCAGCACACCCTCAATTACTGACACTCCAATAGTGCAGCACACCCTCAATTACTGACACTCCAATAGTGCAGCATAACCTCAATTACTGACACTCCAATATAGCAGCACACCGTCAATTACTGACACTCCAATAGTACATCACACCCTCAATTACTAACACACCAATAATGCAGCACACCTTCAATTAATGACACTCCATATAATGCGTAACACCCTCAATTACAGACACTCCAATACAGCAGCACACCGTCAATTACTGACACTCCAATAGTGCAGCATAACCTCAATTACTGACACTCCAATATAGCAGCACACCGTCAATTACTGACACTGCAATAGTACATCACACCCTCAATTACTAACACTCCAATAATGCAGCACACCTTCAATTACTGACACTCCATATAATGCGGAACACCCTCAATTACAGACACTCCAATATAGCAGCACACCCTCAATTACTGACCCTCCAATAATGCAGCACACCCTCAATTACAGCCTCTCCAATAGTGCAGCATACCCTCAATTGCATAAGCTCAAATACTGCAGCACACCCTCAATTACTGGCGCTCCAATAGGGCAGCACACACTCAATTACCTAATCTCAAATAGTGCTGCACAACCTCAATTACTGACACTCCAATAGTGCAGCAAGTCCTGAATTGCTCACCCTTAAATACTGCAGCAAACTTTCAATTACTGACACTCCAATAGTGCAACACATCCTCAATTACTGAGATTCCAACAGTGCAGCACACCCTCAATAACTGACACTCCAATAGTTCATAGTTCAGCATACCCTCAATTAATGACCCTCCAATAGTGCAGCACACGCTCAGTTACTGGCCCTCCAATAGTGCAGCACAAACTCAAGTACAGACACATCCTTAGTGCAGCACACACTCATTTACTTGAACTCCAATAGTGCAGCACTCCCTCAATTACTGACACTGCAATATTGCAGCACATCCTCAAGTACTGACACGCGAATACTGTAGCACACCCTCAATTACAGACAACAAATAGTGCAGCAATCCCTCAATTACAGACACTCCATATAATGCGGAACACCCTCAATTACAGGCAATCCTCAACTACTGATACACCAATAGTGTGGCACAGCATCAATTAGTGACACTCCAATAGAGTGGCACACCCTCAATTACTGACACTCCAATAGTGCAGCACACCCTCAAGTACTGACACTCCAATAATGCAGCACACCCTCAATTACAGATCCTCCAATAGTGCAGCATACCCTCAATTGCATAAGCTCAAATACTGCAGCATACCCTCAAATACTGCAACTCCAATAGTGCAGCATACCCTCAGTTACTGACACTACAATAGTGCAGCACACCCACAATTACAGACCCTCCAATAGTGTGGCACACCCTCAATTGCATAAGCTCAAATACTGCAGCATACCCTCAAATATTGCAACTCCAATAGTGCAGCACATCAATTGTTGACCCGTCTTTAGTGCAGCACACCCTCAGTTACTGACACTACAATAGTGCAGCACACCCTCAATTACTAATGCTCTAATAGTGCAGCCCACCATCAATTACTGACGCTCCAATAATGCAGCACTCCCTCAATTACTGACACAACAATAGTGCAGCACACCCTCAATTATTGACCCTCCAATAGTGCAGCACACGCTCAGTTACTGACACTCCAGTAATGCAGCACAGCCTCAATTACTGACGCAACAACAGTGCCGCACACCCTCAAATACAGACCTTCCAATAGTGCAGCACGCCATCAATTGCATAAGCTTAAATACTGCAACACACCCTCAATTATGGCACTCCAAATGTGCAGCAAAGGCCCAATTACTGACACTACAATAATTACCCTCAATTACTGACCCTCCAATAGTGCACCACACCCTCAATTACAGACACAACAATAGTGCAGCAACACTTCAATTTATGACACTCCAATTGTGCAGCAAACTCTCAATTACTGACACTCCAATAGTGCAGCACACTCTCAATTACAGATCCTCCAATAGTGCAGCACACACTCAGTTGCATAAGCTCAAATACTGCAGCATTATTCAAATACTGCAACGCCAATAGTGCAGCACACCCTCAGTTACTGACACTACAATAGTGCAGCACGCCCTCAATTATTGATGCTCTAATAGTGTAGCACACCATCAATTGCATAAGCTTAAATACTGCAGTACACCCTCAATTACTAGCACTCCAAATGTGCAGCAAAGGCCCAATTACTGACACTACAATAATCACCCTCAATTACTGACCCTCCAATAGTGCACCACATCCTCAATTACAGACACAACAATAATGCAGCAACACTTCAATTTATGACACTCCAATAGTGCAACAAACTCTCAATTACTGACACTCCAATAGTGCAGCACACCCTGAATTACAGATCCTCCAATAGTGCAGCACATCCTGAATTACTGATCCTCCAATAGTGCAGCACACACTCACTTTCATAAGCTCAAATACTGCAGCATTATTGAAATACTGCAACTCCAATAGTGCAGCACACCCTCAGTTACTGACACCCAAATACTGCAGCCCACACTAAATTACTGGCACTCCAATAGTGCAGCACACTCTCAATTACTGACACTCCAATAGAGCAGTACACCCTCAATTACTGACCATCCAATAGTGCAGCACACCCTCAATTATTGCCATTCCAATAGTGCAGCACAGCCTCAATTACAGACCCTCCAATAGTGCAGCAAACTCTCAATAGCATAAGGTCAAATTCTGCAGCACACCCTCAAATACTGCAACTGCAATAGTGCAGCACACCCTCAGTTACTGACACTCAAATAGTGCAGCACAACCTCAACTACTGACTCTAAAATAGTGCAGCACACCATCAATTATTGAGCCTCCAATAGTGCAGCACACACTCAGTTACTGACACTAAAATAGTGCAGCACACCCTCAATTACTGACACTCCAATAATGCAGCATACCCACAATTACTGACACTCCAATATAGCAGCACATCGTCAATTACTGACACTCCAATAGTACATCACACCCTCAAATACAAACACTCCAATAATGCAGCACACCTTCAATTACTGACTCTCCATATAGTGCGGAACACCCTCAATTACAGACACTCCAATATAGCAGCACACCTTCAATTACTGACACTCCAATAGTACATCACACCCTCAATTACTAACACACCAATAATGCAGCACACCTTCAATTAATGACACTCCATATAATGCGTAACACCCTCAATTACTATCACTCTAATATAGCAGCACACCCTCAAATACTAACACTCCAATAATGCAGCACACACTCAATTACTGACACTCCATATAATGCGGAACACCCTCAATTACAGACACTCCAATATAGCACCACACCCTCAATTACTGACACTCCAATATAGCAGCACACCGT
The DNA here is from genome assembly GCA_026770705.1 of Isurus oxyrinchus. Classification (NCBI taxonomy): domain Eukaryota; kingdom Metazoa; phylum Chordata; class Chondrichthyes; order Lamniformes; family Lamnidae; genus Isurus; species Isurus oxyrinchus. Next base: position 11,308,025 of record JANJGN010000017.1, on the reverse strand, counting down.
CAATTACTGACACGCCAATAGTACATCACACCTTCAATTACTAACACTCCAATAATGCAGCACACCTTCAACTACTGACACTGGATATAATGTGGAACACCCTCAATTACAGACACTAATATAGAAGCACACCCTCAATTACAGACCCTCCAATAGTGCAGCATACCCTCAATTGCATAAGCTCAAATAATGCAGCACACCCTCAAATACTGCAATTCCAGTAGTGCAGTACACCCTCAGTTACTGACACTCAAATAGTGCAGCACACCATCAATTACTGATGCTCCAATAATGCCGCACTCCCTCAATTACTGACGAAACAATAATGCAGCGCACCCTCAATTACAGACTCTCCATTAGTGCAGCACACCCTCAATTGCATAATCTCAAGTACTGCAGCACACCCTCAATTACTGGCGCTCCAATAGTGCAACAAACCCTCAGTTACTTACACTCACATAGTGCTGCACAACCTCAATTACTGACACTCCAATAGTGCAGCAATACCTGAATTGCTCACCCTTAAATACTGCAGCAAACTTTCAATTACTGACACTCCAATAGTGCAGCACACCCTCAATAACTGACACTCCAATAGTTCATAGTTCAGCATACCCTCAATTAATGACCCTCCAATAGTGCAGCACATGCTCAGTTACTGGCACTTCAATAGTGCAGCACAAACTCAAGTACAGACACATCCTTAGTGCAGCACACACTCATTTACTTGAACTCCAATAGTGCAGCACTCCCTCAATTACTGAAACTGCAATATTGCAGCACATCCTCAAGTACTGACACGCGAATACTGCAGCACACCCTCAATTACAGACAACAAATAGTGCAGCAATCCCTCAATTACAGACACTCCATATAATGCAGAACACCCTCAATTACAGGCAATCCACAACTACTGATACTCCAATAGTGTGGCACAGCATCAATTAGTGACACTCCAATAGAGCGGCACACCCTCAATTATTGACACTCCAATAGTGCAGCACACACTCAATTACAGATCCTCCAATAGTGCAGCACACCCTCAATTACAGATCCTCCAATAGTGCAGCACAACCTCAGTTGCATAAGCTCAAATACTGCAGCATTATTGAAATACTGCAACTCCAATAGTGCAGCACACCCTCAGTTGCATAAGCTCAAATACTGCAGCATTATTGAAATACTGCAACTCCAATAGTGCAGCACACCCTCAGTTACTGACACCAAAATACTGCAGCCCACACTAAATTACGGGCACTCCAATAGAGCAGTACACCCTCAATTACTGACCATCCAATAGTGCAGCACACACTCAATTAATGACACACCAATAGAGCAGCACACCCTCAATTAATGACACTACAATAGTGCAGCAAACTCTCAATTACTGGCACTCCAATAGGGCAGCACTCCCTCAATTACTGACACTACAATAGTGCAGCACAGCCTCAATTACAGACCCTCCAATAGTGCAGCAAACTCTCAATTGCATAAGCTCAAATTCTGCAGCACACCCTCAAATACTGCAACTGCAATAGTGCAGCACACCCTCAGTTACTGAAACTCAAATAGAGCAGCACACTCTCAACTACTGACTCTAAAATAGTGCAGCACACCCTCAATTATTGCCATTCCAATAGTGCAGCACACACTCAGTTACTGACACTAGAATAGTGCAGCACACCCTCAATTACTGATGCTCCAATAGTGCAGCACATCCTCAATTATTGACACTCCAATAGTGCAGCACACACTCAGTTACTGACACTAAAATAGTGCAGCACACCATCAATTACTGACGCTCCAATAATGCAGCACTCCCTCAGTTACTGACACTCCAGTAATGCAGCACTCCCTCAATTACTGATGCAACAACAGTGCAGCACACCCTCAATTACAGACCCTGCAAAAGTGCAGCGCACCATCAATTGCATAAGCTTAAATACTGCAGAACACCCTCAATTACTGGTACTGCAAATGTGCAGCAAAGGCCCAATTACTGACACTACAATAATTACCCTCAATTACTGACCCTCCAGTAGTGCACCACACCCTCAATTACAGACACAACAATAGTGCAGCAACACTTCATTTTATGACACTCCAATAGTACAGCAAACTCTCAATTACTGACACTCCAATAGTGCAGCACACCCTCAATTACTGACACTCCAATAGTGCAGCACTCCCTCAATTACTGATCCTCCAATAGTGCAGCACACACTCAGTTGCATAAGCTCAAATACTGCAGCATTATTGAAATACTGCAACTCCAATAGTGCAGCACACCCTCAGTTACTGACACCCAAATACTGCAGCCCACACTAAATTACTGGCACTCCAATAGTGCAGTACATCCTCAATTACTGACACTCCAATAGTGCAGCACACCCTCAGTTACTGACACTCCAATAGAGCAGTATACCCTCAATTACTGACCATCCAATAGTGCAGCACACACTCAATTAATGACACTCCAATAGAGCAGCACACTCTCAATTATTGACACTCCAATAGTGCAGCACACACTCAGTTACTGACACTAGAATAGTGCAGCACACCCTCAATTACTGATGCTCCAATAGTGCAGCAAACCCTCAATTACTGACGCTCCAATAGTGCAGCACACACTAAGTTTCTGACACTAAAATAGTGCAGCACACCCTCAATTACTGATGCTCCAATAGTGCAGCACAGCCTCAATTACTGACCCTCCAATAATATAGCATTCCCTCAAGTACTGACAAAACAATAATGCAGCACACCCCCAATTAGAGACCATCCAATAGTGCAGTACAATCTCAATTGCATTAGTTCAAATACTGCAGCACACCCTTAATTACTGGCACTCCAATAGTGCAGCACAGCCTCAATTACACACACATCTTTAGTGCAGCACACACTCAAATATTTCAACTCCAATAGTGCAGCAAACCCTCAGTTACTTACACTCACATAGTGCAGCACAACCTCAATTACTGACACTCCAATAGTGCAGCAGAACCACAATTACAGACCTTCCAATAGCGCAACAGACCTCCAATTACTGACACACCAATAGTGCAGCACATCCTCAATTACTCACATTCCAGCAGTGCAGCACACCCTCAATTATTGACCCTCCAATAGTGCAGCACACCCGCAACTACCGACACTACAATAGTGCAGCACACCCTTAAATATTAACCCACTAATAGTGCTGCACACTCTCAACTACTGACACTCCAATAGTGCAGCACACCCTCAATTAATCTCACTCCAATAGTGCAGCACACCATCAATTACTGCCCCTCCAATAATGCAGCACTCCCTCAATTACTGACACTCCAATAGTGCAGCACGTCCTCAATTGATTAAACTTAAATAGTGCAGCAAACTCTTAATTAGTGACAATCCAATAGTGCAGCATATGCTCAAATACCGACACACCAATAGTGCAGCAAACGCCCTATTACGGAGACTCCAATAATTACCCTCGATTACTGACCCTCCAATAGTGCACCACACGCTCAGGTACTGAGACTCCAATAGTGCACCACACGCTCAGTTACTAACCCTCCAATAGTGCACCACACGCTCAGTTACTGGCACTCCAATAGTGCAGCACAACCTCAAGACAGACACATCCTTAGTGCAGCACACACTCAATTACTTAAACTCCATTAGTGCAGCACACTCTCAATTACTGACACTCCAATATTCCAGCACATCCTCAATTACTGACACTCGAATACTGCAGCACACTCTCAATTAGAGATAACCAATAGTGCACCAAACCCTCAATAGTGCTGCACACTATCAACTAATGACACTCCAATAATGCAGCACACCATCAATTATTGACCCTCCAATGCAGCACATCCTCAGTTACTGACACTACATTGGTGCAGCACACCCTCAATTACTGACGCTCCAATAGTGCAGCACACCATCAATTACTGACGCTCCAATAATGCAGCATACCCTCAATTACTGACACTCCAATATAGCAGCACACCGTCAATTACTGACACTCCAATAGTACATCACACCCTCAATTACTAACACTTCAATAATGCAGCACACCTTCAATTACCGACACTCCATATAATGCGGAACACCCTCAATTACAGACACTCCAATACAGCAGCACACCAACAATTACTGACACTCCAAAAGTGCAGCATACCGTCAGTTACTGACACTTCAATAGTGTAGCACACCCTCAACTACTGACCCTCTAATAGGGCAGCACACCCGCAATTACTGACCCTCCAATAGGGCCAATACCCTCAATTTCTGACACATCAATAGTGCAGCACACCCTCAATTAATGACACCCCAATAGTGCAGCACACCGTCAATTACTGACACTCCAACAGTGCAGCACACCCTCAATAACTGACACTCCAATTGTGCAGCACACCCTCAATTATTGACCCTCCAATAGTGCAGCACACCCTCAATTACTGATCCTCCAATAGTGCAGCACACCCTCAATTACTGACACAATCAAATAGTGCAGCACACCATCAACCACTAACACTAACTAGTGCAACACACTCAATTATTGACCCTCCAATAGTGCAGCAGACCCACAATTACAGACCCTCCAATAGTGTGGCACACCCTCAATTGCATAAGCTCAAATACTGCAGCCCACCCTCAAATACTGCAACTCCAATAGTGCAGCACACCCTCAGTTACTGACACTACAACAGTGCAGGACGCCATCAATTACAGACCCTCCAATAGTGCAGCACAGCCTCAATTGCATAAGCTTAAATACTGCAGCACACCCTCAATTATTGGCACTCCAAATGTGCAGCAAAGGCCCAATTACTGACACTACAATAATTACCCTCAATTACTGTCCCTCCAATAGTGCACCACACCCTCAATTACAGACACAACAACAGTGCAGCAACACTTCAATTTATGACAATCCTGTAGTGCAGCAAAACCACAATTACAGACCCTCCAATAGTGTGGCACACCCTCAATTGCATAAGTTCAAATACTGCAGCACACCCTCAAATACTGCAACTCCAATAGTGCAGCACACCCTCAATTACTGACGCTCTAATAGTGCAGGACACCATCAATTATTGACACGCCAGTAATGCAGTACTCCCTCAATTACTGGCACTCCAGATGTGCAGCAAAGGCCCAATTACTGACATTACAATAATTAACCTCAACTACTGACCCTCCAATAGTGCAGCAACACTTCAATTTATGACACTCCAATAATGCAGCAAACTCTCAATCACTGACAATCCAATAGTGCAGCACACCTTCAATTACTGATCCTTCAATAGTGCAGCACACCCTCAGTTACTGACACCCAAATACTGCAGCTCACATTAAATTACTGGCACTCCAATAGTGCATCACACCCTCAATTACTGACACTCCAATAGTGCAGCACACCCTCAGTTACTGACACTCCAATAGAGCAGTACACCCTCAATTACTGACCATCCAATAGTGCAGCACACACTCAATTAATGACACACCAATAGAGCAGCTCACCCTCAATTAATGACACTACAATAGTGCAGCAAACTCTCAATTACTGGCACTCTAATAGTGCAGCACTCCCTCAATTACGGACTCTCCAATAGTGCAGCACAGCCTCAATTACAGACCCTCCAATAGTGCAGCAAACTCTCAATTGCATACGCTCAAATTCTGCAGCACACCCTCAAATACTGCAACTGCATTAGTGCAGCGCACCCTCAGTAACTGACAAACAAATAAAGCAGCACACCCTCAACTACTGACTCTAAAATAGTGCAGCACACCCTCAATTATTGACCCTCCAATAGTGCACATACACTCAGTTACAGAACCTCCAATAGTGCAGCACACCCTCAATTGCATAAGCTCAAATACTCCAGCACACCCTCAAATACTGCAACTCCAATAGTGCAGCACACCCTCAATTGTTGACCCGCCAATAGTGCAGCACACCCTCAGTTACTGACACTATAATTGTGCAGCACACCCACAATTACTGACACTCCAATAGTGCAGCACACCCTCAATTGTATAAGCTCAAAAACTGCAGCACACCCTCAAATACTGCAACTCCAATAGTGCAGCACACCCTCAGTTACTGACACTACAATAGTGCAGCACACCCACAATTACAGACCCTCCAATAGTGTGGCACACCCTCAATTGCATAAGCTCAAATACTGCAGCACACCCTCAAATACTTCAACTCCAATAGTGCAGCACACCCTCAGTTACTGACACTCCAATAGTGCAGCACACCCTCAGTTACTGACACTCCAATAGAGCAGTACACCCTCAATTACTGACCATCCAATAGTGCAGCACACACTCAATTAATGACACACCAATAGTGCAGCACACCCTCAATTAATGACACTACAATAGTGCAGCACACTCTCAATTACTGGCACTCCAATAGGGCAGCACTCCCTCAATTACGGACTCTCCAATAGTGCAGCACAGCCTCAATTACAGACCCTCCAATAGTGCAGCAAACTCTCAATTGCATAAGCTCAAATTCTGCAGCACACCCTCAAATACTGCAACTGCATTAGTGCAGCACACCCTCAGTTACTGACACTACAATAGTGCAGCACACCCTCAATTACTGACGCTCTAATAGCGCAGCACACCATCAATTACTGACACTCCAGTAATGCAGCACACCCTCAGTGACTGACGCAACAACAGTGCAGCACAACCTCAATTTCTGACCCTCCAATAGTGCAGCAGAACCACAAATACAGACCTTCCAATAGCGCAACACACCTCCAATTACTGACCCACCAATAGTGCAGCACATCCTCAATTACTCACATTCAAACAGTGCAGCACACCCTCAATTATTGACTCTCCAATAGTGCAGCACACTCTCAATTACTGGCACTCCAATAGGGCAGCACTCCCTCAATTACGGACTCTCCAATAGTGCAGCACAGCCTCAATTACAGACCCTCCAATAGTGCAGCAAACTCTCAATTGCATAAGCTCAAATTCTGCAGCACACCCTCAAATACTGCAACTGCAATAGTGCAGCACACCCTCAGTTACTGAAACTCAAATAGAGCAGCACACTCTCAACTACTGACTCTAAAATAGTGCAGCACACCCTCAATTATTGCCATTCCAATAGTGCAGCACACACTCAGTTACTGACACTAGAATAGTGCAGCACACCCTCAATTACTGATGCTCCAATAGTGCAGCACATCCTCAATTATTGACACTCCAATAGTGCAGCACACACTCAGTTACTGACACTAAAATAGTGCAGCACACCATCAATTACTGACGCTCCAGTAATGCAGCACTCCCTCAGTTACTGACACTCCAGTAATGCAGCACTCCCTCAATTACTGATGCAACAACAGTGCAGCACACCCTCAATTACAGACCCTGCAAAAGTGCAGCGCACCATCAATTGCATAAGCTTAAATACTGCAGAACACCCTCAATTACTGGTACTCCAAATGTGCAGCAAAGGCCCAATTACTGACACTACAATAATTACCCTCAATTACTGACCCTCCAGTAGTGCACCACACCCTCAATTACAGACACAACAATAGTGCAGCAACACTTCATTTTATGACACTCCAATAGTACAGCAAACTCTCAATTACTGACACTCCAATAGTGCAGCACACCCTCAATTACTGACACTCCAATAGTGCAGCACTCCCTCAATTACTGATCCTCCAATAGTGCAGCACACACTCAGTTGCATAAGCTCAAATACTGCAGCATTATTGAAATACTGCAACTCCAATAGTGCAGCACACCCTCAGTTACTGACACCCAAATACTGCAGCCCACACTAAATTACTTGCACTCCAATAGTGCAGTACATCCTCAATTACTGACACTCTAATAGTGCAGCACACCCTCAGTTACTGACACTCCAATAGAGCAGTATACCCTCAATTACTGACCATCCAATAGTGCAGCACACACTCAATTAATGACACTCCAATAGAGCAGCACACTCTCAATTATTGACACTCCAATAGTGCAGCACACACTCAGTTACTGACACTAGAATAGTGCAGCACACCCTCAATTACTGATGCTCCAATAGTGCAGCAAACCCTCAATTACTGACGCTCCAATAGTGCAGCACACACTAAGTTTCTGACACTAAAATAGTGCAGCACACCCTCAATTACTGATGCTCCAATAGTGCAGCACAGCCTCAATTACTGACCCTCCAATAATATAGCATTCCCTCAAGTACTGACAAAACAATAATGCAGCACACCCCCAATTAGAGACCATCCAATAGTGCAGTACAATCTCAATTGCATTAGTTCAAATACTGCAGCACACCCTTAATTACTGGCACTCCAATAGTGCAGCACAGCCTCAATTACACACACATCTTTAGTGCAGCACACACTCAAATATTTCAACTCCAATAGTGCAGCAAACCCTCAGTTACTTACACTCACATAGTGCAGCACAACCTCAATTACTGACACTCCAATAGTGCAGCAGAACCACAATTACAGACCTTCCAATAGCGCAACAGACCTCCAATTACTGACACACCAATAGTGCAGCACATCCTCAATTACTCACATTCCAGCAGTGCAGCACACCCTCAATTATTGACCCTCCAATAGTGCAGCACACCCGCAACTACCGACACTACAATAGTGCAGCACACCCTTAAATATTAACCCACTAATAGTGCTGCACACTCTCAACTACTGACACTCCAATAGTGCAGCACACCCTCAATTAATCTCACTCCAATAGTGCAGCACACCATCAATTACTGCCCCTCCAATAATGCAGCACTCCCTCAATTACTGACACTCCAATAGTGCAGCACGTCCTCAATTGATTAAACTTAAATAGTGCAGCAAACTCTTAATTAGTGACAATCCAATAGTGCAGCATATGCTCAAATACCGACACACCAATAGTGCAGCAAACGCCCTATTACGGAGACTCCAATAATTACCCTCGATTACTGACCCTCCAATAGTGCACCACACGCTCAGGTACTGAGACTCCAATAGTGCACCACACGCTCAGTTACTAACCCTCCAATAGTGCACCACACGCTCAGTTACTGGCACTCCAATAGTGCAGCACAACCTCAAGACAGACACATCCTTAGTGCAGCACACACTCAATTACTTAAACTCCATTAGTGCAGCACACTCTCAATTACTGACACTCCAATATTCCAGCACATCCTCAATTACTGACACTCGAATACTGCAGCACACTCTCAATTAGAGATAACCAATAGTGCACCAAACCCTCAATAGTGCTGCACACTATCAACTAATGACACTCCAATAATGCAGCACACCATCAATTATTGACCCTCCAATGCAGCACATCCTCAGTTACTGACACTACATTGGTGCAGCACACCCTCAATTACTGACGCTCCAATAGTGCAGCACACCATCAATTACTGACGCTCCAATAATGCAGCATACCCTCAATTACTGACACTCCAATATAGCAGCACACCGTCAATTACTGACACTCCAATAGTACATCACACCCTCAATTACTAACACTTCAATAATGCAGCACACCTTCAATTACCGACACTCCATATAATGCGGAACACCCTCAATTACAGACACTCCAATACAGCAGCACACCAACAATTACTGACACTCCAAAAGTGCAGCATACCGTCAGTTACTGACACTTCAATAGTGTAGCACACCCTCAACTACTGACCCTCTAATAGGGCAGCACACCCGCAATTACTGACCCTCCAATAGGGCCAATACCCTCAATTTCTGACACATCAATAGTGCAGCACACCCTCAATTAATGACACCCCAATAGTGCAGCACACCGTCAATTACTGACACTCCAACAGTGCAGCACACCCTCAATAACTGACACTCCAATTGTGCAGCACACCCTCAATTATTGACCCTCCAATAGTGCAGCACACCCTCAATTACTGATCCTCCAATAGTGCAGCACACCCTCAATTACTGACACAATCAAATAGTGCAGCACACCATCAACCACTAACACTACACTAGTGCAACACACTCAATTATTGACCCTCCAATAGTGCAGCAGACCCACAATTACAGACCCTCCAATAGTGTGGCACACCCTCAATTGCATAAGCTCAAATACTGCAGCCCACCCTCAAATACTGCAACTCCAATAGTGCAGCACACCCTCAGTTACTGACACTACAACAGTGCAGGACGCCATCAATTACAGACCCTCCAATAGTGCAGCACAGCCTCAATTGCATAAGCTTAAATACTGCAGCACACCCTCAATTATTGGCACTCCAAATGTGCAGCAAAGGCCCAATTACTGACACTACAATAATTACCCTCAATTACTGTCCCTCCAATAGTGCACCACACCCTCAATTACAGACACAACAACAGTGCAGCAACACTTCAATTTATGACAATCCTGTAGTGCAGCAAAACCACAATTACAGACCCTCCAATAGTGTGGCACACCCTCAATTGCATAAGTTCAAATACTGCAGCACACCCTCAAATACTGCAACTCCAATAGTGCAGCACACCCTCAATTACTGACGCTCTAATAGTGCAGGACACCATCAATTATTGACACGCCAGTAATGCAGTACTCCCTCAATTACTGGCACTCCAGATGTGCAGCAAAGGCCCAATTACTGACATTACAATAATTAACCTCAATTACTGACCCTCCAATAGTGCAGCAACACTTCAATTTATGACACTCCAATAATGCAGCAAACTCTCAATCACTGACAATCCAATAGTGCAGCACACCTTCAATTACTGATCCTTCAATAGTGCAGCACACCCTCAGTTACTGACACCCAAATACTGCAGCTCACATTAAATTACTGGCACTCCAATAGTGCATCACACCCTCAATTACTGACACTCCAATAGTGCAGCACACCCTCAGTTACTGACACTCCAATAGAGCAGTACACCCTCAATTACTGACCATCCAATAGTGCAACACACACTCAATTAATGACACACCAATAGAGCAGCTCACCCTCAATTAATGACACTACAATAGTGCAGCAAACTCTCAATTACTGGCACTCCAATAGAGCAGTACACCCTCAATTACTGACCATCCAATAGTGCAGCACACACTCAATTAATGACACACCAATAGTGCAGCACACCCTCAATTAATGACACTACAATAGTGCAGCACACTCTCAATTACTGGCACTCCAATAGGGCAGCACTCCCTCAATTACGGACTCTCCAATAGTGCAGCACAGCCTCAATTACAGACCCTCCAATAGTGCAGCAAACTCTCAATTGCATAAGCTCAAATTCTGCAGCACACCCTCAAATACTGCAACTGCATTAGTGCAGCACACCCTCAGTTACTGACACTACAATAGTGCAGCACACCCTCAATTACTGACGCTCTAATAGCGCAGCACACCATCAATTACTGACACTCCAGTAATGCAGCACACCCTCAGTGACTGACGCAACAACAGTGCAGCACAACCTCAATTTCTGACCCTCCAATAGTGCAGCAGAACCACAAATACAGACCTTCCAATAGCGCAACACACCTCCAATTACTGACCCACCAATAGTGCAGCACATCCTCAATTACTCACATTCAAACAGTGCAGCACACCCTCAATTATTGACTCTCCAATAGTGCAGCACACTCTCAATTACTGGCACTCCAATAGGGCAGCACTCCCTCAATTACGGACTCTCCAATAGTGCAGCACAGCCTCAATTACAGACCCTCCAATAGTGCAGCAAACTCTCAATTGCATAAGCTCAAATTCTGCAGCACACCCTCAAATACTGCAACTGCAATAGTGCAGCACACCCTCAGTTACTGAAACTCAAATAGAGCAGCACACTCTCAACTACTGACTCTAAAATAGTGCAGCACACCCTCAATTATTGCCATTCCAATAGTGCAGCACACACTCAGTTACTGACACTAGAATAGTGCAGCACACCCTCAATTACTGATGCTCCAATAGTGCAGCACATCCTCAATTATTGACACTCCAATAGTGCAGCACACACTCAGTTACTGACACTAAAATAGTGCAGCACACCATCAATTACTGACGCTCCAATAATGCAGCACTCCCTCAGTTACTGACACTCCAGTAATGCAGCACTCCCTCAATTACTGATGCAACAACAGTGCAGCACACCCTCAATTACAGACCCTGCAAAAGTGCAGCGCACCATCAATTGCATAAGCTTAAATACTGCAGAACACCCTCAATTACTGGTACTCCAAATGTGCAGCAAAGGCCCAATTACTGACACTACAATAATTACCCTCAATTACTGACCCTCCAGTAGTGCACCACACCCTCAATTACAGACACAACAATAGTGCAGCAACACTTCATTTTATGACACTCCAATAGTACAGCAAACTCTCAATTACTGACACTCCAATAGTGCAGCACACCCTCAATTACTGACACTCCAATAGTGCAGCACTCCCTCAATTACTGATCCTCCAATAGTGCAGCACACACTCAGTTGCATAAGCTCAAATACTGCAGCATTATTGAAATACTGCAACTCCAATAGTGCAGCACACCCTCAGTTACTGACACCCAAATACTGCAGCCCACACTAAATTACTTGCACTCCAATAGTGCAGTACATCCTCAATTACTGACACTCCAATAGTGCAGCACACCCTCAGTTACTGACACTCCAATAGAGCAGTATACCCTCAATTACTGACCATCCAATAGTGCAGCACACACTCAATTAATGACACTCCAATAGAGCAGCACACTCTCAATTATTGACACTCCAATAGTGCAGCACACACTCAGTTACTGACACTAGAATAGTGCAGCACACCCTCAATTACTGATGCTCCAATAGTGCAGCAAACCCTCAATTACTGACGCTCCAATAGTGCAGCACACACTAAGTTTCTGACACTAAAATAGTGCAGCACACCCTCAATTACTGATGCTCCAATAGTGCAGCACAGCCTCAATTACTGACCCTCCAATAATATAGCATTCCCTCAAGTACTGACAAAACAATAATGCAGCACACCCCCAATTAGAGACCATCCAATAGTGCAGTACAATCTCAATTGCATTAGTTCAAATACTGCAGCACACCCTTAATTACTGGCACTCCAATAGTGCAGCACAGCCTCAATTACACACACATCTTTAGTGCAGCACACACTCAAATATTTCAACTCCAATAGTGCAGCAAACCCTCAGTTACTTACACTCACATAGTGCAGCACAACCTCAATTACTGACACTCCAATAGTGCAGCAGAACCACAATTACAGACCTTCCAATAGCGCAACAGACCTCCAATTACTGACACACCAATAGTGCAGCACATCCTCAATTACTCACATTCCAGCAGTGCAGCACACCCTCAATTATTGACCCTCCAATAGTGCAGCACACCCGCAACTACCGACACTACAATAGTGCAGCACACCCTTAAATATTAACCCACTAATAGTGCTGCACACTCTCAACTACTGACACTCCAATAGTGCAGCACACCCTCAATTAATCTCACTCCAATAGTGCAGCACACCATCAATTACTGCCCCTCCAATAATGCAGCACTCCCTCAATTACTGACACTCCAATAGTGCAGCACGTCCTCAATTGATTAAACTTAAATAGTGCAGCAAACTCTTAATTAGTGACAATCCAATAGTGCAGCATATGCTCAAATACCGACACACCAATAGTGCAGCAAACGCCCTATTACGGAGACTCCAATAATTACCCTCGATTACTGACCCTCCAATAGTGCACCACACGCTCAGGTACTGAGACTCCAATAGTGCACCACACGCTCAGTTACTAACCCTCCAATAGTGCACCACACGCTCAGTTACTGGCACTCCAATAGTGCAGCACAACCTCAAGACAGACACATCCTTAGTGCAGCACACACTCAATTACTTAAACTCCATTAGTGCAGCACACTCTCAATTACTGACACTCCAATATTCCAGCACATCCTCAATTACTGACACTCGAATACTGCAGCACACTCTCAATTAGAGATAACCAATAGTGCACCAAACCCTCAATAGTGCTGCACACTATCAACTAATGACACTCCAATAATGCAGCACACCATCAATTATTGACCCTCCAATGCAGCACATCCTCAGTTACTGACACTACATTGGTGCAGCACACCCTCAATTACTGACGCTCCAATAGTGCAGCACACCATCAATTACTGACGCTCCAATAATGCAGCATACCCTCAATTACTGACACTCCAATATAGCAGCACACCGTCAATTACTGACACTCCAATAGTACATCACACCCTCAATTACTAACACTTCAATAATGCAGCACACCTTCAATTACCGACACTCCATATAATGCGGAACACCCTCAATTACAGACACTCCAATACAGCAGCACACCAACAATTACTGACACTCCAAAAGTGCAGCATACCGTCAGTTACTGACACTTCAATAGTGTAGCACACCCTCAACTACTGACCCTCTAATAGGGCAGCACACCCGCAATTACTGACCCTCCAATAGGGCCAATACCCTCAATTTCTGACACATCAACAGTGCAGCACACCCTCAATTAATGACACCCCAATAGTGCAGCACACCGTCAATTACTGACACTCCAACAGTGCAGCACACCCTCAATAACTGACACTCCAATTGTGCAGCACACCCTCAATTATTGACCCTCCAATAGTGCAGCACACCCTCAATTACTGATCCTCCAATAGTGCAGCACACCCTCAATTACTGACACAATCAAATAGTGCAGCACACCATCAACCACTAACACTACACTAGTGCAACACACTCAATTATTGACCCTCCAATAGTGCAGCAGACCCACAATTACAGACCCTCCAATAGTGTGGCACACCCTCAATTGCATAAGCTCAAATACTGCAGCCCACCCTCAAATACTGCAACTCCAATAGTGCAGCACACCCTCAGTTACTGACACTACAACAGTGCAGGACGCCATCAATTACAGACCCTCCAATAGTGCAGCACAGCCTCAATTGCATAAGCTTAAATACTGCAGCACACCCTCAATTATTGGCACTCCAAATGTGCAGCAAAGGCCCAATTACTGACACTACAATAATTACCCTCAATTACTGTCCCTCCAATAGTGCACCACACCCTCAATTACAGACACAACAACAGTGCAGCAACACTTCAATTTATGACAATCCTGTAGTGCAGCAAAACCACAATTACAGACCCTCCAATAGTGTGGCACACCCTCAATTGCATAAGTTCAAATACTGCAGCACACCCTCAAATACTGCAACTCCAATAGTGCAGCACACCCTCAATTACTGACGCTCTAATAGTGCAGGACACCATCAATTATTGACACGCCAGTAATGCAGTACTCCCTCAATTACTGGCACTCCAGATGTGCAGCAAAGGCCCAATTACTGACATTACAATAATTAACCTCAATTACTGACCCTCCAATAGTGCAGCAACACTTCAATTTATGACACTCCAATAATGCAGCAAACTCTCAATCACTGACAATCCAATAGTGCAGCACACCTTCAATTACTGATCCTTCAATAGTGCAGCACACCCTCAGTTACTGACACCCAAATACTGCAGCTCACATTAAATTACTGGCACTCCAATAGTGCATCACACCCTCAATTACTGACACTCCAATAGTGCAGCACACCCTCAGTTACTGACACTCCAATAGAGCAGTACACCCTCAATTACTGACCATCCAATAGTGCAATACACACTCAATTAATGACACACCAATAGTGCAGCACACCCTCAATTAATGACACTACAATAGTGCAGCACACTCTCAATTACTGGCACTCCAATAGGGCAGCACTCCCTCAATTACAGACCCTCCAATAGTGCAGCAAACTCTCAATTGCATACGCTCAAATTCTGCAGCACACCCTCAAATACTGCAACTGCATTAGTGCAGCGCACCCTCAGTAACTGACAAACAAATAAAGCAGCACACCCTCAACTACTGACTCTAAAATAGTGCAGCACACCCTCAATTATTGACCCTCCAATAGTGCACATACACTCAGTTACAGAACCTCCAATAGTGCAGCACACCCTCAATTGCATAAGCTCAAATACTCCAGCACACCCTCAAATACTGCAACTCCAATAGTGCAGCACACCCTCAATTGTTGACCCGCCAATAGTGCAGCACACCCTCAGTTACTGACACTATAATTGTGCAGCACACCCACAATTACTGACAATCCAATAGTGCAGCACACCCTCAATTGCATAAGCTCAAAAACTGCAGCACACCCTCAAATACTGCAACTCCAATAGTGCAGCACACCCTCAGTTACTGACACTACAATAGTGCAGCACACCCACAATTACAAACCCTCCAATAGTGTGGCACACCCTCAATTGCATAAGCTCAAATACTGCAGCACACCCTCAAATACTTCAACTCCAATAGTGCAGCACACCCTCAGTTACTGATCCTCCAATAGTTCAGCACACCCTCAGTGACTGACACTCCAATAGAGCAGTACACCCTCAATTACTGACCATCCAATAGTGCAGCACACACTCAATTAATGACACACCAATAGTGCAGCACACCCTCAATTAATGACACTACAATAGTGCAGCACACTCAATTACTGGCACTCCAATAGGGCAGCACTCCCTCAATTACGGACTCTCCAATAGTGCAGCACACCCTCAGTTACTGACACTACAACAGTGCAGGACGCCATCAATTACAGACCCTCCAATAGTGCAGCACAGCCTCAATTGCATAAGCTTAAATACTGCAGCACACCCTCAATTATTGGCACTCCAAATGTGCAGCAAAGGCCCAATTACTGACACTACAATAATTACCCTCAATTACTGTCCCTCCAATAGTGCACCACACCCTCAATTACAGACACAACAACAGTGCAGCAACACTTCAATTTATGACAATCCTGTAGTGCAGCAAAACCACAATTACAGACCCTCCAATAGTGTGGCACACCCTCAATTGCATAAGTTCAAATACTGCAGCACACCCTCAAATACTGCAACTCCAATAGTGCAGCACACCCTCAATTACTGACGCTCTAATAGTGCAGGACACCATCAATTATTGACACGCCAGTAATGCAGTACTCCCTCAATTACTGGCACTCCAGATGTGCAGCAAAGGCCCAATTACTGACATTACAATAATTAACCTCAATTACTGACCCTCCAATAGTGCAGCAACACTTCAATTTATGACACTCCAATAATGCAGCAAACTCTCAATCACTGACAATCCAATAGTGCAGCACACCTTCAATTACTGATCCTTCAATAGTGCAGCACACCCTCAGTTACTGACACCCAAATACTGCAGCTCACATTAAATTACTGGCACTCCAATAGTGCATCACACCCTCAATTACTGACACTCCAATAGTGCAGCACACCCTCAGTTACTGACACTCCAATAGAGCAGTACACCCTCAATTACTGACCATCCAATAGTGCAGCACACACTCAATTAATGACACACCAATAGAGCAGCTCACCCTCAATTAATGACACTACAATAGTGCAGCAAACTCTCAATTACTGGCACTCCAATAGAGCAGTACACCCTCAATTACTGACCATCCAATAGTGCAGCACACACTCAATTAATGACACACCAATAGTGCAGCACACCCTCAATTAATGACACTACAATAGTGCAGCACACTCTCAATTACTGGCAATCCAATAGGGCAGCACTCCCTCAATTACGGACTCTCCAATAGTGCAGCACAGCCTCAATTACAGACCCTCCAATAGTGCAGCAAACTCTCAATTGCATAAGCTCAAATTCTGCAGCACACCCTCAAATACTGCAACTGCATTAGTGCAGCACACCCTCAGTTACTGACACTACAATAGTGCAGCACACCCTCAATTACTGACGCTCTAATAGCGCAGCACACCATCAATTACTGACACTCCAGTAATGCAGCACACCCTCAGTGACTGACGCAACAACAGTGCAGCACAACCTCAATTTCTGACCCTCCAATAGTGCAGCAGAACCACAAATACAGACCTTCCAATAGCGCAACACACCTCCAATTACTGACCCACCAATAGTGCAGCACATCCTCAATTACTCACATTCAAACAGTGCAGCACACCCTCAATTATTGACTCTCCAATAGTGCAGCACACTCTCAATTACTGGCACTCCAATAGGGCAGCACTCCCTCAATTACGGACTCTCCAATAGTGCAGCACAGCCTCAATTACAGACCCTCCAATAGTGCAGCAAACTCTCAATTGCATAAGCTCAAATTCTGCAGCACACCCTCAAATACTGCAACTGCAATAGTGCAGCACACCCTCAGTTACTGAAACTCAAATAGAGCAGCACACTCTCAACTACTGACTCTAAAATAGTGCAGCACACCCTCAATTATTGCCATTCCAATAGTGCAGCACACACTCAGTTACTGACACTAGAATAGTGCAGCACACCCTCAATTACTGATGCTCCAATAGTGCAGCACATCCTCAATTATTGACACTCCAATAGTGCAGCACACACTCAGTTACTGACACTAAAATAGTGCAGCACACCATCAATTACTGACGCTCCAATAATGCAGCACTCCCTCAGTTACTGACACTCCAGTAATGCAGCACTCCCTCAATTACTGATGCAACAACAGTGCAGCACACCCTCAATTACAGACCCTGCAAAAGTGCAGCGCACCATCAATTGCATAAGCTTAAATACTGCAGAACACCCTCAATTACTGGTACTGCAAATGTGCAGCAAAGGCCCAATTACTGACACTACAATAATTACCCTCAATTACTGACCCTCCAGTAGTGCACCACACCCTCAATTACAGACACAACAATAGTGCAGCAACACTTCATTTTATGACACTCCAATAGTACAGCAAACTCTCAATTACTGACACTCCAATAGTGCAGCACACCCTCAATTACTGACACTCCAATAGTGCAGCACTCCCTCAATTACTGATCCTCCAATAGTGCAGCACACACTCAGTTGCATAAGCTCAAATACTGCAGCATTATTGAAATACTGCAACTCCAATAGTGCAGCACACCCTCAGTTACTGACACCCAAATACTGCAGCCCACACTAAATTACTTGCACTCCAATAGTGCAGTACATCCTCAATTACTGACACTCCAATAGTGCAGCACACCCTCAGTTACTGACACTCCAATAGAGCAGTATACCCTCAATTACTGACCATCCAATAGTGCAGCACACACTCAATTAATGACACTCCAATAGAGCAGCACACTCTCAATTATTGACACTCCAATAGTGCAGCACACACTCAGTTACTGACACTAGAATAGTGCAGCACACCCTCAATTACTGATGCTCCAATAGTGCAGCAAACCCTCAATTACTGACGCTCCAATAGTGCAGCACACACTAAGTTTCTGACACTAAAATAGTGCAGCACACCCTCAATTACTGATGCTCCAATAGTGCAGCACAGCCTCAATTACTGACCCTCCAATAATATAGCATTCCCTCAAGTACTGACAAAACAATAATGCAGCACACCCCCAATTAGAGACCATCCAATAGTGCAGTACAATCTCAATTGCATTAGTTCAAATACTGCAGCACACCCTTAATTACTGGCACTCCAATAGTGCAGCACAGCCTCAATTACACACACATCTTTAGTGCAGCACACACTCAAATATTTCAACTCCAATAGTGCAGCAAACCCTCAGTTACTTACACTCACATAGTGCAGCACAACCTCAATTACTGACACTCCAATAGTGCAGCAGAACCACAATTACAGACCTTCCAATAGCGCAACAGACCTCCAATTACTGACACACCAATAGTGCAGCACATCCTCAATTACTCACATTCCAGCAGTGCAGCACACCCTCAATTATTGACCCTCCAATAGTGCAGCACACCCGCAACTACCGACACTACAATAGTGCAGCACACCCTTAAATATTAACCCACTAATAGTGCTGCACACTCTCAACTACTGACACTCCAATAGTGCAGCACACCCTCAATTAATCTCACTCCAATAGTGCAGCACACCATCAATTACTGCCCCTCCAATAATGCAGCACTCCCTCAATTACTGACACTCCAATAGTGCAGCACGTCCTCAATTGATTAAACTTAAATAGTGCAGCAAACTCTTAATTAGTGACAATCCAATAGTGCAGCATATGCTCAAATACCGACACACCAATAGTGCAGCAAACGCCCTATTACGGAGACTCCAATAATTACCCTCGATTACTGACCCTCCAATAGTGCACCACACGCTCAGGTACTGAGACTCCAATAGTGCACCACACGCTCAGTTACTAACCCTCCAATAGTGCACCACACGCTCAGTTACTGGCACTCCAATAGTGCAGCACAACCTCAAGACAGACACATCCTTAGTGCAGCACACACTCAATTACTTAAACTCCATTAGTGCAGCACACTCTCAATTACTGACACTCCAATATTCCAGCACATCCTCAATTACTGACACTCGAATACTGCAGCACACTCTCAATTAGAGATAACCAATAGTGCACCAAACCCTCAATAGTGCTGCACACTATCAACTAATGACACTCCAATAATGCAGCACACCATCAATTATTGACCCTCCAATGCAGCACATCCTCAGTTACTGACACTACATTGGTGCAGCACACCCTCAATTACTGACGCTCCAATAGTGCAGCACACCATCAATTACTGACGCTCCAATAATGCAGCATACCCTCAATTACTGACACTCCAATATAGCAGCACACCGTCAATTACTGACACTCCAATAGTACATCACACCCTCAATTACTAACACTTCAATAATGCAGCACACCTTCAATTACCGACACTCCATATAATGCGGAACACCCTCAATTACAGACACTCCAATACAGCAGCACACCAACAATTACTGACACTCCAAAAGTGCAGCATACCGTCAGTTACTGACACTTCAATAGTGTAGCACACCCTCAACTACTGACCCTCTAATAGGGCAGCACACCCGCAATTACTGACCCTCCAATAGGGCCAATACCCTCAATTTCTGACACATCAATAGTGCAGCACACCCTCAATTAATGACACCCCAATAGTGCAGCACACCGTCAATTACTGACACTCCAACAGTGCAGCACACCCTCAATAACTGACACTCCAATTGTGCAGCACACCCTCAATTATTGACCCTCCAATAGTGCAGCACACCCTCAATTACTGATCCTCCAATAGTGCAGCACACCCTCAATTACTGACACAATCAAATAGTGCAGCACACCATCAACCACTAACACTACACTAGTGCAACACACTCAATTATTGACCCTCCAATAGTGCAGCAGACCCACAATTACAGACCCTCCAATAGTGTGGCACACCCTCAATTGCATAAGCTCAAATACTGCAGCCCACCCTCAAATACTGCAACTCCAATAGTGCAGCACACCCTCAGTTACTGACACTACAACAGTGCAGGACGCCATCAATTACAGACCCTCCAATAGTGCAGCACAGCCTCAATTGCATAAGCTTAAATACTGCAGCACACCCTCAATTACTGGCACTCCAAATGTGCAGCAAAGGCCCAATTACTGACACTACAATAATTACCCTCAATTACTGTCCCTCCAATAGTGCACCACACCCTCAATTACAGACACAACAACAGTGCAGCAACACTTCAATTTATGACAATCCTGTAGTGCAGCAAAACCACAATTACAGACCCTCCAATAGTGTGGCACACCCTCAATTGCATAAGTTCAAATACTGCAGCACACCCTCAAATACTGCAACTCCAATAGTGCAGCACACCCTCAATTACTGACGCTCTAATAGTGCAGGACACCATCAATTATTGACACGCCAGTAATGCAGTACTCCCTCAATTACTGGCACTCCAGATGTGCAGCAAAGGCCCAATTACTGACATTACAATAATTAACCTCAATTACTGACCCTCCAATAGTGCAGCAACACTTCAATTTATGACACTCCAATAATGCAGCAAACTCTCAATCACTGACAATCCAATAGTGCAGCACACCTTCAATTACTGATCCTTCAATAGTGCAGCACACCCTCAGTTACTGACACCCAAATACTGCAGCTCACATTAAATTACTGGCACTCCAATAGTGCATCACACCCTCAATTACTGACACTCCAATAGTGCAGCACACCCTCAGTTACTGACACTCCAATAGAGCAGTACACCCTCAATTACTGACCATCCAATAGTGCAGCACACACTCAATTAATGACACACCAATAGTGCAGCACACCCTCAATTAATGACACTACAATAGTGCAGCACACTCTCAATTACTGGCACTCCAATAGGGCAGCACTCCCTCAATTACAGACCCTCCAATAGTGCAGCAAACTCTCAATTGCATACGCTCAAATTCTGCAGCACACCCTCAAATACTGCAACTGCATTAGTGCAGCGCACCCTCAGTAACTGACAAACAAATAAAGCAGCACACCCTCAACTACTGACTCTAAAATAGTGCAGCACACCCTCAATTATTGACCCTCCAATAGTGCACATACACTCAGTTACAGAACCTCCAATAGTGCAGCACACCCTCAATTGCATAAGCTCAAATACTCCAGCACACCCTCAAATACTGCAACTCCAATAGTGCAGCACACCCTCAATTGTTGACCCGCCAATAGTGCAGCACACCCTCAGTTACTGACACTATAATTGTGCAGCACACCCACAATTACTGACACTCCAATAGTGCAGCACACCCTCAATTGCATAAGCTCAAAAACTGCAGCACACCCTCAAATACTGCAACTCCAATAGTGCAGCACACCCTCAGTTACTGACACTACAATAGTGCAGCACACCCACAATTACAAACCCTCCAATAGTGTGGCACACCCTCAATTGCATAAGCTCAAATACTGCAGCACACCCTCAAATACTTCAACTCCAATAGTGCAGCACACCCTCAGTTACTGACACTCCAATAGTGCAGCACACCCTCAGTGACTGACACTCCAATAGAGCAGTACACCCTCAATTACTGACCATCCAATAGTGCAGCACACACTCAATTAATGACACACCAATAGTGCAGCACACCCTCAATTAATGACACTACAATAGTGCAGCACACTCTCAATTACTGGCACTCCAATAGGGCAGCACTCCCTCAATTACGGACTCTCCAATAGTGCAGCACAGCCTCAATTACAGACCCTCCAATAGTGCAGCAAACTCTCAATTGCATAAGCTCAAATTCTGCAGCACACCCTCAAATACTGCAACTGCATTAGTGCAGCACACCCTCAGTTACTGACACTACAATAGTGCAGCACACCCTCAATTACTGACGCTCTAATAGCGCAGCACACCATCAATTACTGACACTCCAGTAATGCAGCACTCCCTCAGTGACTGACGCAACAACAGTGCAGCACAACCTCAATTTCTGACCCTCCAATAGTGCAGCAGAACCACAAATACAGACCTTCCAATAGCGCAACACACCTCCAATTACTGACCCACCAATAGTGCAGCACATCCTCAATTACTCACATTCCAACAGTGCAGCACACCCTCAATTATTGACCCTCCAATAGTGCAGCACACGCTGAGTTACTGGCACTCCAATAGTGCAGCACAACCTCAAGTACAGACACATCCTTAGTGCAGCACACACTCAATTTCTTAAACTCCATTAGTGCAGCACACCCTCAATTACTGACACTCCAAGATTCCAGCACATCCTCAATTAATGACACTCGAATACTGCAGCACACCCTCAATTAGAGATAACCAATAGTGCACCAAAACCTCAATAGTGCTGCACACTCTCAACTAATGACACTCCAATAATGCAGCACACCATCAATTATTGACCCTCCAATGCAGCACATCCTCAGTTACTGACGCTCCAAAGGTTCAGCACACCATCAATTACTGACGCTCCAATAATGCAGCACACTGTCAATTTACTGAAGCTTCAATAATGCAGCATACGCTCAATTACTGACACTCCAATATAGCAGCACACCGTCAATTACTGACACTCCAATAGTACATCACACGCTGAGTTACTGGCACTCCAATAGTGCAGCACACACTCAATTATTGACACTCCAATAGTGCAGCACACCCTCAGTTACTGACACTACATTGGTGCAGCACACCCTCAATTACTGACGCTCCAATAGTGCAGCACACCCTCAATTACTGACGCTCCAATAATGCAGCACACCATCAATTACTGAAGCTTCAATAATGCAGCATACGCTCAATTACTGACACTCCAATAGTACATCACACCCTCAATTACTAACACTCCAATAATGCAGCACACCTTCAATTACTGACACTCCATATAATGCGGAACACCCTCAATTACAGACACTCCAATATAGCAGCACACCCTCAATTACTGACACTACAATAGTGCAGCATAACTCAATTACTGACACTCCAATATAGCAGCATACTGTCAATTACTGACACTCCAATAGTACATCACACCCTCAATTACTAACACTCCAATAATGCAGCACACCTTCAATACTGACACTCCAATAGTGTGGCACACCATCCATTACTGACCCTCCAATAGTGCAGCATACTCTCAATTGCATAAGCTCAAATACTGCAGCACACCCTCAAATAATGCAACTCCAATAGTGCAGCACACCCTCTGTTACTGACACACAAATAGGCAGCACACCATCAATTAGTGACGCTCCAATAATGCCGCACTCCCTCAATTACTGACGAAACAATAGTGCAGTGCACCCTCAATTACAGACTCTCCAATAGTGCAGCACACCCTCAATTGCCTAATCTCAAATACTGCAGCACACCCTCAATTACTGGCGCTCCAATAGTGCAGCACAACCTTAATTACACACACATCTTTAGTGCAGCACACCCTCAAATATTTCAACTCCGATATTGCAACACACCCTCGGTTACTGACACTCAAATAGTGCTGCACAACCTCAATTACTGACACTCCAATAGTGCTGCACAACCTCAATTAATGACCCTCCAATAGTGCAGCACACGCTCAGTTACTGGCACTCCAATAGTGCAGCACAAACTCAAGTACAGACACATCCTTAGTGCAGCATACCCTCATTTACTTGAACTCCAATAGTGCAGCACTCCCTCAGTTACTGACACTGCAATATTGCAGCACATCCTCAAGTACTGATATGTGAATACTGCAGTACACCCTCAATTACAGACAACAAATAGTGCAGCAATCCCTCAATTACTGACACTCCAAATAATGCGGAACACCCTCAATTACAGACAATCCTCAACTACTGATACTCCAATAGTGTGGCACAGCATCAGTTAGTGACACTCCAATAGAGCGGCACACCCTCAATTACTGACACTCCAATAGTGCAGCACACCCTCAATTACTGATCCTCCAATAGTGCAGCATACCCTCAATTGCATAAGCTCAAATACTGCAGCACACCCTCAAATACTGCAACTCCAATAGTGCAGCACACCCTCAGTTACTGACACAATCAAATAGTGCAGCACACCCTCAATTACTGACACTACAATAGTGCAGCAGAACCACAATTACAGACCCTCCAATAGTGTGGCACACCCTCAATTGCATAAGCTCAAATACTGCAGCACACCATCAAATACTGCAACTGCAATAGTGAAGCACACCAATTGTTGACCCGCCTTTAGTGCAGCACACCCTCAGTTACTGACACTACAATTGTGCAGCACACCCTCAACTACTGACGCTCTAATAGTGCAGCACACCCTCAGTTACTGACACTACAATTGTGCAGCACACCCTCAATTACTGACGCTCTAATAGTGCAGCACACCCTCAGTTACTGACACTCCAGTAATGCAGCACTCCCTCAATTACTGATGCAACAATAGTGCAGCAAACCCTCAATTATTGATCCTCCAATAGTGCAGCACACACTCAGTTACATAAGCTTAAATACTGCAGCATTATTCAAATACTGCAACTCCAATAGTGCAGCACACCCTCAGTTACTGACACAATCAAATAGTGCAGCACACCATCAAATACTGACACTCCAATAGTGCAGCACACCCTCAAATACTGCAACTCCAATAGTGCAGCAGAACCACAAATACAGACCCTCCAATAGTGCAGCACATCATCAATTACTGACACTCCAATAATGCAGTACTCCCTCAATTACTGACGCAACAATAGTGCAGAACACGCTGAATTATTGACCCTCCAATAGTGCAGCACACCCTCAGTTACTGACACTCCAGTAATGCAGCACTCCCTCAATTATTGATGCAACAATAGTGCAGCAAACCCTCAAATACAGATCCTCCAATAGTGCAGCACACACTCAGTTGCATAAGCTTAAATACTGCAGCATTATTCAAATACTGCAACTCCAATAGTGCAGCACACCCTCAGTTACTGACACAATCAAATAGTGCAGCACACCATCAACTACTGAGACTACAATAGTGCAGCACACCCTCAATTATTGACCCTCCAGTAGTGCAGCAGCCCCACAATTACAGACCCTCCAATAGAGTGGCACACCATCAACTGCATAAGCTCGAATACTGCAGCACACCTTCAAATACTGCAACTCCAATAGTGCTGCCCACCCTCAGTTACTGACACTACAATAGCGCAGCACACCCTCAATTACTGATGCTCTAATAGTGCAGCACACCAACAATTACTGATGCTCCAATAATGCAGCACTCCCTCAATTACTGACGCTTCAATAGTGCAGCGCACCCTCAATTATTGACCCTCCAGTAGTGCAGCACACCATCAATTACTGACGCTCCAATAATGCAGCACTCCCTCAATTACTGACGCAACAATAGTGCAGCACACCCTCAATTACTGATGTTCTAATAGTGCAGCACACCCTCAATTACTGATGATCTAATAGTGCAGCACACCATCTATTACTGACGCTCCAATAATGCAGCACTACCTCAATTACTGACACTCCAATAGTGCAGCACACCCTCAATTACTGATCCTCCAATAGTGCAGCACACACTCAGTTGCATAAGCTCAAATACTGCAGCATTATTCAAATACTGCAACTCCAATAGTGCAGCACACCCTCAATTACTGACCATCCAATAGTGCAGCACACACTCAATTATTGACACACCAATGGAGCAGCACACCCACAATTAATGACACTACAATAGTGCAGCAAACTCTCAATTACTGGCACTCCAATAGTGCAGCACACCCTCAATTAATGACTCACAAATAGTGCAGCACAGCCTCAATTACAGACCCTCCAATAATGCAGCAAACTCTCAATTGCATAAGCTCAAATTCTGCAGCATACCATCAAATACTGCAACTGCAATAGTGCAGCACACCCTCAGTTACTGACACTCAAATAGTGCAGCACACCCTCAATTACTGATGCTCCAATAGTTCAGTACAGCCTCAATTACTGACCCTCCAATAATATAGCATTCCGTCAAGTACTGACAAAACAATAGTGCAGCACACCCCCAATTAGAGACCATCCAATAGTGCAGCACACCCTCAATTACTGACCCTCCAATAGTGCAGCAGAACCACAATTACAGACCCTCCAATAGTGTGGCACACCCTCAATTGCATAAGCTCAAATACTGCAGCATAGCCTCAAATACTGCAACTCCAATAGTGCAGCACACCAACTGTTGACCCGTCTTTAGTGCAGCACACCCTCAATTACTGATGCTCTAATAGTGCAGCACACCATCAATTACTGACAGTCCAATAATGCAGCACTCCCTCAATTACTGGTGCAACAATAGTGTAGAACACGCTGAATTATTGACCCTCCAATAGTGCAGCACACCCTCAGTTACTGACACTCCAGTAATGCAGCACTCCCTCAATTACTGATGCAACAACAGTGCAGCAAACCCTCAAATACAGACCCTCCAATAGTGCAACACACCCTCAATTGCATAAGCTTAAAAACTGCAGCACACCCTCAATTACTGGCACTCCAAATGTGCAGCAAAGGCCCAATTACTGACACTATAATAATTACCCTCGAATACTGACACTCCAATACTGCACCACACCCTCAATTGCAGACACAACAATAGTGCAGCAACACTTCAATTTATGAATTTCCAATAGTGCAGCAAACTCTCAATTACTGACACTCCAATAGTGCAGCACACCCTCAATTACTGATCCTCCAATAGTGCAGCACACAGTTGCATAAGCTCAAATACTGCAGCATTATTCAAATACTGCAACTCCAATAGTGCAGCACACCCTCAGTTACTGACACCCACATACTGCAGCCCACACTAAATTACTGACACTCCAATAGTGCAGCACATCCTAAATTACTGACCATCCAATAGTGCAGCACACACTCAATTAATGACACACCAATAGAGCAGCACACACTCAATTAATGACACTACAATAGTGCAGCAAAATCTCAATTACTACACTCCAATAGTGCAGCAGTCCCTCAATTACTGACACTACAATAGTGCAGCACACACTCAATTACTGACTCTCCAATAGTGCAGCACACACTCAATTACAGACCCTCCAATAGTGCAGCAAACTCTCAATTGCATAAGCTCAAATACTGCAGCATACCCTCAAATACTGCAACTGCAATAGTGCAGCACACTCTCAGTTACTGACACACAAATAGTGCAGCACACCCTCAACTACTGACTCTAAAATAGTGCAGCACACCCTCAATTACTGACACTCCAATAGTGCAGCACACCCTCAATTATTGACCCTCCAATAGTGCAGCACACACTCAGTTACTGACACTAAAATAGTGCAGCACACCCTCAATTACTGATGCTCCAATAGTGCAGCACAGCCTCAATTACTGACCCTCCAATAATATAGCATTCCCACAACAATAGTGCAGCACACCCTCAATTAGAGACCATCCAATAGCGCAGCGCACCTCCATTGCATTAGTTCAAATTCTGCAGCACACCCTCAATTACTGGCACTCTAATAGTGCAGCACAACCTCAATTACACACACATCTTTAGTGCAGCACACCCTCAAATATTTCAACTCCTATAGTGCAGTAAACCCTCAGTTACTTACACTCACATAGTGCAGCACAACCTCAATTACTGACACTCCAATAGTGCAGCAGAACCACAATTACAGACCTTCCAATAGCGCAACACACCTCCAATTACTGACACATCAATAGTGCAGCACATCCTCAATTACTCACATTCCAACAGTGCTGCACACCCTCAATTATTGACCCTTCGATAGTGCAGCACACCCTCAACTACCGAGACTACAATAGTGCAGCACACCCTTAATTATTGACCCTCCAATAGTGCTGCACACTCTCAACTACTGACACTCCAAAAATGCAGCACACCATCAATTATTGAAACTCCAATAGTGCAGCACACCCTCAATTATTGACACTACAATAGTGCAGCACACCCTCAATTAATCTCGCTCCAATAGTGCAGCACACCATCAATTACTGCCCCTCCAATATTGCAGCACTCCCTCAATTACTGATGCTACAATAGTGCTGCATACCCTCAAATATAGACCCTCCAATAGTGCACCACACCCTCAATTGCATAAGCTCAAATTCTGCAACACACCCTCAATTATTGGCACTCCAATAGTGCAGCACAACCACAATCACTCACACATCTTTAGTGCAGCACACCCTCAAATACTGCAACTGCAATAGTGCAATGCACCCTCAGTTACTGACACTATAATAGTGCAGCACAACCTCAATTACTGACACTCCAATAGTGCAGCACATCCTCAATTGATTAAACTTAAATAGTGGTGCAAACTCTCAATTAGTGACAATCCAATAGTGCAGCATATGCTCAAATACCGACACACCAATAGTGCAGCAAACGCCCAATTACGGAGACTCCAATAATTACCCTCAATTACTGACCCTCCAATAGTGCACACACGCTCAGTTACTGGCACACCAATAGTGCAGCAAAACCTCAAGTACAGACACATCCTTACTGCAGCACACACTCAATTACTGACACTCCAATATTCCAGCACATCCTCAATTACTGACACTCGAATACTGCAGCACACCCTCAATTAGAGATAACCAATAGTGCAGCAAACCCTCAATAGTGCTGCACACCCTCAACTAATGACACTCCAATAATGCAGCACACCATCAATTATTGACACTACATTGGTGCAGCACACCCTCAATTACTGAATCTCCAATAGTGCAGCACACCATCAGTTACTGACACTCCAGTAATGCAGCACTCCCTCAATTACTGATGCAACAACAGTGCCGCAAACCCTCAATTACAGACCTTCCAATAGTGTAGCACACCCTCAATTGCATAAGCTTAAATACAGCAGCAAACCCTCAATTAGTGGCATTCCAAATGTGCAGCAAAGGCCCAATTACTGACACTACAATAATTACCCTCAATTACTGACCGTCCAATAGTGCACCACACCCTCAATTACAGACACAACAATAGTGCAGCAACACTTCAATTTATGACACTCCAATTGTGCAGCAAACTCTCAATTACTGACACTCCAATAGTGCAGCACACCATCAATTACTGATCCTCCAATAGTGCAGCACACCCTCAGTTACTGACACAATCAAATAGTGCAGCACACCATCAACTACTGACACTCCAATAGTGCAGCACACCCTCAATTGCTGACCCTCCAATAGTGCAGCAGACCCACAATTACTGACCCTCCAATAGAGTGGCACACCCGCAATTGCATAAGCTCAAATACTGCAGCACACCCTCAAATACTGCAACTCCAATAGTGCAGCACACCCTCAGTTACTGACACTACAATAGTGCAGCACACCCTCAATTACTGATGCTCTAATACTGCAGCACACCATCAATTACTGACGCAAGAATAGTGCAGCGCGCCCTCAATTATTGACCCTCCAATAGTGCATCACACCCTCAGTTACTGACACTCCAGTAATGCAGCACTCCCTCAATTACTGACACAACAGCATTGCAGCACACACTCAATTACAGACCCTCCAATAGTGCAGCACACCCTCAATTGCATAAGCTTAAATACTGCAGCAAACCCTCAATTACTGGCACTCCAAATGTGCAGCAAAGGTCCAATTACTGACACCACAATAATTACCCTCAATTACTGACCCTCCAATAGTGCACAAGACCCTCAATTACAGACACAACAATATATGCAGCAACACTTCAATTTATGACACTCCAATAGTGCAGCAAACTCTCAATTACTGATACTCCAATAGTGCAGCACACCATCAATTACTGACACTCCAATATTCCAGCACATCCTCAATTACTGACTACCAAGAGTGCAGCAAATTCTCAATCATAGACACTCCAATTGTGCAAAACACAATCAATTACTGAAATTCCAATAGTGCAGCACACCCTCAATTACTGACCCGCCAATAGTGCAGCACACCCTCAATTACTGACCCTCCAATTGTGCAGCACACACTTAATTACTGACCCTCCAATAGTAATTAAGTATGTGCTGCACTATTGGAGGGTCAGTAATGAAGTCAAAGAATGAAGTTTTGAAGTCATAATTTAATATTTCGTCCTCTAGAATTTATTCAGTGCCACCTTTTGTATTCAACGCGATATCCTCAATTACTGACATTCCAACAGTGCAGCACAACCTCAAGTACAGACACATCCTTATTGCAGCACACCCTCAATTACTTAAACTCCAATAGTGCAGCACGCCCTCAATTCTGACACTCCAATCATGCAGCACACCTTCAATTACTGACACTCCATATAATGTGGAACACTCTCAATTACTGACACTCCAATAGCGCAGCACTCCCTCAATTACTGAAACTCCAATAGTGAAGCACACCCTCAATTACTGACCCTCCAATAGTGCAGCATACCCTCAATTGCATAAGCTCAAATACTGCAGCACACCCTCAAATACTGCAACTCCAATAGTGCAGCACACCCTCAGTTACTGACAAATCAAATACTGCAGCACACCCTCAACTACTGACACTCCAATAGTGCAGCACACCCTCAATTATTGACCCTCCAATAGTGCAGCAGACCTACAATTACAGACCCTCCAATAGTGCAGCACACCCTCGACTGCATAAGCTCAAATACTGCAGCGCACCCTCAAATACTGCAACTCCAATAGTGCAGCACACCCTCAACTACTGACACTATAATTGTGCAGCACACCCTCAATTATTGACGATTCAATAGTGCAGCACACCATCTGTTACTGACACTACAAAAGTGCAACACACCATCAATTACAGACTTTCCAATAGTGCAGCACACCCTCAATTGCATAAGCTCAAATACTGCAGCACACCCTCAATTACTGGCACTCCAATAGTGCAGCACAACCTCAATTACACACACATCTTTAGTGCAGCACACCTCAACTATTGCAACGCCAATAGTGCAGCACACCCTCAGTTACTGACCCTCCAATAGTGCAGCACACCCTCAATTACTGACACTCCATATAGTGCGGCATACCCTCAATTACTCATACTCCAATAATGCAGCACACCCTCAATTATTGACACTCCAATAGTGCAACACACCCTCTATGACTGACCATCCAAAAGTGCAGCACATTGTCAAATACTGACCCACCAATAGTGCAGCACACCCTCAATTACTGACACTCCAGTATTGCAGCACATCCTAAATTCCTGACACTCCATTAGTGCAGCACCCCATCTATTACTGACCTTCCAATAGTGCAGCACACCCTCAATTACTGACACTCCAATAGTGCAGCACACCCTCAATTACTGACACTCCAATAGTGCAGCACACCCTAAATTACAGAGACTCTAATAGAGCAGCACACACTCAATCACTGATGCTCCAACAGTGCAGCAAACACTCAATTACTGACCATCCAATTATGCAGCACACCCTCAATTACAGGCCCTCCAAAAGTACAGGACACCCTCAATTACAGCCCCTCCAATAGTGCAGCACATCCTTAATTACTGTCACTCCAACAGTGCAGCACTCACTCAATAAGTGACACTCCATATAGTGCAGCACCCCATCAATTACTGAAAGTTCAATAGTGCAGCACAACCTCAATTAAAGATACTCAAATAGTGCGGCACAACCTCAATTACCAACAGTCCAATAGTGCAGCACACCCTCAATTACTGACCCTCCAATAGTGTAGCATATCCGCAATTAATGACATTCCAATATTGCGGCACACCCCTATTTACTCACCCTCCCATACTGCAGCTCACCCTCAATTACCAACTCTCCAATAGTGCAGCACAACCTCACTTACTAACACTCCATATAGTGCGGCACACTCTCAATACTGAAACTCAAATAGTGAAGCAAACCCTCAATTAAAGGTGAAAGGGACAGAAAGGGAGAGCACGGGGATGTTAAAGGCTCAGAGAGTGAGATTGGGGAAGGTTAAAGGGACAGACAGTGAGTTCAAGGGGAGTTTAAGCAGACAGCAAGTGAGATCACGGGGAGGTTAAATGGACAGAGAGTGAGATCATGGGGAGGTTAAATGGACAGAGAATGAGATCACGGGGAGGTTAAAGGGACAGAGAGTGAGATCACGGGGAGGTTAAAGGGACAGGGAATGAGATCACGGGGAGGTTAAAGAGACAGAGAGTTAGATCACGGGGAGGTTAAAGGGAAAGAGAGTTAGATCACGGGGAGGTTAAAGGGACAGAGAGTGAGATCACGGGGAGCTTAAAGGGGCAGAGAGTAAAATCACGGAAAAGTTAAACGGACAGAGATTGAGATCACAGGGAGGTTAAAGGGACACAGAGTGAGATCACGGGGAGGTTAAAGGGACACAGAGTGAGATCATGGGGAGTTAACAGGGACAGAGAGTGAGATCACAGGGAGTTTAAAGGGTCAGAAAGTGAGATCATGGGGTCGTCAAAGGGACAAAGAGTGAGATCACGGCGAGGTGAAAGAGACTGAGAGTGAGAGCATGGGGTGGTTAAAGCGACAGAGAGTGTGATCACGGGGAGGTTAAAGGGACAGAGAGTGAGATCACGGGGAGGTTAAAGGGACAGAGATTGAGACATGGGGGAGGTAAAACGGACAGAGAGTGAGATCACGGGGATTTTAAAGGGACAGAGAGTGAGATCACGGGGATTTTAAAGGGACAGAGAGTGAGATCACGGGGAGGTTAAAGGGACAGAGAGTGAGATCACGGGGATTTTAAAGGGACAGAGAGTGAGATCACGGGGATTTTAAAGGGACAGAGAGTGAGATCAATGGGAGTTTAAAGAGACACAGAGTGAGATCAAGGGGCGGTTAAATGGACTGAGAGTGAGATCACGGGGAGGTTAAAAGGACAGAGAGTTGATCACGTGGAGGTTAAATGGACAGAGAGTGAGATCACGTGGAGGTTAAAGGGACAGGGAGTGAGATCACGTGGAGGTTAAAGGGACAGGGAGTGAGATCACGGGGAGCTTAAAGGGGCAGAGAGTAAAATCACGGAAAAGTTAAACGGACAGAGATTGAGATCACAGGGAGGTTAAAGGGACACAGAGTGAGATCACGGGGAGGTTAAAGGGACACAGAGTGAGATCATGGGGAGTTAACAGGGACAGAGAGTGAGATCACAGGGAGTTTAAAGGGTCAGAAAGTGAGATCATGGGGTCGTCAAAGGGACAAAGAGTGAGATCACGGCGAGGTGAAAGAGACTGAGAGTGAGAGCATGGGGTGGTTAAAGCGACAGAGAGTGTGATCACGGGGAGGTTAAAGGGACAGAGAGTGAGATCACGGGGAGGTTAAAGGGACAGAGATTGAGACATGGGGGAGGTAAAACGGACAGAGAGTGAGATCACGGGGATTTTAAAGGGACAGAGAGTGAGATCACGGGGATTTTAAAGGGACAGAGAGTGAGATCACGGGGAGGTTAAAGGGACAGAGAGTGAGATCACGGGGATTTTAAAGGGACAGAGAGTGAGATCACGGGGATTTTAAAGGGACAGAGAGTGAGATCAATGGGAGTTTAAAGAGACACAGAGTGAGATCAAGGGGCGGTTAAATGGACTGAGAGTGAGATCACGGGGAGGTTAAAAGGACAGAGAGTTGATCACGTGGAGGTTAAATGGACAGAGAGTGAGATCACGTGGAGGTTAAAGGGACAGGGAGTGAGATCACGTGGAGGTTAAAGGGACAGGGAGTGAGATCACGGGGAGGATAACAGGACAGAGAGTGAGATCACGGCGAGGGTAAAGGGATGGAGAGTGAGATCACTGGGAGGTTAAAGGGACAGCGATCGACATCACGGGGAGGTTAAAAAGTAAGAGAGTGAGATGACGGCACGGTTAAAGGGACAGAGATTGAGATCACGGGGAATTTAAAGGGACAGAGGGTGAGATGACGGGGAGGTTATCTGGACAGAGAGTGAGATCTGCGGGTGGGTAAAGGGACTGAAAGTGAGATCATGCGGAGCTTATAGGGAAATAGAGTGAGATCACTGAAAGGTTAAAGGGACAGAAAGTGATCAATGGGAGGTTAAAGGGACAGAGAGTGACATCAAGGGGGAGGTTAATGGGACAGAGTGTGAGATTACGGGGAGGTTAAAGGGACAGAGATTTAGATCACAGGGAGGTTAAAGGGACAGAGACTGAGATCACGGGGAGTTTAATGGGACAATGCAAGAGATCACGGGGAGGTTAAAGGGACGGAGAGTGAGATCACAGGGAGTTTAAAGGGTCAGAAAGTGAGATCATGGGGAGTTTGAAAAAAAACAGAGTGAGATCACAGGGAGGTTAAAGGGAAAGAGAGTGAGATCAGGAGGAGGTTAAAGTGACAGAGAGTGAGATCACGGGGAGCTTAAAGGGACAGAGAGTGGGATCACAGGGATTTTAAAGGGTCAGAAATTGAGATCATGGGGACGTCAAAGGGACAAAGAGTGAGAGCACGGCGAGGAGAAAGGGACTGAGTGAGAGCATGGGGAGGGTAAAGGTACAGAGAGTGAGATCACCGGGAGGTTAAAAGGAGAGAGAGTGAGATATGGGGGAGGTTAAACGGACAGAGAGTGAGATACCCAGAGGTTAAAAAGACAGTAATTGAGATCACAGGGAGGGTAAAGGGACAGAAAGAGATCACGGAGAGGTTAAAGGGACAGAGAGTGAGATCACGAGGAGGGTAAAGTGACTGAGAGTGAGATCATGGGGAGGTTAAAGGGACAGAGAGTGAGATCACGGGGAGGTTAAAGGGACAGAAAGTGAGATCACGGGGAGGTTAAAGTGACTGAGAGTGAGATCACGGCGAGATTCAAGGGACATAGAGTGAGATCACGGTGCGGTTAAAGGGACAGAGTTTTTGATCACGTGGAGGTTAAAGGGACAGAGGGTGAGATCATGGGGAGGTTAAAGGGCCAGAGAGTGAGATCAGGAGGAGCTTAAAGGGACAGTGAGTGAGATCACGGTGAGGTTCAAGGGAAAGAGAGTGAGATCACGGGGAGGTTAAAGGGACAGAGAATGAGATCACGGCGAGGTTAAAGGGAACGAGAATGAGATCACGGAGAGTTTAAAGGGACAGACAGTGAGATCACAGTGAGGTTAAAGGGACAGAGAGTGAAATCACGTGGAGTTTAAAGGGAGAGAGAGTGAGATCACGGGGAGTTTAAAGGGACAGAGAGTGAGATCATGGCTAGGTTCTAGGGACAGAGAGTGAGATCATGGTGCGGTTAAAGGGACAGAGAGTTTGATCACATGGAGGTTAAAGGGACAGAGAGTGAGATCGGGGGAGGGTAAATGAACAGAGAGTGAGATCACTGGGAGTTTTAAGGGACTTACAGTGAGATCAAGGGGAGATTAAAGGGACACAGAGTGAGATCACGGGGAGGTTAAAGGGACAGAGATTGAGATCACAAGGTCAAAATGACAGAGAGTGAGATCACGGGGAGGTTAAAGGGACAGAGAGTGAGATCACGGGGAGGTTAAAGGGAGAGAGAGTGAGATCACAGAGAGTTTAAAGGGACAGAAAGTGAGATCACGGCGAGATACAAGGGACAGAGAGTGAGATCATGGTGCGGTTAAAGGGACAGAGAGTTTGATCACATGGAGGTTAAAGGGACAGAGAGTGAGATCGGGGGAGGGTAAATGGACAGAGAGTGAGATCACTGGGAGTTTTAAGGGACTTACAGTGAGATCAAGGGGAGATTAACGGGACACAGAGTGAGATCACGGGGAGGGTAAATGGATAGCGATTACATCACGGGGAGTTTAAAGGGACAGAAAGTGAGATCACGGGGAGGTCAAAACGACAGAGAGTGAGATCACAGGATGTTTAAAGGGTCAGAGAGTGACTATCACGGGGAGGTTTAAAGGGACAGAGAGTGAGATCACGGGGAGGTTTAAAGGGACAGAGAGTGAGATCACGGGTAGGTTTAAGGGACAGAGAATGAGATCACGGGGAGGTTAAAGGGACAGAGAGCGAGATCACAGGGAGGTTAAAGGGACAGAGAGTGAGATCACGTGGAGGTTAAAGGGACAGAGAGTAAGATCACGGGGAGGTTAAAGGGACTGAGAGTGAGATCACGGGGAGATTAATCGGAGAGAGAGTGAGATCACGGGCAGGTAAAAGGGAAAGAGAGTGTGAGCAAGGGAAGGTTATAGGGATAGAGAGTGAGATCACGGGGAGGGTAAAGGGACAGAGAATGAGACCACAGGGTGGTTAAAGGGACAGAGAATGAGACAACAGCGTGGTTAAAGGCAATGAGATTGAGATCACGGCGAGGTTCAAGGGAAAGAGAGTAAGACCAGAGGGAGGTTAGAGGGAGAGAGAGTGATATTACGAGGAGGTTAAAGTGACAGAGAGTGAGATCACGTCGAGGTTAAAGGGACAGGGAGTGAGATCACAGGGAGGTTAAAGGGACAGAGAATGAGATCACGGGGAGATTAATCGGAGAGAGAGTGAGATCACGGGCTGGTAAAAGGGAAAGAGAGTGTGAGCAAGGGAAGGTTATAGGGATAGAGAGTGAGATCACGTGGAGGTTAAAGGGACAGGGAGTGAGATTACGGGGAGGGTAAAGGGACAGAGAGTGAGATCATGGGGAGGTTAAAGGGACAGAGAGTAAGATCACGGGGAGGTTAAAGGGACAGAGAGTAAGATCACGGGGAGGTTAAAGGGACAGAGAGTGAGATCACGGCGAGGTTCAAGGGACAGTGAGTGAGATCACGGGGAGGGTAAAGGGACGGAGAGTGAGATCACAGGGAGTTTAAAGGGTCAGAAAGTGAGATCATGGGGAGTTTGAAAAAAAACAGTGAGATCACAGGGAGGTTAAAGGGAAAGAGAGTGAGATCAGGAGGAGGTTAAAGTGACAGAGAGTGAGATCACGGGGAGCTTAAAGGGACAGAGAGTGGGATCACAGGGATTTTAAAGGGTCAGAAATTGAGATCATGGGGACGTCAAAGGGACAAAGAGTGAGAGCACGGCGAGGAGAAAGGGACTGAGTGAGAGCATGGGGAGGGTAAAGGTACAGAGAGTGAGATCACCGGGAGGTTAAAAGGAGAGAGAGTGAGATATGGGGGAGGTTAAACGGACAGAGAGTGAGATACCCAGAGGTTAAAAAGACAGTAATTGAGATCACAGGGAGGGTAAAGGGACAGAAAGAGATCACGGAGAGGTTAAAGGGACAGAGAGTGAGATCACGAGGAGGGTAAAGTGACTGAGAGTGAGATCATGGGGAGGTTAAAGGGACAGAGAGTGAGATCACGGGGAGGTTAAAGGGACAGAAAGTGAGATCACGGGGAGGTTAAAGTGACTGAGAGTGAGATCACGGCGAGATTCAAGGGACATAGAGTGAGATCACAGTGCGGTTAAAGGGACAGAGTTTTTGATCACGTGGAGGTTAAAGGGACAGAGGGTGAGATCATGGGGAGGTTAAAGGGCCAGAGAGTGAGATCAGGAGGAGCTTAAAGGGACAGTGAGTGAGATCACGGTGAGGTTCAAGGGAAAGAGAGTGAGATCACGGGGAGGTTAAAGGGACAGAGAATGAGATCACGGCGAGGTTAAAGGGAACGAGAATGAGATCACGGAGAGTTTAAAGGGACAGACAGTGAGATCACAGTGAGGTTAAAGGGACAGAGAGTGAAATCACGTGGAGTTTAAAGGGAGAGAGAGTGAGATCACGGGGAGTTTAAAGGGACAGAGAGTGAGATCATGGCTAGGTTCTAGGGACAGAGAGTGAGATCATGGTGCGGTTAAAGGGACAGAGAGTTTGATCACATGGAGGTTAAAGGGACAGAGAGTGAGATCGGGGGAGGGTAAATGAACAGAGAGTGAGATCACTGGGAGTTTTAAGGGACTTACAGTGAGATCAAGGGGAGATTAAAGGGACACAGAGTGAGATCACGGGGAGGTTAAAGGGACAGAGATTGAGATCACAAGGTCAAAATGACAGAGAGTGAGATCACGGGGAGGTTAAAGGGACAGAGAGTGAGATCACGGGGAGGTTAAAGGGAGAGAGAGTGAGATCACAGAGAGTTTAAAGGGACAGAAAGTGAGATCACGGCGAGATACAAGGGACAGAGAGTGAGATCATGGTGCGGTTAAAGGGACAGAGAGTTTGATCACATGGAGGTTAAAGGGACAGAGAGTGAGATCGGGGGAGGGTAAATGGACAGAGAGTGAGATCACTGGGAGTTTTAAGGGACTTACAGTGAGATCAAGGGGAGATTAACGGGACACAGAGTGAGATCACGGGGAGGGTAAATGGATAGCGATTACATCACGGGGAGTTTAAAGGGACAGAAAGTGAGATCACGGGGAGGTCAAAACGACAGAGAGTGAGATCACAGGATGTTTAAAGGGTCAGAGAGTGACTATCACGGGGAGGTTTAAAGGGACAGAGAGTGAGATCACGGGGAGGTTTAAAGGGACAGAGAGTGAGATCACGGGTAGGTTTAAGGGACAGAGAGTGAGATCAGGGGGTGGTTAATGGGACAGAGAGTGAGTTCACGGCGAGGTTCAAGGGACAGAGAATGAGATCACGGGGAGGTTAAAGGGACAGAGAGCGAGATCACAGGGAGGTTAAAGGGACAGAGAGTGAGATCACGTGGAGGTTAAAGGGACAGAGAGTAAGATCACGGGGAGGTTAAAGGGACTGAGAGTGAGATCACGGGGAGATTAATCGGAGAGAGAGTGAGATCACGGGCAGGTAAAAGGGAAAGAGAGTGTGAGCAAGGGAAGGTTATAGGGATAGAGAGTGAGATCACGGGGAGGGTAAAGGGACAGAGAATGAGACCACAGGGTGGTTAAAGGGACAGAGAATGAGACAACAGCGTGGTTAAAGGCAATGAGATTGAGATCACGGCGAGGTTCAAGGGAAAGAGAGTAAGACCAGAGGGAGGTTAGAGGGAGAGAGAGTGATATTACGAGGAGGTTAAAGTGACAGAGAGTGAGATCACGTCGAGGTTAAAGGGACAGGGAGTGAGATCACAGGGAGGTTAAAGGGACAGAGAATGAGATCACGGGGAGATTAATCGGAGAGAGAGTGAGATCACGGGCTGGTAAAAGGGAAAGAGAGTGTGAGCAAGGGAAGGTTATAGGGATAGAGAGTGAGATCATGTGGAGGTTAAAGGGACAGGGAGTGAGATTACGGGGAGGGTAAAGGGACAGAGAGTGAGATCATGGGGAGGTTAAAGGGACAGAGAGTAAGATCACGGGGAGGTTAAAGGGACAGAGAGTAAGATCACGGGGAGGTTAAAGGGACAGAGAGTGAGATCACGGCGAGGTTCAAGGGACAGAGAGTGAGATCACGAGTAGTTTAAAAGGACAGAGTTAGATACCCGGAGGTTAAAATGACACAGATTGAGATCAGGCGGAGATAAAGGAACAGAGAGTAAGATCACGGGGCGGTTAAAGGGACAGAGAGTGAGATCACGGGGAGGTAAAAGGGACAGAGAGTGAGATCACAGGGAAGTTTAAAGGGACAGAGAGTGTGATCACGGGGAAGTTAAAGGGACAGAGAGTGAGATCACGGGGAGGTTAATGTGACAGAGAGTGAGATCACGGGGAGGTTAAAGGGACAGAGTGTGTGATCACGGGGAAGTTAAAGGGACAGAGAGTGAGATCACGGGCGTGTTAAAGGGACAGAGAGTGAGATCACGGGGAGGTTAATGTGACAGAGAGTGAGATCACGGGGGGGTTAAAGGGACAGAGAGTGAGACCACGGCGAGATGAAAGGGACTGAGAGTGAGAGCACGAGGATGTTCAAGGGATAGAGAGTGAGATCACGGGTAGGTTTAAGGGACAGAGAGTGAGATCGGGGGTGGTTAATGGGACAGAGAGTGAGTTCACGGCGAGGTTCAAGGGACAGAGAATGAGATCACGGGGAGGTTAATGCGACAGTGAGTGAGATCACGGGGAGGTTAAAGGGACAGAGAGCGAGATCACGGGGAGGTTAAAGGGACAGAGAGTGATTTCACGGTGAGGTTAAGGGGACAGAGAGTGAGATCATGGGGGGGTTAAAGGGACAGAGAGTGAGACCACGGCGAGATGAAAGGGACTGAGAGTGAGAGCACGAGGATGTTCAAGGGATAGAGAGTGAGATCACGGGGAGGTTTAAGGGACAGAGATTGAGATCACGGGGAG
The DNA here is from genome assembly GCA_026770705.1 of Isurus oxyrinchus. NCBI lineage: Eukaryota > Metazoa > Chordata > Chondrichthyes > Lamniformes > Lamnidae > Isurus > Isurus oxyrinchus. The sequence goes on along the minus strand of JANJGN010000017.1, from coordinate 11,266,350 downwards.
GTTAAAGGGACAGAGAGTGAGATCACGGGGAGGTTAAAGGGACAGACAGTGTGATCAAAAGGAGGTTAAAGGGAGAGAGAGTGAGATCAAGGGGAGGTTAAAGGGACAGAGAATGAGATCGGGGGAGGTTAAATGGACAGAGAGTGAGATCACGGGGAGTTTAAAGGGACAGAGAGTGAGATCAATAGGAGGTTAAAGGGACAGAGAGTGAGATCATGTGGAGGTTAAAGTGACAGAGAGTGAGATCACGGGGACGTTAAAGGCACAGAGAGTGAGATCACGGGGAGGTAAAAGGGACAGAGAGTGAGATCACGGGGATTATAAAGGGTCAGAGAGTAAGATCACGGGGAGTTTAAAGGGACAAAGAGTTTGATCACGTTGTGGTTAAAGGGACAGAGAGTGAGAGCACGGGGAGGTTATAGGGACAGAGAGTGAAACCACAGGTTGGTTAAAGGGAACGAGATTGAGATCACTGGGTGATTAAAACGACAGAGAGTGAGATCATGGGGAGATTAAAGGGACAGAGAGTGAGATCCAGGGGATATAAAGGTACTGATTGAAATCATGGGGTGGTTAAATGGACCGAGAGTGAGATCACGGGGAGGATAACGGGACAGAGAATGAGATCACGGGGCGGTTAAAGGGACAGAGAGTGAGATCAAGGGGAGGATAAAGACACAGTGAATGTGATCATGGGGAGGTTAATAGGACAGAGAGTGAAATCACGGGGATGTAAAGGGACAGAGAGTGAGATCACGGGGAGGTTAAAGGGAGAGAGAGTGAGATCATGGGGAGGTTAAAGGGACAGAGAGTGAGATCACGTGGAGGAGAAAGGGACAGAGATTGAGATCACGGGGCGGTTAAAGGCACAGTGAGTGAGATCACGGCGAGGTAAAAGGGACAGAGAGTGAGATCACGGGGAGGTTAAAGGGACAGAGAGTGAGATCACGGGGAGCTTAAAGGGACAGAGAGTGAGATAACGAGGAGTTCAAAGGGACAGATAGTGAGATCACATGGAGGTTAAAGGGACAGATAGTGAGATCACGGGGATGTAAAGGGACAGAGAATGAGATCACGGGGAGGTTAAAGGGAGAGAGAGTGAGATCATGGGGTGGTTAAAGGGACATGAAGTGAGGTCACGGGGAGGTAAATAGGACAGCGAGTGAGATCACGGGGAGGTTAAAGGGACAGAGAGTGAGATCACGGGGAGTTTAAAGGGACAGAGGGTGAGATAACGGAGTTGAAAGGGTCAGAGAGTGAGATCACGGAGAGGTTAAAGGGACTGAGAGTGAGATCACGGGGAGGTTAAAGGGACAGAGAGTGAGATCACGGGGAGGTTAAAGGGACTGAGAGTGAGATCACGGGGCAGTTAAAGGGACAGAGAGTGAGATCAAGGGGAGTTTAAAGGGACAGAGATTGAGAATATGGGGAGGTTAAAGTTTCAGAGATTGAGATCACGGGGAGTTTAAAGGGACAGAGTGAGATCAATAAGAGGTTAAAGGGACAGAGAGTGAGATCACGGGGCGGTTAAAGGGACAGAGAGTGAGATCAGTGGGAGGGTAAATGGACTGAGAGTGAGATCAGGGGGAGGTTAAAGGGACAGAGAGTGAGAGCACGGTGAGGTTAAAGGGACAAAGAGTTTGATCACGTTGTGGTTAAAGGGACAGAGAGTGAGAGCACGGGGAGGTTATAGGGACAGAGAGTGAAACCACAGGTTGGTTAAAGGGAACGAGATTGAGATCACTGGGTGATTAAAACGACAGAGTGAGATCATGGGGAGATTAAAGGGACAGAGAGTGAGATCACGGGGAGGTTAAAGGGACAGAGAGTGAGATCACGGGGATTTTAAAGGGACAGAGAGTGAGATCACGGGGATTTTAAAGGGACAGAGAGTGAGATCAATGGGAGTTTAAAGAGACACAGAGTGAGATCAAGGGGCGGTTAAATGGACTGAGAGTGAGATCACGGGGAGGTTAAAAGGACAGAGAGTTGATCACGTGGAGGTTAAATGGACAGAGAGTGAGATCACGTGGAGGTTAAAGGGACAGGGAGTGAGATCACGTGGAGGTTAAAGGGACAGGGAGTGAGATCACGGGGAGGATAACAGGACAGAGAGTGAGATCACGGCGAGGGTAAAGGGATGGAGAGTGAGATCACTGGGAGGTTAAAGGGACAGCGATCGACATCACGGGGAGGTTAAAAAGTAAGAGAGTGAGATGACGGCACGGTTAAAGGGACAGAGATTGAGATCACGGGGAATTTAAAGGGACAGAGGGTGAGATGACGGGGAGGTTATCTGGACAGAGAGTGAGATCTGCGGGTGGGTAAAGGGACTGAAAGTGAGATCATGCGGAGCTTATAGGGAAATAGAGTGAGATCACTGAAAGGTTAAAGGGACAGAAAGTGATCAATGGGAGGTTAAAGGGACAGAGAGTGACATCAAGGGGGAGGTTAATGGGACAGAGTGTGAGATTACGGGGAGGTTAAAGGGACAGAGATTTAGATCACAGGGAGGTTAAAGGGACAGAGACTGAGATCACGGGGAGTTTAATGGGACAATGCAAGAGATCACGGGGAGGTTAAAGGGACGGAGAGTGAGATCACAGGGAGTTTAAAGGGTCAGAAAGTGAGATCATGGGGAGTTTGAAAAAAAACAGAGTGAGATCACAGGGAGGTTAAAGGGAAAGAGAGTGAGATCAGGAGGAGGTTAAAGTGACAGAGAGTGAGATCATGGGGAGCTTAAAGGGACAGAGAGTGGGATCACAGGGATTTTAAAGGGTCAGAAATTGAGATCATGGGGACGTCAAAGGGACAAAGAGTGAGAGCACGGCGAGGAGAAAGGGACTGAGTGAGAGCATGGGGAGGGTAAAGGTACAGAGAGTGAGATCACCGGGAGGTTAAAAGGAGAGAGAGTGAGATATGGGGGAGGTTAAACGGACAGAGAGTGAGATACCCAGAGGTTAAAAAGACAGTAATTGAGATCACAGGGAGGGTAAAGGGACAGAAAGAGATCACGGAGAGGTTAAAGGGACAGAGAGTGAGATCATGAGGAGGGTAAAGTGACTGAGAGTGAGATCATGGGGAGGTTAAAGGGCCAGAGAGTGAGATCAGGAGGAGCTTAAAGGGACAGTGAGTGAGATCACGGTGAGGTTCAAGGGAAAGAGAGTGAGATCACGGGGAGGTTAAAGGGACAGAGAATGAGATCACGGCGAGGTTAAAGGGAACGAGAATGAGATCACGGAGAGTTTAAAGGGACAGACAGTGAGATCACAGTGAGGTTAAAGGGACAGAGAGTGAAATCACGTGGAGTTTAAAGGGAGAGAGAGTGAGATCACGGGGAGTTTAAAGGGACAGAGAGTGAGATCATGGCTAGGTTCTAGGGACAGAGAGTGAGATCATGGTGCGGTTAAAGGGACAGAGAGTTTGATCACATGGAGGTTAAAGGGACAGAGAGTGAGATCGGGGGAGGGTAAATGAACAGAGAGTGAGATCACTGGGAGTTTTAAGGGACTTACAGTGAGATCAAGGGGAGATTAAAGGGACACAGAGTGAGATCACGGGGAGGTTAAAGGGACAGAGATTGAGATCACAAGGTCAAAATGACAGAGAGTGAGATCACGGGGAGGTTAAAGGGACAGAGAGTGAGATCACGGGGAGGTTAAAGGGAGAGAGAGTGAGATCACAGAGAGTTTAAAGGGACAGAGAGTGTGATCACGGGGAAGTTAAAGGGACAGAGAGTGAGATCACGGGCGTGTTAAAGGGACAGAGAGTGAGATCACGGGGAGGTTAATGTGACAGAGAGTGAGATCACGGGGGGGTTAAAGGGACAGAGAGTGAGACCACGGCGAGATGAAAGGGACTGAGAGTGAGAGCACGAGGATGTTCAAGGGATAGAGAGTGAGATCACGGGTAGGTTTAAGGGACAGAGAGTGAGATCAGGGGGTGGTTAATGGGACAGAGAGTGAGTTCACGGCGAGGTTCAAGGGACAGAGAATGAGATCACGGGGAGGTTAATGCGACAGTGAGTGAGATCACGGGGAGGTTAAAGGGACAGAGAGCGAGATCACGGGGAGGTTAAAGGGACAGAGAGTGATTTCACGGTGAGGTTAAGGGGACAGAGAGTGAGATCATGGGGGGGTTAAAGGGACAGAGAGTGAGACCACGGCGAGATGAAAGGGACTGAGAGTGAGAGCACGAGGATGTTCAAGGGATAGAGAGTGAGATCACGGGGAGGTTTAAGGGACAGAGATTGAGATCACGGGGAGGTTAAAGGGACAGAGAGTGAGATCACGGGGAGGTTAAAGGGACAGACAGTGTGATCAAAAGGAGGTTAAAGGGAGAGAGAGTGAGATCAAGGGGAGGTTAAAGGGACAGAGAATGAGATCGGGGGAGGTTAAATGGACAGAGAGTGAGATCACGGGGAGTTTAAAGGGACAGAGAGTGAGATCAATAGGAGGTTAAAGGGACAGAGAGTGAGATCACGGGGCGGTAAAAGGGACAGAGAGTGAGATCATGTGGAGGTTAAAGGGACAGAGAGTGAGATCACGGGGACGTTAAAGGCACAGAGAGTGAGATCACGGGGAGGTAAAAGGGACAGAGAGTGAGATCACGGGGATTATAAAGGGTCAGAGAGTGAGATCACGGGGAGGTTAAAGGGACTGAGAGTGAGATCAGTGGGAGGTTAAAGGGACAGAGAGTGAGAGCACGGTGAGGTTAAAGGGACAAAGAGTTTGATCACGTTGTGGTTAAAGGGACAGAGAGTGAGAGCACGGGGAGGTTATAGGGACAGAGAGTGAAACCACAGGTTGGTTAAAGGGAACGAGATTGAGATCACTGGGTGATTAAAACGACAGAGAGTGAGATCATGGGGAGATTAAAGGGACAGAGAGTGAGATCCAGGGGATATAAAGGTACTGATTGAAATCATGGGGTGGTTAAATGGACCGAGAGTGAGATCACGGGGAGGATAACGGGACAGAGAATGAGATCACGGGGCGGTTAAAGGGACAGAGAGTGAGATCAAGGGGAGGATAAAGACACAGTGAATGTGATCATGGGGAGGTTAATAGGACAGAGAGTGAAATCACGGGGATGTAAAGGGACAGAGAGTGAGAGCACGGGGAGGTTATAGGGACAGAGAGTGAAACCACAGGTTGGTTAAAGGGAACGAGATTGAGATCACTGGGTGATTAAAACGACAGAGAGTGAGATCATGGGGAGATTAAAGGGACAGAGAGTGAGATCCAGGGGATATAAAGGTACTGATTGAAATCATGGGGTGGTTAAATGGACCGAGAGTGAGATCACGGGGAGGATAACGGGACAGAGAATGAGATCACGGGGCGGTTAAAGGGACAGAGAGTGAGATCAAGGGGAGGATAAAGACACAGTGAATGTGATCATGGGGAGGTTAATAGGACAGAGAGTGAAATCACGGGGATGTAAAGGGACAGAGAGTGAGATCACGGGGAGGTTAAAGGGAGAGAGAGTGAGATCATGGGGAGGTTAAAGGGACAGAGAGTGAGATCACGTGGAGGAGATAGGGACAGAGATTGAGATCACGGGGTGGTTAAAGGCACAGTGAGTGAGATCACGGCGAGGTAAAAGGGACAGAGAGTGAGATCACGGGGAGGTTAAAGGGACAGAGAGTGAGATCACGGGGAGCTTAAAGGGACAGAGAGTGAGATAACGAGGAGTTCAAAGGGACAGATAGTGAGATCACACGGAGGTTAAAGGGACAGATAGTGAGATCACGGGGATGTAAAGGGACAGAGAATGAGATCACGGGGAGGTTAAAGGGAGAGAGAGTGAGATCATGGGGTGGTTAAAGGGACATGAAGTGAGGTCACGGGGAGGTAAATAGGACAGCGAGTGAGATCACGGGGAGGTTAAAGGGACAGAGAGTGAGATCACGGGGAGTTTAAAGGGACAGAGGGTGAGATAACGGAGTTGAAAGGGTCAGAGAGTGAGATCACGGAGAGGTTAAAGGGACTGAGAGTGAGATCACGGGGAGGTTAAAGGGACAGAGAGTGAGATCACGGGGAGGTTAAAGGGACTGAGAGTGAGATCACGGGGCAGTTAAAGGGACAGAGAGTGAGATCACGGGGAGATTAAAGGGACAGAGAGTGAGATCAAGGGGAGTTTAAAGGGACAGAGATTGAGAATATGGGGAGGTTAAAGTTTCAGAGATTGAGATCACGGGGAGTTTAAAGGGACAGAGAGAAAGATCACGGGGAGTTTAAAGGGACAGAGTGAGATCAATAAGAGGTTAAAGGGACAGAGAGTGAGATCACGGGGCGGTTAAAGGGACAGAGAGTGAGATCAGTGGGAGGGTAAATGGACTGAGAGTGAGATCAGGGGGAGGTTAAAGGGACAGAGAGTGAGAGCACGGTGAGGTTAAAGGGACAAAGAGTTTGATCACGTTGTGGTTAAAGGGACAGAGAGTGAGAGCACGGGGAGGTTATAGGGACAGAGAGTGAAACCACAGGTTGGTTAAAGGGAACGAGATTGAGATCACTGGGTGATTAAAACGACAGAGAGTGAGATCATGGGGAGATTAAAGGGACAGAGAGTGAGATCCAGGGGATATAAAGGCACTGATTGAAATCATGGGTTGGTTAAAGGGACAGAGGGTGAGATCACGGGCAGGTTAAAGGGACAGAGAGTGAGATCAAGGGGAGGATAAAGACACAGTGAATGAGATTACGGGGAGGTTAATAGGACAGAGAGTGAGATCACGTGGAGGTTAAAGGGACAGAGAGTAAGATCACGGGGAGGTTAAAGGGACTGAGAGTGAGATCACGGGGAGATTAATCGGAGAGAGAGTGAGATCACGGGCAGGTAAAAGGGAAAGAGAGTGTGAGCAAGGGAAGGTTATAGGGATAGAGAGTGAGATCACGGGGAGGGTAAAGGGACAGAGAATGAGACCACAGGGTGGTTAAAGGGACAGAGAATGAGACAACAGCGTGGTTAAAGGCAATGAGATTGAGATCACGGCGAGGTTCAAGGGAAAGAGAGTAAGACCAGAGGGAGGTTAGAGGGAGAGAGAGTGATATTACGAGGAGGTTAAAGTGACAGAGAGTGAGATCACGTCGAGGTTAAAGGGACAGGGAGTGAGATCACAGGGAGGTTAAAGGGACAGAGAATGAGATCACGGGGAGATTAATCGGAGAGAGAGTGAGATCACGGGCTGGTAAAAGGGAAAGAGAGTGTGAGCAAGGGAAGGTTATAGGGATAGAGAGTGAGATCACGTGGAGGTTAAAGGGACAGGGAGTGAGATTACGGGGAGGGTAAAGGGACAGAGAGTGAGATCACGGGGAGGTTAAAGGGAGAGAGAGTAAGATCACGGGGAGGTTAAAGGGACAGAGAGTAAGATCACGGGGAGGTTAAAGGGACAGAGAGTGAGATCACGGCGAGGTTCAAGGGACAGTGAGTGAGATCACGAGTAGTTTAAAAGGACAGAGTTAGATACCCGGAGGTTAAAATGACACAGATTGAGATCAGGCGGAGATAAAGGAACAGAGAGTAAGATCACGGGGCGGTTAAAGGGACAGAGAGTGAGATCACGGGGAGGTAAAAGGGACAGAGAGTGAGATCACAGGGAAGTTTAAAGGGACAGAGAGTGTGATCACGGGGAAGTTAAAGGGACAGAGAGTGAGATCACGGGGAGGTTAATGTGACAGAGAGTGAGATCACGGGGAGGTTAAAGGGACAGAGAGTGTGATCACGGGGAAGTTAAAGGGACAGAGAGTGAGATCACGGGCGTGTTAAAGGGACAGAGAGTGAGATCACGGGGAGGTTAATGTGACAGAGAGTGAGATCACGGGGGGGTTAAAGGGACAGAGAGTGAGACCACGGCGAGATGAAAGGGACTGAGAGTGAGAGCACGAGGATGTTCAAGGGATAGAGAGTGAGATCACGGGTAGGTTTAAGGGACAGAGAGTGAGATCAGGGGGTGGTTAATGGGACAGAGAGTGAGTTCACGGCGAGGTTCAAGGGACAGAGAATGAGATCACGGGGAGGTTAATGCGACAGTGAGTGAGATCACGGGGAGGTTAAAGGGACAGAGAGCGAGATCATGGGGAGGTTAAAGGGACAGAGAGTGATTTCACGGTGAGGTTAAGGGGACAGAGAGTGAGATCATGGGGGGGTTAAAGGGACAGAGAGTGAGACCACGGCGAGATGAAAGGGACTGAGAGTGAGAGCACGAGGATGTTCAAGGGATAGAGAGTGAGATCACGGGGAGGTTTAAGGGACAGAGATTGAGATCACGGGGAGGTTAAAGGGACAGAGAGTGAGATCACGGGGAGGTTAAAGGGACAGACAGTGTGATCAAAAGGAGGTTAAAGGGAGAGAGAGTGAGATCAAGGGGAGGTTAAAGGGACAGAGAATGAGATCGGGGGAGGTTAAATGGACAGAGAGTGAGATCACGGGGAGTTTAAAGGGACAGAGAGTGAGATCAATAGGAGGTTAAAGGGACAGCGAGTGAGATCACGGGGCGGTAAAAGGGACAGAGAGTGAGATCATGTGGAGGTTAAAGGGACAGAGGCTGAGATCACGGGGACGTTAAAGGCACAGAGAGTGAGATCACGGGGAGGTAAAAGGGACAGAGAGTGAGATCACGGGGATTATAAAGGGTCAGAGAGTAAGATCACGGGGAGTTTAAAGGTACAGAGAGTGAGATCACGGGGAGGTTAAAGGGACTGAGAGTGAGATCAGTGGGAGGTTAAAGGGACAGAGAGTGAGAGCACGGTGAGGTTAAAGGGACAAAGAGTTTGATCACGTTGTGGTTAAAGGGACAGAGAGTGAGAGCACGGGGAGGTTATAGGGACAGAGAGTGAAACCACAGGTTGGTTAAAGGGAATGAGATTGAGATCACTGGGTGATTAAAACGACAGAGAGTGAGATCATGGGGAGATTAAAGGGACAGAGAGTGAGATCCAGGGGATATAAAGGTACTGATTGAAATCATGGGGTGGTTAAATGGACCGAGAGTGAGATCACGGGGAGGATAACGGGACAGAGAATGAGATCACGGGGCGGTTAAAGGGACAGAGAGTGAGATCAAGGGGAGGATAAAGACACAGTGAATGTGATCATGGGGAGGTTAATAGGACAGAGAGTGAAATCACGGGGATGTAAAGGGACAGAGAGTGAGATCACGGGGAGGTTAAAGGGAGAGAGAGTGAGATCATGGGGAGGTTAAAGGGACAGAGAGTGAGATCACGTGGAGGAGAAAGGGACAGAGATTGAGATCACGGGGTGGTTAAAGGCACAGTGAGTGAGATCACGGCGAGGTAAAAGGGACAGAGAGTGAGATCACGGGGAGGTTAAAGGGACAGAGAGTGAGATCACGGGGAGCTTAAAGGGACAGAGAGTGAGATAACGAGGAGTTCAAAGGGACAGATAGTGAGATCACACGGAGGTTAAAGGGACAGATAGTGAGATCACGGGGATGTAAAGGGACAGAGAATGAGATCACGGGGAGGTTAAAGGGAGAGAGAGTGAGATCATGGGGTGGTTAAAGGGACATGAAGTGAGGTCACGGGGAGGTAAATAGGACAGCGAGTGAGATCACGGGGAGGTTAAAGGGACAGAGAGTGAGATCACGGGGAGTTTAAAGGGACAGAGGGTGAGATAACGGAGTTGAAAGGGTCAGAGAGTGAGATCACGGAGAGGTTAAAGGGACTGAGAGTGAGATCACGGGGAGGTTAAAGGGACAGAGAGTGAGATCACGGGGAGGTTAAAGGGACTGAGAGTGAGATCACGGGGCAGTTAAAGGGACAGAGAGTGAGATCACGGGGAGATTAAAGGGACAGAGAGTGAGATCAAGGGGAGTTTAAAGGGACAGAGTGAGATCAATAAGAGGTTAAAGGGACAGAGAGTGAGATCACGGGGCGGTTAAAGGGACAGAGAGTGAGATCACGGGGCGGTTAAAGGGACAGAGAGTGAGATCAGTGGGAGGGTAAATGGACTGAGAGTGAGATCAGGGGGAGGTTAAAGGGACAGAGAGTGAGAGCACGGTGAGGTTAAAGGGACAAAGAGTTTGATCACCTTGTGGTTAAAGGGACAGAGAGTGAGAGCACGGGGAGGTTATAGGGACAGAGAGTGAAACCACAGGTTGGTTAAAGGGAACGAGATTGAGATCACTGGGTGATTAAAACGACAGAGAGTGAGATCATGGGGAGATTAAAGGGACAGAGAGTGAGATCCAGGGGATATAAAGGCACTGATTGAAATCATGGGTTGGTTAAAGGGACAGAGGGTGAGATCACGGGCAGGTTAAAGGGACAGAGAGTGAGATCACGGGGAGGTTAAAGGGACAGAGAGTGAGATCACAGGGATTTTAAAGGGACAGAGAGTGAGATCACGGGGATTTTAAAGGGACAGAGAGTGAGATCAATGGGAGTTTAAAGAGACACAGAGTGAGATCAAGGGGCGGTTAAATGGACTGAGAGTGAGATCACGGGGAGGTTAAAAGGACAGAGAGTTGATCACGTGGAGGTTAAATGGACAGAGAGTGAGATCACGTGGAGGTTAAAGGGACAGGGAGTGAGATCACGTGGAGGTTAAAGGGACAGGGAGTGAGATCACGGGGAGGATAACAGGACAGAGAGTGAGATCACGGGGAGTCTATATGGACAGAGAGTGAAATCACGGGGATGTAAAGGGACAGAGAATGAGATCATGGGGTGGTTAAATGGACATGAAGTGAGGTCACGGGGAGGTAAATAGGACAGAGAGTGAGATCAAGGGGAGTTTAAAGGGACAGAGGGTGAGATCACGTGGAGGATAAAGGGACAGAGATTGAGATCACAGGGAGGTTAAAGGGACAGAGAGTGAGATCAAGGGGAGGTTAAAGGGACAGAGAGTGAGATCACGGGGAGGTTAAAGTTTCAGAGAGTGAGATCACGGGGAGGTTAAAGGGACTGAGAGTGAGATCACGGGGATTTTAAAGGGACAGAGAGTGAGATCACAGGGAGGTTAAAGGGACTGAGAGTGAGATCATGGGGAGGTTAAAGGGACAGAGAGTGAGATCACGGTGTGGTTAAAGGGACAGAGAGTGAGATCACGGTGTGGTTAAAGGGACAGAGAGTGAGATCACGGGGAGGTTAATGGGACACAGAGTGAGATCACGGGGAGTTTAAAGGCACAGTGAGTGAGATCACGGGGATGTAAAAGGGACAGAGAGTGAGATCACGGGGAGGTTAAAGGGACAGAGAGTGAGATCACGGGGATGTAAAAGGGACGAGAGTGAGATCACGGGGAGGTTAAAGGGACAGAGAGTGAGATCATGGGGTGGTTAAAGGGTCATGAAGTGAGGTCACGGAGAGGTAAATAGGACAGAGAGTGAGATCACGGAGTTGAAAGGGACAGTGAGTGAGATCACGGGGAGGTTAAAGGGACAGAGAATGAGATCACGGGGAGGTTAAAGGGACAGAGAGTGAGATCACGGGCAGGATTAAGGGACAGAGATTGAGATCAATAGGAGGTTAAAGGGACAGAGAGTGAGATCACGGGGCAGTTAAAGGGACAGAGAGTGAGATCACGGGGTGGTAAAAGGGACAGAGAGTGAGATCATGTGGAGGTTAAAGGGACTGAGGGTGAGATCACGGGGATGTTAAAGGCACAGAGAGTGAGATCACGGGGAGGTAAAAGGGACAGAGAGTGAGATAACAGGGATTATAAAGGGTCGGAGAGTGAGATCACGGGGAGTTTAAACGGACAGAGAGTGAGATCACGGGGAGGTTAAAGGGGCAGAGAGTGAGATCAGTGGGAGGGTAAATGGACTGAGAGTGAGATCACAGGGAGGTTAAAGGGACAGAGAGTGAGAGCACGGTGAGGTTAAAGGGACAAAGAGTTTGATCACCTTGTGGTTAAAGGGACAGAGAGTGAGAGCACGGGGAGGTTATAGGGACAGAGAGTGAAACCACAGGTTGGTTAAAGGGAACGAGATTGAGATCACTGGGTGATTAAAATGACAGAGAGTGAGATCACGTGGAATTTAAAGGGACAGAGATTGAGAATACGGGGAGGTTAAAGTTTCAGAGAGTGAGATCAAGGGGAGTTTAAAGGCACAGTGAGTGAGATCACGGGGAGGTTAAAGGGACAGAGAGTGAGATCAAGGGGAGTTTAAAGGCACAGAGAGTGAGATCACGGGGAGGATAAAGGGACAGAGAGTGAGATCACGGGGAGGTTAAAGGGACAGAGAGTGAGATCACGGGGAGGTTAAAGGGACAGAGAGTGAGATCACGGGGAGGTTAAAGGGACAGAGAGTGAGATCAAGGGGAGTTTAAAGGGACAGAGATTGAGAATTGGGGAGGTTAAAGGGACAGAGATTGAGATCACGGGGAGTTTAAAGGGACAGAGAGAAAGATCACGGGGAGTTTAAAGGGACAGAGAGTGAGATCAATAGGAGGTTAAAGGGACAGAGAGTGAGATTACGGGGCAGTTAAAGGGACAGAGAGTGAGATCACGGGGTGGTAAAAGGGACAGAGAGTGAGATCATGTGGAGGTTAAAGGGACTGAGGGTGAGATCACGGGGATGTTAAAGGCACAGAGAGTGAGATCACGGGGAGGTAAAAGGGACAGAGAGTGAGATAACAGGGATTATAAAGGGTCGGAGAGTGAGATCACGGGGAGTTTAAACAGACAGAGAGTGAGATCACGGGGAGGTTAAAGGGGCAGAGAGTGAGATCAGTGGGAGGGTAAATGGACTGAGAGTGAGATCACAGGGAGGTTAAAGGGACAGAGAGTGAGAGCACGGTGAGGTTAAAGGGACAAAGAGTTTGATCACGTTGTGGTTAAAGGGACAGAGAGTGAGAGCACGGGGAGGTTATAGGGACAGAGAGTGAAACCACAGGTTGGTTAAAGGGAACGAGATTGAGATCACTGGGTGATTAAAATGACAGAGAGTGAGATCATGGGGAGATTAAAGGGACAGAGAGTGAGATCCAGGGGATATCAAGGTACTGATTGAAATCATGGGGTGGTTAAATGGACCGAGTGACTTCACGGGGAGGATAACGGGACAGAGAATGAGATCACGGGGCGGTTAAAGGGACAGAGGGTGAGATCACGGGCAGGTTAAAGGGACAGAGAGTGAGATCAAGGGGAGGATAAAGACACAGTGAATGAGATTACGGGGAGGTTAATAGGACAGAGAGTGAGATCACGTGGAGGATAAAGGGACAGAGTGTGAGATCACGGGGAGGTTAAAGTGACAGAGAGTGAGATCACGGGGAGTTTAAAGGGACAGAGATAGACAATACGGGGAGGTTAAAGTTTCAGAGAGTGAGATCACGGGGAGTTTAAAGGGTCAGAGAGTGAGATCACGGGGAGGTTAAAGGCACAGTGAGTGAGATCACGGAGAGGTTAAAGGGACAGAGAGTGAGATCACGAGGTGGTTAAATGGACAGAGATAGACAATACGGGGAGGTTAAAGTTTCAGAGAGTGAGATCACGGGGAGTTTAAAGGGTCAGAGAGTGAGATCACGGGGAGGTTAAAGGCACAGTGAGTGAGATCACGGAGAGGTTAAAGGGACAGAGAGTGAGATCACGAGGTGGTTAAATGGACAGAGAGTGAGATCACAGGGAGGTTAAATGGACAGAGAGTGAGATCATGGGGAGCTTAAAGGGACAGAGAGTGAGATCACGGGGAGGTTAAAGGGACAGAGAGTGAGATCACGAGGTGGTTAAAGGGACAGAGAGTGAGATCACGGGGAGGTTAAAGGGACAGAGAGTTAGATCACGGTGAGGTTAAAGGGACAGAGAGTGAGATCAAGGAGAGTTTAAATGGACAGATATTGAGAATACGGGAAGGTTAAAGTTTCGGAGAGTGAGATCACGGGGAGGTTAAAGGGACAGAGAGTAAGATCACAGGGAGGTTAAAGGGACAGAGAGTGAGATCACAGGGAGGTTAAAGGGAAAGTGAGTGAAATCCCAGGGAGGATAAAGGGACAGAGAGTGAGATCACGGGGTGGTAAATGGGACAGAGAGAGCAATCACGGGGAGGTTCAAAGGAAACAGAGTGAGATCACGGGGTGGTTAATGGGACAGAGAGTGAGAGCACGTGGAGGTTAAAGGGACAGAGAGTGAGAGCACGGGGAGGTTAAAGGGACAGAGAGTGAGATCACAGGGAGGTGAAACGGACAGAGAGTGAGAGCACGGGATGGATAAAAAGACAGAGATTGAGATCACGGGAAGGTTAAAGGGAGAGAGAGTGAGATATGGGTGAGGTTTAACGGACAGAGAGTGAGATACCTAGAGGATAAAAAGACAGAGAATGAGATCAGGCAGAGGTTAAATGGACAGAGAGTGAAATCACGGGGAGGTTAAAAGCACTGAGAGTGAGATCACGGGGAGGTTAAAGGGACAGAGAATGAGATCACGGTGATGTTGAAGGGACAGAGAGCGAGATCACGGGGAGGTGAAAGGGACAGAGAGTGAGATCACGGGAAGGTTAAAGGGACAGAGAGTGAGATCACGGGGAGGATAAAGGGACAGAGAGTGAGATCACGGGGAGGTTAATGGGACAGAGAGTAAGATCACGGGGACGTTAAAGGGACAAAGAGTGAGAGCACGGAGAGGGTGAATGGACAGAGAGTGAGTTAACGGCGAGCTTAAAGGGACTGAGAGTGAGATCATGGGGAGGTTAAAGGGACAGAGAGTGAGACCACAGTAAAGTTAAAGGGACAGAGGGTGAGACCACGGGGAGGTTAACGGGACTGAGAATGAGAGCTCTGGGAGGTTAAAGGGACAGAGAGTCAGATCACGGCGAGGTTCAAGGGACTGAGTGTGAGATCATGGGGAGGTTATAGGGTAAGAGATTATGCTCATGGGGAGGTTAAAGAGACAGAGTGTATCACTGGGATGTTGAAGTGACAGAGAGTGAGATCACTGGGAGCTTAAAGGGACAGAGAGTGTGATCACGGCGAGGTTAAAGGAACAGAGAGTGAGATCACAGGGTGTTTAAAGGGACAGATCACGGGGACGTTAAACGGACAGAGAGTGAGATCACGTGGAGGGTAACGGGACTGAGAGTGAGATCATCGGAAGGTTAAAAGGACAGAGAGTGAGATCATGGGAAGGTTAAAAGGACTGAGAGTGAGATCACGAGGTGGTTAAAGGGACAGAGAGTGAGATCATGAGGTGGTTAAAGGGACAGAGAGTGAGATCACGGGGAGGTTAAAAGGACTGAGAGTGAGATCACAGGGAGGTTAAAGGGACAGAGAGTGAGATCACGAGGTGGTTAAAGGGACAGAGAGTGAGATCACGGGGAGGTTAAAGGGACAGAGAGTGAGATCACAGGGAGGTTAAATGGACAGAGAGTGAGATCACGGGGACGTTAAACGGACAGTGAGTGAGATCACAGGGAGGTTAAAGGGACCGAGAGTGAGATCACGGCGAGGTTCAAGGAACTGAGTGTGAGATCATGGGGAGGTTATAGGGTAAGAGATTATGCTCATGGATAGGTTAAAGAGACAGAGTGTATCACAGGGATGTTGAAGTGACAGAGAGTGAGATCACTGGGAGCTTAAAGGGACAGAGAGTGAGATCACGGCAAGGTTAAAGGAACAGAGAGTGAGATCACAGGATGTTTAAAGGGACAGATCACGGGGACGTTAAACGGACAGAGAGTGAGATCACGGGGAGGTTAAAGGGACAGAGAGTGAGATGACGGGGAGGTTAAAGGGACAGAGAATGAGATCACAGGGAGGTTAAATGCACAGAGAGTGAGATCACGGGGACGTTAAACAGACAGAGAGTGAGATCACGTGGAGTTTAAAGGGACAGAGATTGAGACCACAGTGAGGTTAAAGGGACAGAGGGTGAGACCAGGGGGAAGTTAAAGGGACAGAGAGTGAGATCACGGGGAGGTAAAAGGGACAGAGAGTGAGATCACGTGGAGGGTAACGGGACTGAGAGTGAGATCATGGGAAGGTTAAAAGGACTGAGAGTGAGATCATGGCAAGGTTAAAGGGACAGAGAGTGAGATCACGAGGTGGTTAAAGGGACAGAGAGTGAGATCACAGGGAGGTTAAAGGGACAGAGAGTGAGATCACGAGGTGGTTAAAGGGACAGAGAGTGAGATCACGGGGACGTTAAACGGACAGAGTGAGATCATGGGGAGCTTAAAGGGACAGAGAGTGAGATCACGGGGTGGAAAAACGGACAGAGAGTGAGATCACTGGGAGGTTAAAGGGACAGAGAGTCAGATCACGGCGAGGTTCAAGGGACTGAGTGTGAGATCATGGGGAGGTTATAGGGTAAGAGATTATGCTCATGGGGAGGTTAAAGAGACAGAGAGTATCACTGGGATGTTGAAGTGACAGAGAGTGAGATCACTGGGAGCTTATAGGGACAGAGAGTGAGATCACGGCGAGGTTAAAGGAACAGAGAGTGAGATCACAGGGTGTTTAAAGGGACAGATCACGGGGACGTTAAAAGGACAGAGAGTGAGATCACGGGGACGTTAAAGGGACAGAGAGTGAGATCACGTGCAGGGTAACGGGACTGAGAGTGAGATCATGGGAAGGTTAAAAGGACTGAGAGTGAGATCATGGCAAGGTTAAATGGACAGAGAGTGAGATCACGGGGAGGTTAAACGGACCGAGAGTGAGATGACGGGGAGGTTACAGGGACAGAGAGTGAGATCACAGTAAGGATAAAGGGACAGAGAGTGAGATCATGGGGAGGTTAAAGGGACCGAGAGTGAGATCACGGGGAGGTTAAAGGGACAGAGGGTGAGATCACGGGGAGGTTAAAGGGACAGTGACTGAGATCACGGAGAGGTTAAAGGGTCAGAGAGTGAGATCACGGTGAGGTTAAAGGGACAGAGAGTGAGATAACAGGGTGGTTAAAGGAACAGATCACGGTGAGGTTTAAATGACAGAGAATGAGATCACAGGGTGGTTAAAGGGATAGAGAGTGAGATCACGGGGATGTAAAACGGACAGACAGTGTGATCACAGGGACGTTAAAGGGATAGAGAGTGAGATCACAGGGACGTTAAAGGGACAGAGAGTGAGATCACGGGGAGGTTAAAGGGACAGAGAGTGAGATCACGGGGAGGTTAAAGGGACAGAGAGTGAGATCAAGGGGAGTTTAAAGGGACAGAGATTGAGAATTGGGGAGGTTAAAGGGACAGAGATTGAGATCACAGGGAGTTTAAAGGGACAGAGAGAAAGATCACGGGGAGTTTAAAGGGACAGAGAGTGAGATCAATAGGAGGTTAAAGGGACAGAGAGTGAAATCACGGGGCAGTTAAAGGGACAGAGAGTGAGATCACGGGGTGGTAAAAGGGACAGAGAGTGAGATCATGTGGAGGTTAAAGGGACTGAGGGTGAGATCACGGGGATGTTAAAGGCACAGAGAGTGAGATCACGGGGAGGTAAAAGGGACAGAGAGTGAGATAACAGGGATTATAAAGGGTCGGAGAGTGAGATCACGGGGAGTTTAAACGGACAGAGAGTGAGATCACGGGGAGGTTAAAGGGGCAGAGAGTGAGATCAGTGGGAGGGTAAATGGACTGAGAGTGAGATCACAGGGAGGTTAAAGGGACAGAGAGTGAGAGCACGGTGAGGTTAAAGGGACAAAGAGTTTGATCACCTTGTGGTTAAAGGGACAGAGAGTGAGAGCACGGGGAGGTTATAGGGACAGAGAGTGAAACCACAGGTTGGTTAAAGGGAACGAGATTGAGATCACTGGGTGATTAAAATGACAGAGAGTGAGATCATGGGGAGATTAAAGGGACAGAGAGTGAGATCCAGGGGATATCAAGGTACTGATTGAAATCATGGGGTGGTTAAATGGACCGAGTGACTTCACGGGGAGGATAACGGGACAGAGAATGAGATCACGGGGCGGTTAAAGGGACAGAGGGTGAGATCACGGGCAGGTTAAAGGGACAGAGAGTGAGATCAAGGGGAGGATAAAGACACAGTGAATGAGATTACGGGGAGGTTAATAGGACAGAGAGTGAGATCACGGGGAGGATAAAGTGACAGAGAGTGAGATCACAGGGAGGTTAAAGGGACAGAGTGTGAGATCACGGGGAGGTTAAAGTGACAGAGAGTGAGATCACGGGGAGTTTAAAGGGACAGAGAGTGAGATCACGGGGAGGTTAAAGGCACAGTGAGTGAGATCACGGAGAGGTTAAAGGGACAGAGAGTGAGATCACGAGGTGGTTAAATGGACAGAGAGTGAGATCACAGGGAGGTTAAATGGACAGAGAGTGAGATCATGGGGAGCTTAAAGGGACAGAGAGTGAGATCACGGGGAGGTTAAAGGGACAGAGAGTGAGATCACGAGGTGGTTAAAGGGACAGAGAGTGAGATCACGGGGAGGTTAAAGGGACAGAGAGTTAGATCACGGTGAGGTTAAAGGGACAGAGAGTGAGATCAAGGAGAGTTTAAAGGGACAGATATTGAGAATACGGGAAGGTTAAAGTTTCGGAGAGTGAGATCACGGGGAGGTTAAAGGGACAGAGAGTAAGATCACAGGGAGGTTAAAGGGACAGAGAGTGAGATCACAGGGAGGTTAAAGTGACAGAGTGTGAGATCACAGGGAGGTTAAAGGGAAAGTGAGTGAAATCCCAGGGAGGATAAAGGGACAGAGAGTGAGATCACGGGGTGGTAAATGGGACAGAGAGAGCAATCACGGGGAGGTTCAAAGGAAACAGAGTGAGATCACGGGGTGGTTAATGGGACAGAGAGTGAGAGCACGTGGAGGTTAAAGGGACAGAGAGTGAGAGCACGGGGAGGTTAAAGGGACAGAGAGTGAGATCACAGGGAGGTGAAACGGACAGAGAGTGAGAGCACGGGATGGATAAAAAGACAGAGATTGAGATCACGGGAAGGTTAAAGGGAGAGAGAGTGAGATATGGGTGAGGTTTAACGGACAGAGAGTGAGATACCTAGAGGATAAAAAGACAGAGAATGAGATCAGGCAGAGGTTAAATGGACAGAGAGTGAAATCACGGGGAGGTTAAAAGCACTGAGAGTGAGATCACGGGGAGGTTAAAGGGACAGAGAATGAGATCACGGTGATGTTGAAGGGACAGAGAGCGAGATCACGGGGAGGTGAAAGGGACAGAGAGTGAGATCACGGGAAGGTTAAAGGGACAGAGAGTGAGATCACGGGGAGGATAAAGGGACAGAGAGTGAGATCACGGGGAGGTTAATGGGACAGAGAGTAAGATCACGGGGACGTTAAAGGGACAAAGAGTGAGAGCACGGAGAGGGTGAATGGACAGAGAGTGAGTTAACGGCGAGCTTAAAGGGACTGAGAGTGAGATCATGGGGAGGTTAAAGGGACAGAGAGTGAGACCACAGTAAAGTTAAAGGGACAGAGGGTGAGACCACGGGGAGGTTAACGGGACTGAGAATGAGAGCTCTGGGAGGTTAAAGGGACAGAGAGTCAGATCACGGCGAGGTTCAAGGGACTGAGTGTGAGATCATGGGGAGGTTATAGGGTAAGAGATTATGCTCATGGGGAGGTTAAAGAGACAGAGTGTATCACTGGGATGTTGAAGTGACAGAGAGTGAGATCACTGGGAGCTTAAAGGGACAGAGAGTGTGATCACGGCGAGGTTAAAGGAACAGAGAGTGAGATCACAGGGTGTTTAAAGGGACAGATCACGGGGACGTTAAACGGACAGAGAGTGAGATCACGTGGAGGGTAACGGGACTGAGAGTGAGATCATCGGAAGGTTAAAAGGACAGAGAGTGAGATCATGGGAAGGTTAAAAGGACTGAGAGTGAGATCACGAGGTGGTTAAAGGGACAGAGAGTGAGATCATGAGGTGGTTAAAGGGACAGAGAGTGAGATCACGGGGAGGTTAAAAGGACTGAGAGTGAGATCACAGGGAGGTTAAAGGGACAGAGAGTGAGATCACGAGGTGGTTAAAGGGACAGAGAGTGAGATCACGGGGAGGTTAAAGGGACAGAGAGTGAGATCACAGGGAGGTTAAATGGACAGAGAGTGAGATCACGGGGACGTTAAACGGACAGTGAGTGAGATCACAGGGAGGTTAAAGGGACCGAGAGTGAGATCACGGCGAGGTTCAAGGAACTGAGTGTGAGATCATGGGGAGGTTATAGGGTAAGAGATTATGCTCATGGATAGGTTAAAGAGACAGAGTGTATCACAGGGATGTTGAAGTGACAGAGAGTGAGATCACTGGGAGCTTAAAGGGACAGAGAGTGAGATCACGGCAAGGTTAAAGGAACAGAGAGTGAGATCACAGGATGTTTAAAGGGACAGATCACGGGGACGTTAAACGGACAGAGAGTGAGATCACGGGGAGGTTAAAGGGACAGAGAGTGAGATGACGGGGAGGTTAAAGGGACAGAGAATGAGATCACAGGGAGGTTAAATGCACAGAGAGTGAGATCACGGGGACGTTAAACAGACAGAGAGTGAGATCACGTGGAGTTTAAAGGGACAGAGATTGAGACCACAGTGAGGTTAAAGGGACAGAGGGTGAGACCAGGGGGAAGTTAAAGGGACAGAGAGTGAGATCACGGGGAGGTAAAAGGGACAGAGAGTGAGATCACGTGGAGGGTAACGGGACTGAGAGTGAGATCATGGGAAGGTTAAAAGGACTGAGAGTGAGATCATGGCAAGGTTAAAGGGACAGAGAGTGAGATCACGAGGTGGTTAAAGGGACAGAGAGTGAGATCACAGGGAGGTTAAAGGGACAGAGAGTGAGATCACGAGGTGGTTAAAGGGACAGAGAGTGAGATCACGGGGACGTTAAACGGACAGAGTGAGATCATGGGGAGCTTAAAGGGACAGAGAGTGAGATCACGGGGTGGAAAAACGGACAGAGAGTGAGATCACTGGGAGGTTAAAGGGACAGAGAGTCAGATCACGGCGAGGTTCAAGGGACTGAGTGTGAGATCATGGGGAGGTTATAGGGTAAGAGATTATGCTCATGGGGAGGTTAAAGAGACAGAGAGTATCACTGGGATGTTGAAGTGACAGAGAGTGAGATCACTGGGAGCTTATAGGGACAGAGAGTGAGATCACGGCGAGGTTAAAGGAACAGAGAGTGAGATCACAGGGTGTTTAAAGGGACAGATCACGGGGACGTTAAAAGGACAGAGAGTGAGATCACGGGGACGTTAAAGGGACAGAGAGTGAGATCACGTGCAGGGTAACGGGACTGAGAGTGAGATCATGGGAAGGTTAAAAGGACTGAGAGTGAGATCATGGCAAGGTTAAATGGACAGAGAGTGAGATCACGGGGAGGTTAAACGGACCGAGAGTGAGATGACGGGGAGGTTACAGGGACAGAGAGTGAGATCACAGTAAGGATAAAGGGACAGAGAGTGAGATCATGGGGAGGTTAAAGGGACCGAGAGTGAGATCATGGGGAGCTTAAAGGGACAGAGAGAGAGATCACGGGGAGGTTAAAGGGAAAGAGAGTGAGATCATGGTGAGGTTATAGGGACAGAGAGTGAAACCACAGGTTGGTTAAAGGGAACGAGATTGAGATCACTGGGTGATTAAAATGACAGAGAGTGAGATCATGGGGAGATTAAAGGGACAGAGAGTGAGATCCAGGGGATATCAAGGTACTGATTGAAATCATGGGGTGGTTAAATGGACCGAGTGACTTCACGGGGAGGATAACGGGACAGAGAATGAGATCACGGGGCGGTTAAAGGGACAGAGGGTGAGATCACGGGCAGGTTAAAGGGACAGAGAGTGAGATCAAGGGGAGGATAAAGACACAGTGAATGAGATTACGGGGAGGTTAATAGGACAGAGAGTGAGATCACGTGGAGGATAAAGGAACAGAGAGTGAGATCACAGGATGTTTAAAGGGACAGATCACGGGGACGTTAAACGGACAGAGAGTGAGATCACGGGGAGGTTAAAGGGACAGAGAGTGAGATGACGGGGAGGTTAAAGGGACAGAGAATGAGATCACAGGGAGGTTAAATGCACAGAGAGTGAGATCACGGGGACGTTAAACAGACAGAGAGTGAGATCACGTGGAGTTTAAAGGGACAGAGATTGAGACCACAGTGAGGTTAAAGGGACAGAGGGTGAGACCAGGGGGAAGTTAAAGGGACAGAGAGTGAGATCACGGGGAGGTAAAAGGGACAGAGAGTGAGATCACGTGGAGGGTAACGGGACTGAGAGTGAGATCATGGGAAGGTTAAAAGGACTGAGAGTGAGATCATGGCAAGGTTAAAGGGACAGAGAGTGAGATCACGAGGTGGTTAAAGGGACAGAGAGTGAGATCACAGGGAGGTTAAAGGGACAGAGAGTGAGATCACGAGGTGGTTAAAGGGACAGAGAGTGAGATCACGGGGACGTTAAACGGACAGAGTGAGATCATGGGGAGCTTAAAGGGACAGAGAGTGAGATCACGGGGTGGAAAAACGGACAGAGAGTGAGATCACTGGGAGGTTAAAGGGACAGAGAGTCAGATCACGGCGAGGTTCAAGGGACTGAGTGTGAGATCATGGGGAGGTTATAGGGTAAGAGATTATGCTCATGGGGAGGTTAAAGAGACAGAGAGTATCACTGGGATGTTGAAGTGACAGAGAGTGAGATCACTGGGAGCTTATAGGGACAGAGAGTGAGATCACGGCGAGGTTAAAGGAACAGAGAGTGAGATCACAGGGTGTTTAAAGGGACAGATCACGGGGACGTTAAAAGGACAGAGAGTGAGATCACGGGGACGTTAAAGGGACAGAGAGTGAGATCACGTGGAGGGTAACGGGACTGAGAGTGAGATCATGGGAAGGTTAAAAGGACTGAGAGTGAGATCATGGCAAGGTTAAATGGACAGAGAGTGAGATCACGGGGAGGTTAAACGGACCGAGAGTGAGATGACGGGGAGGTTAAAGGGACAGAGAGTGAGATCACAGTAAGGATAAAGGGACAGAGAGTGAGATCATGGGGAGGTTAAAGGGACCGAGAGTGAGATCACGGGGAGGTTAAAGGGAAAGAGAGTGAGATCATGGTGAGGTTAAAGCGACAGAGAGTGAGATCACGGGGACGTTAAACGGACAGAGAGTGAGATCACGGGGAGGTTAAAGGGACAGTGAGTGAGATCACGGGGAGGTTAAAGGGACAGAGGGTGAGATCACGGGGAGGTTAAAGGGACAGTGAGTGAGATCACGGAGAGGTTAAAGGGTCAGAGAGTGAGATCACGGTGAGGTTAAAGGGACAGAGAGTGAGATCAAGGAGAGTTTAAAGGGACAGAGAGTGAGATCACATGGAAGGTTAAAGGGACAGAGAGTGAGATCACTGGGAGGTTAAAGGGACAGAGAGTGAGATCACAGGGAGGTTAAAGGAACAGAGAGTGAGATCACAGGGTGTTTAAAGGGACAGATCACGGGGAGGTTAAAGGGACTGAGAGTGAGATCACAGGGTGGTTAAAGGAACAGATCACGGTGAGGTTTAAATGACAGAGAATGAGATCACAGGGTGGTTAAAGGGATAGAGAGTGAGATCACGAGGAGGTTATAGGGACAGAGAGTGAGATCACGGGGATGTAAAACGGACAGACAGTGTGATCACAGGGACGTTAAAGGGACAGAGAGTGAGATCACGGGCATGTTAAATGGACAGAGATTGAGATCACAGGGAGGATAAAGGGACAGAGAGTGAGAGCACGGAGAGGGTAAATGGACAGAGAGTGACTTAACGGCGAGCTTAAGGGACAGAGAGTGAGATTAGTGGGAGGATAAATTGACTGAGAGTGAGATCATGGGGAGGTTAAAGGGACAGAAATGTGAGACCACAGTAAGGTTAAAGGGACAGAGGGTGAGACCACGGGGAAGTTAAAGGGACAGAGGTTGAGATCACGGGGAGGTTAACGGGACTGAGAATGAGAGCACTGGGAGGTTAAAGGGACAGAGAGTCAGATCACGGCGAGGTTCAAGAGACTGAGTGTGAGATCATGGGGATGTTATAGGGTAAGAGATTATGATCATGAGGAGGTTAAAGGGACAGAGAGTATCACTGGGATGTTGAAGTGACAGGGAGTGAGATCACTGGGAGCTTAAAGGGACAGAGAGTGAGATCACAGCGAGGTTAAAGGAACAGAGAGTGAGATCACAGGGTGTTTAAAGGGACAGATCACGGGGAGGTTAAAGGGACAGAGATTGCGATCACAAGGTGGTTAAAGGGACAGATCACGGGGAGGTTAAAGTGACAGAGAGTGAGATCACAGGGTGGTTAAAGGGACAGAGATTGAGATCACTGGGTGGTTAACGGGAAAAAGAATGAGATCACGGGAAGGTTAAAGGGACAGAGAGTGAGATCACGGCGAGGTTCAAGGGACAGGGAATGAGATCACGGAGAGTTTAAAGAGACGGCGATTGTGATCATGGGGAGGTTAAAGGGACAGAGAGTATCACTGGGAAGTTGAAGTGACAGAGAGTGAGATCACTGGGAGCTTAAAGGGACAGAGAGTGAGATTACGGGGACGTTAAACGGACAGATAGTGTGATCACGTGGAGGGTAACGGGACTGAGAGTGAGATCATCGGAAGGTTAAAAGGACTGAGAGTGAGATCATGGCAAGGTTAAAGGGACAGAGAGTGAGATCACGAGGTGGTTAAAGGGAGAGAGAGTGAGATCACGGGGAGGTTAAACGGACAGAGAGTGAGATCACGGGGAGGTTAAAGGGACAGAGAGTGAGATCACAGTGTGGTTAAAGGGACAGATCACGGGGACATTAAAGGGAAAGAGATTGCGATCCCGGGGAGGTTAAAGGGACGGCGATTGAGATCACGGGGTGGTTAAAGGGTAAGAGAGTAAGATCACTGGGAGGTTAAAGGGGCAGAGAGTGAGATCACAGGGAGGATAAAGAGACAGAGAGTAAGATCACTGGGAGGTTAAACGGACAGAGAGTGAGATCACAGGGTGGATAAAGAGACAGAGAGTGATGTCACGGCAAGGTTAAAGACACCCAGAGTGAGATCACGAGGAGGTAAAAGGGAAAGTGAGTGAGATCACAGGGAGGATAACGGGACAGAGAGTGAGATCACGTAGAGGGTAACGGGACTGAGAGTGAGATCACGTAGAGGGTAACGGGACTGAGAGTGAGATCACGGGGACGTTAAACGGACAGAGAGTGAGAATACGGGGAGGTTAAAGGGACAGAGAGAGAGATCACGTAGAGGGTGACGGCACTGAGAGTGAGATCACAGCGAGGTTCAAGGGACTGAGTGTGAGTTCATGGGGAGGTTATAGGGTAAGAGATTATGCTCATGGGGAGGTTAAAGAGACAGAGAGTATCACAGGGATGTTGAAGTGACAGAGAGTGAGATCACTGGGAGCTTAAAGGGACAGAGATGCAGATCACGGCGAGGTTAAAGGAACAGAGAGTGAGATCACAGGGTGCTTAAAGGGACAGATCACGGGGACGTTAAACGGACAGAGAGTGAGATCACGAGGAGGTTAAAGGGACAGATAGTGAGACCACAGTGAAGTTAAAGGGACAGAGGGTGAGACCACGGGGAAGTTAAAGGGACAGAGAGTGAGATCACGGGGAGGTTAACGGGACTGAGAATGAGAGCTCTGGGAGGTTAAAGGGACAGAGAGTCAGATCACGGCGAGGTTCAAGGAACTGAGTGTGAGATCATGGGGAGGTTATAGGGCAAGAGATTATGCTCATGGGGAGGTTAAAGGGACAGAGAGTATCACTGGGATGTTGAAGTGACAGAGAGTGAGATCACTGGGAGCTTAAAGGGAGAGAGAGTGAGATCACTGGGAGCTTAAAGGGACAGAGAGTGAGATCACGGCGAGGTTAGAGGAACAGAGAGTGAGATCACAGGGTGTTTAAAGGGACAAATCACGGGGACGTTAAAAGGACAGAGAGTGAGATCACGGGGAGGTTAAAGGGACATAGAGTGAGATCACGTGGAGGGTAACGGGACTGAGAGTGAGATCATCGGAAGGTTAAAAGGACTGAGAGTGAGATCATGGCAAGGTTAAAGGGACAGAGAGTGAGATCACGAGGTGGTTAAAGGGAGAGAGAGTGAGATCACGGGGAGGTTAAACGGACAGAGAGTGAGATCATGGGGAGGTTAAATGGACAGAGAGTGAGATCACGGGGAGGTAAAAGGGACAGAGAGTGAGATCACGGGGAGGTTAAATGGACAGAGAGTGAGATCACAGTGTGGTTAAAGGGACAGATCATGGGGACATTAAAGGGAAAGAGATTGCGATCCCGGGGAGGTTAAAGGGACGGCGATTGAGATCACGGGGTGGTTAAAGGGTAAGAGAGTAAGATCACTGGGAGGTTAAAGGGGCAGAGAGTGAGATCACGGGGTGGATAAAGAGACAGAGAGTGAGATCACGGCAAGGTTAAAGACACCCAGAGTGAGATCACGAGGAGGTAAAAGGGACAGAGAGTGAGATCACAGGGAGGTTAAACGGACAGAGAGTGAGATCATGGGGAGGTTAAATGGACAGAGAGTGAGATCATGGGGAGGTTAAATGGACAGAGAGTGAGATCACGGGGAGGTTAAAGGCACTGAGAGTGAGATCACGGGGAGGTTAAAGGGACTGAGAGTGAGATCACGGGGAGGTTAAAGGGACAGAGAGTGAGATCACAGGGAGGTTAAATGGACAGAGAGTGAGATCACGGGGAGGTTAAAGGGACAGAGAGTGAGATCATGGTGAGGTTAAACGGACAGAGAGTGAGATCACGGGGATGTTAAAGGGACAGAGAGTGAGATCATGTGGAGGGTAACGGGACTGAGAGTGAGATCATGGGAAGGTTAAAAGGACTGAGAGTGAGATCACGGAGAGGTTAAAGGGACAGAGAGTTAGATCACCGTGAGGTTAAAGGGACAGAGAGTGAGATCAAGGAGAGTTTAAAGGGACAGAGATTGAGAATACGGGAAGGTTAAAGGGACAGAGAGTGAGATCACGGCGAGGTTCAAGGGACAGGGAATGAGATCACGGAGAGTTTAAAGTGACGGCGATTGTGATCATGGGGAGGTTAAAGGGACAGAGAGTATCACTGGGAAGTTTAAGTGACAGAGAGTGAGATCACTGGGAGCTTAAAGGGAAAGAGAGTGAGATCATGGGGTGGTTAAAGGGACAGAGAGTGAGATCACGGGGAGGATAAAGGGATAGAGAGTGAGATTACGGGGACGTTAAACGGACAGAGAATGAGATCACGGCGAGGTTCAAGGGACAGAGAGTGGGATCACGGGGACGTTAAACGGACAGAGAATGAGTTCACAGGGTGGTTAAAGGGACAGAGATTGAGATCACAGTGTGGTTAAAGGGACAGATCACGGGGACATTAAAGGGAAAGAGATTGCGATCCCGGGGAGGTTAAAGGGACGGCGATTGAGATCACGGGGTGGTTAAAGGGTAAGAGAGTAAGATCACTGGGAGGTTAAAGGGGCAGAGAGTGAGATCACAGGGTGGATAAAGAGACAGAGAGTGAGATCACGGCAAGGTTAAAGACACCCAGAGTGAGATCACGAGGAGGTAAAAGGGACAGAGAGTGAGATCACAGGGAGGATAACGGGACTGAGAGTGAGATCACGTAGAGGGTAACGGGACTGAGAGTGAGATCACGGGGACGTTAAACGGACAGAGATTGAGAATACGGGGAGGTTAAAGGGACAGAGAGAGATCACGTAGAGGGTGACGGCACTGAGAGTGAGATCACGGAGAGGTTAAAGGGACAGAGAGTGAGATCACGAGGTGGTTAAAGGGACAGAGAGTGAGATCATGGGGAGCTTAAAGGGACAGAGAGTGAGATCACGGCGAGGTTAAAGGAACAGAGAGTGAGATCACAGGGTGTTAAAAGGGACAGATCACGGGGACGTTAAACGGACAGAGAGTGAGATCACGTGGAGGTTGACGGGACTGAGAGTGAGATCATGGCAAGGTTAAAGGGTCAGAGAGTGAGATCACGAGGTGGTTAAAGGGACAGAGACTGAGATCACGAGGTGGTTAAAGGGACAGAGAGTGAGATCACAGGGAGGTTAAATGGACAGAGAGTGAGATCATGGGGACGTTAAACGGACAGAGAGTGAGATGACGGGGAGGTTATAGGGACAGAGAGTGAGATCACAGGGTGTTAAAAGGGACAGATCACGGGGACGTTAAACGGACAGAGAGTGAGATCACGTGGAGGTTGACGGGACTGAGAGTGAGATCATGGCAAGGTTAAAGGGTCAGAGAGTGAGATCACGAGGTGGTTAAAGGGACAGAGAGTGAGATCACAGGGAGGTTAAATGGACAGAGAGTGAGATCATGGGGACGTTAAACGGACAGAGAGTGAGATGACGGGGAGGTTATAGGGACAGAGAGTGAGATCACAGTAAGGAGAAAGGGACAGAGAGTGAGATCACAGGGAGGTTAAACGGACAGAGAGTGAGATCATGGGGAGGTTAATAGGACATTGAATGAGATCATGGGGAGCTTAAAGGGACAGAGAGTGAGATCACGAGGAGCTTAAAGGGAAAGAGAGTGAGATCATGGTGAGGTTAAAGCGACAGAGAGTGAGATCACGGGGAGGTTAAACGGACAGAGAGTGAGATCACAGGGATGTTAAAGGGACAGAGAGTGAGATCACGTGGAGGGTAACGGGACTGAGAGTGAGATCATGGGAAGGTTAAAAGGACTGAGAGCGAGATCACGGAGAGGTTAAAGGGACAGAGAGTTAGATCACCGTGAGGTTAAAGGGACAGAGAGTGAGATCAAGGAGAGTTTAAAGGGACAGAGATTGAGAATACGGGGAGGTTAAAGGGACAGAGAGAGAGATCACGGTGAGGTTCAAGAGACAGAGAGTGAGATCACAGGGTGGTTAAAGGGATAGAGAGTGAGATCACGAGGAGGTTATAGGGATAGAGAGTGAGATCACGGGAATGTTAAATGTACAGAGATTGAGAATATGGGGAGGATAAAGGGACAGAGAATAAGATCACGGGGATGTTAAAGGGACAGAGAGTGAGAGCACGGAGAGGGTAAATGGACAGAGAGTGACTTAACGGCGAGCTTAAAGGGACAGAGAGTGAGATCAGTGGGAGGATAAATGGACTGAGAGTGAGATCATGGCGAGGTTAAAGAGACAGAGAGTGAGACCACAGTGAGGTTAAAGGGACAGAGGGTGAGAACACGGGGAAGTTAAAGGGACAGAGAGTAAGATCACGGGGCGATTAAAGGGACAGAGAGTGAGATCACGGGGAGGATAAAGGGACAGAGAGTGAGATCACGGGGAGGTTAAAGGGACAGAGAGTGAGATTACAGGTAGGTTAAATGGACAGAGAGTGAGATCACGGGGACATTAAAGGGACAGAGAGTGAGATCACGTTGAGGATAAAGGGACAGGGTGAGATCACGGGGAGGTTAAAGGGACAGAGAGAGAGATCACGGTGAGTTTAAAGGAACAGAGAGTAAGATCACGGGGAGGTTAAAGGGACAGTTCACGGTGAGGTTAAAATGACAGAGAATGAGTTCACAGGGTGGTTAAAGGGACAGAGATTGAGATCACAGTGTGGTTAAAGGGACAGATCACGGGGACATTAAAGGGAAAGAGATTGCGATCCCGGAGAGGTTAAAGGGACGGCGATTGATATCACGGGGTGGTTTAAGGGTAAGAGAGTAAGATCACTGGGAGGTTAAAGGGACAGAGAGTGAGATCACGGGGTGGATAAAGAGACAGAGAGTGAGATCACGGCAAGGTTAAAGACACCCAGAGTGAGATCACGAGGCGGTTAAAGGGAAAGTGAGTGAGATCACAGGGAGGATAACGGGACAGAGAGTGAGATCATGTAGAGGGTAACGGGACTGAGAATGTGATCACGGGGACGTTAAACGGACAGAGATTGAGAATACGGGGAGGTTAAAGGGACAGAGAGTGAGGCCACGTAGAGGGTAACGGGACTGAGAGTGAGATCATGGGAAGGTTAAAAGGACTGAGAGTGAGATCACGGTGAGGTTAAAGGGACAGAGAGTTAGATCACGGTGAGGTTAAAGGGACAGAGAGATAGATCACGGTGAGGTTAAAGGGACAGAGAGTTAGATCACGGTGAGGTTAAAGGGACAGAGAATGAAATCACAGGGTGGTTAAAGGGACAGAGATTGAGATCACAGTGTGGTTAAAGGGACAGATCACGGGGACATTAAAGGGACAGAGATTGCAATCACGGGGAGGTTAAAGGGACAGAGAGTGAGATCACGAGGAGGTTAAAGGGACAGAGAGTGAGATCACGGGGAGGATAAAGGGACAGAGAGTGAGATCACGGGGAGGTTAAAGGGACAGAGAGTGAGGTAACAGGGAGGTTAAAGGGACAGAGAGTGAGATCACAGGGAGGTTAAAGGGACAGAGAGTGAGATCACAGGGAGGTTAAAGGGACAGAGTGTGAGATCACAGGGAGGTTAAAGGGAAAGTGAGTGAAATCACAGGGAGGATAAAGGGACAGAGAGTGAGATCACGGGGACGTTAAACGGACAGAGAGTGAGATCATGGGGAGGGTAAAGGGCAAGACAGTGAGATCACGGAGATGTTAAAGGGACAGAGAGTGAGATCATTTGGAGGTTAAAGGGACAGCGAGTGATATCATGGTGTGGTTAAAGGGACAGAGAATGAGATTGCGGTGAGGTTAAAAGGACTGAGAGTGAGATCACGGGGAGTTTAAAGGGACAGAGAGTGAGATCACGGGGTGTTTAATGGGACAGAGAGTGAGAGCACGTGGAGGTTAAAGGGACAGAGAGTGAGAGAACAGGGAGGTCAAAGGGACAGAGAGTGAGATCACGGGGTGGATAAAAAGACAGAGATTGAGATCACGGGAAGGTTAAAGGGACAGAGTTAGTGATATGGGTGAGGTTTAACGGACAGAGAGTGAGATACCCAGTGGTTAAAAAGACAGAGAATGAGATCAGGCGGTGGTTAAATGGACAGAGAGTGAAATAACGGGGAGGTTAAAGGGACTGAGAGTGAGATCACGGGGAGGTTAAAGGGACAGAGAGTGAGAGCATGGAGAGGGTAAATGGACCGAGAGTGAATTAACGGCGAGCTTAAAGGGACAGAGAGTGAGATTAGTGGGAGGATAAATGGACTGAGAGTGAGATCATGGGGAGGTTACAGGGACAGAGAGTGAGACCACAGTGAGGTTAAAGGGACAGAGGGTGAGACCACGGGGTGGATAAAAAGACAGAGATTGAGATCACGGGAAGGTTAAAGGGACAGAGTTAGTGATATGGGTGAGGTTTAACGGACAGAGAGTGAGATACCCAGTGGTTAAAAAGACAGAGAATGAGATCAGGCGGAGGTTAAATGGACAGAGAGTGAAATCACGGGGAGGTTAAAGGGACTGAGAGTGAGATCACGGGGAGGTTAAAGGGACAGAGAGTAAGATCATGGGGAGGTTAAAGGGACTGAGAGTGAGAGCACGGAGAGGGTAAATGGACAGAGAGTGAGTTAACGGCGAGCTTAAAGGGACAGAGAGTGAGATTAGTGGGAGGATATATGGACAGAGAGTGAGATCATGGGGAGGTTAAAGGGACAGAGAGTGAGACCACAGTGAGGTTAAAGGGAAGAGAGTGAGATCACAGGGAGGTTAAAGGGACAGAGAGTGAGATCATTTGGAGGTTAAAGGGACAGCTAGTGATATCATGGTGTGGTTAAAGGGACAGAGAATGAGATCGCGGTGAGGATAAAAGGACTGAGAGTGAGATCACGGGGAGTTTAAAGGGACAGAGAGTGAGATCACGGGGTGTTTAATGGGACAGAGAGTGAGAGCACGTGGAGGTTAAAGGGACAGAGAGTGAGAGAACGGGGAGGACAAAGGGACAGAGAGTGAGATCACGGGGTGGATAAAAAGACAGAGATTGAGATCACGGGAAGGTTAAAGGGACAGAGTTAGTGATATGGGTGAGGTTTAACGGACAGAGAGTGAGATACCCAGTGGTTAAAAAGACAGAGAATGAGATCAGGCGGAGGTTAAATGGACAGAGAGTGAAATCACGGGGAGGTTAAAGGGACTGAGAGTGAGATCACGGGGAGGTTAAAGGGACAGAGAGTAAGATCATGGGGAGGTTAAAGGGACTGAGAGTGAGAGCACGGAGAGGGTAAATGGACAGAGAGTGAGTTAACGGCGAGCTTAAAGGGACAGAGAGTGAGATTAGTGGGAGGATATATGGACAGAGAGTGAGATCATGGGGAGGTTAAAGGGACAGAGAGTGAGACCACAGTGAGGTTAAAGGGAAGAGAGTGAGATCACAGGGAGGTTAAAGGGACAGAGAGTGAGATCATTTGGAGGTTAAAGGGACAGCTAGTGATATCATGGTGTGGTTAAAGGGACAGAGAATGAGATCGCGGTGAGGATAAAAGGACTGAGAGTGAGATCACGGGGAGTTTAAAGGGACAGAGAGTGAGATCACGGGGTGTTTAATGGGACAGAGAGTGAGAGCACGTGGAGGTTAAAGGGACAGAGAGTGAGAGAACGGGGAGGACAAAGGGACAGAGAGTGAGATCACGGGGTGGATAAAAAGACAGAGATTGAGATCACGGGAAGGTTAAAGGGACAGAGTTAGTGATATGGGTGAGGTTTAACGGACAGAGAGTGAGATACCCAGTGGTTAAAAAGACAGAGAATGAGATCAGGCGGAGGTTAAATGGACAGAGAGTGAAATCACGGGGAGGTTAAAGGGACTGAGAGTGAGATCACGGGGAGGTTAAAGGGACAGAGAGTAAGATCATGGGGAGGTTAAAGGGACTGAGAGTGAGAGCACGGAGAGGGTAAATGGACAGAGAGTGAGTTAACGGCGAGCTTAAAGGGACAGAGAGTGAGATTAGTGGGAGGATAAATGGACTGAGAGTGAGATAAGTGAGACCACGGGGAAGTTAAAGGGACAGAGGGTGAGATCACGGGGAGGTTAACGGGACTGAGAATGAGAGCTCTGGGAGGTTAAAGGGACAGAGAGTGAGATCAACGCGAGGTTCAAGGGACTGAGTGTGAGATCATGGGGAGGTTATAGGGTAAGAGATTATGATCATGAGGAGGTTAAAGAGACAGAGAGTATCACTGGGATGTTGAAGTGACAGAGAGTGAGATCACTGGGAGCTTAAAGGGACAGAGAGTGAGATCACGGCGAGGTTAAAGGAACAGAGAGTGAGATCACAGGGTGCTTAAAGGGACAGAGAGTGAGATCACGGGGACGTTAAAGGGACAGAGAGTGAGATCACGGGGACGTTAAAGGAACAGAGAGTGAGATCACAGGGTGTTTATAGGGACAGAGAGTGAGATCACGGGGAGGTTAAAGGGACAGAGAGTGAGATCACGGGGACGTTAAAGGGACAGAGAGTGAGATCACAGGGAGGGTAAAGGGACAGAGATTGAGATCACAGGCTGATTAAAGGGACAGAGAGTGAAAGCACGGGGAGGTTAAAGGGACAGAGAGTGAGATCACAGGGAGGTTAAAGGGACAAAGAGTGAGAGCACGGGGTGGATAAAAAGAAAGAGATTGAGATCACGGGAAGATTAAAGGGACAGAGTTAGTGATGTGGGTGAGGTTTAACGGACAGAGAGTGAGATACCCAGTGGTTAAAAAGACAGAGAATGAGATCAGGCGGAGGTTAAATGGACAGAGAGTGAAATCACGGGGAGGTTAAAGGGACTGAGAATGAGATCACGGGGAGGTTAAAGGGACAGAGAGTGAGATCACGGGGAGGTTAACGGGACTGAGAATGAGAGCTCTGGGAGGTTAAAGGGACAGAGAGTCAGATCACGGCGAGGTTCAAGGGACTGAGTGTGAGATCATGGGGAGGTTATAGGGTAAGAGATTATGCTCATGGGGAGGTTAAAGAGACAGAGTGTATCGCTGGGATGTTGAAGTGACAGAGGGTGAGATCACTGGGAGCTTAAAGGGACAGAGAGTGAGATCACGGCGAGGTTAAAGGAACAGAGAGTGAGATCACAGGGTGTTTAAAGGGACAGATCACTGGGACGTTAAACGGACAGAGAGTGAGATCACGGGGAGGTTAAAGGGACAGAGAGTGAGATCACGGGGAGGTTAAAGGGACAGAGAGTGAGATCACGGGGAGGTTAAAGGGACAGAGAGTGACATCACGGGGAGGTTAAAGGGACAGAGAGTGAGATCATGGGGAGGTTAAAGGGACAGAGAGTGAGATCACGTGGAGGGTAACGGGACTGAGAGTGAGATCATCGGAAGGTTAAAAGGACAGAGAGTGAGATCATGGGAAGGTTAAAAGGACTCAGAGTGAGATCACGAGGTGGTTAAAGGGACAGAGAGTGAGATCACGGGGAGGTTAAAGGGACAGAGAGTGAGATCATGGGGACGTTAAAAGGACAGAGAGTAAGATCACAGGGAAGTTAAAGGGACAGAGATTGAGATCACAGGCGGGTTAAAGGGACAGAGAGTGAGATCACGGGGAGGTTAAAGGGACAGAGTTAGTGATATGGGTGAGGTTTAACGGACAGAGAGTGAGATACCCAGTGGTTAAAAAGACAGAGAATGAGATCAGGCGGAGGTTCAATGGACAGAGAGTGAAATCACGGGAAGGTTAAAGGGACTGAGAGTGAGATCACGGGGAGGTTAAAGGGACAGAGAGTAAGATCACGGGGAGGTTAAAGGGACAGAGAGTGAGATCACGGGGAGGTTAAAGGGACAGAGAGTGAGATCATGGGGAGGTTAAAGGGACAGAGAGTGAGATTAGTGGGAGGATAAATGGACAGAGAGTGAGATCATGGGGAGGTTAAAGGGACAGAGAGTGAGACCACAGTGAGGTTAAAGGGACAGAGGGTGAGATCACGGGGAGGTTAACGGGACTGAGAATGAGAGTTCTGGGAGGTTAAAGGGACAGAGAGTCAGATCACGGCGAGGTTCAAGGGACTGTGTGCGAGATCATGGGGAGGTTATAGGGTAAGAGATTATGTTCATGGGGAGGTTAAAGAGACAGAGAGTCTCACTGGGATGTTGAAGTGACAGAGAGTGAGATCACTGGGAGCTTAAAGGGACAGAGAGTGAGATCACAGGGACGTTAAAGGGACAGAGTGTGAGATCACGGGGAGTTTAAAGGGACAGAGAGTGAGATCACTGGGTGGTTAAAGGGACAGAGAGTGAGATCACGTGGAGGGTAACGGGACTGAGAGTGAGATCATCGGAAGGTTAAAAGGACAGAGAGTGAGATCATGGGAAGGTTAAAAGGACTCAGAGTGAGATCACGAGGTGGTTAAAGGGACAGAGAGTGAGATCACGGGGAGGTTAAAGGGACAGAGAGTGAGATCATGGGGACGTTAAAAGGACAGAGAGTAAGATCACGGGGAAGTTAAAGGGACAGAGATTGAGATCACAGGCAGGTTAAAGGGACAGAGAGTGAGATCACGGGGAGGTTAAAGGGACAGAGAGTGAGAGCACGGGGTGGATAATAAGACAGAGATTGAGATCACGGGAAGGTTAAAGGGACAGAGTTAGTGATATGGGTGAGGTTTAACGGACAGAGAGTGAGATACCCAGTGGTTAAAAAGACAGAGAATGAGATAAGGCGGAGGTTCAATGGACAGAGAGTGAAATCACGGGAAGGTTAAAGGGACTGAGAGTGAGATCACGGGGAGGTTAAAGGGACAGAGAGTAAGATCATGCGGAGGTTAAAGGGACTGAGAGTGAGAGCACGGAGAGGGTAAATGGACAGAGAGTGAGTTAACGGCGAGCTTAAAGGGACAGAGAGTGAGATTAGTGGGAGGATAAATGGACAGAGAGTGAGATCATGGGGAGGTTAAAGGGACAGAGAGTGAGACCACAGTGAGGTTAAAGGGACAGAGGGTGAGATCACGGGGAGGTTAACGGGACTGAGAATGAGAGTTCTGGGAGGTTAAAGGGACAGAGAGTCAGATCACGGCGAGGTTCAAGGGACTGTGTGCGAGATCATGGGGAGGTTATAGGGTAAGAGATTATGTTCATGGGGAGGTTAAAGAGACAGAAAGTATCACTGGGATGTTGAAGTGACAGAGAGTGAGATCACTGGGAGCTTAAAGGGACAGAGAGTGAGATCACGGGGAGCTTAAAGGGACAGAGAGTGAGATCACGGGCAGGGTAAAGGGACAGAGAGTGGGATCACGGGGATGTTAAAGGGACAGAGAGTGAGATCACGGGGAGTTTAAAAGGACAGAGACTGAGATCACGTGGAGGGTAAAGTGATAGAGAGATGAGATTACGGATAGGTTAAAGGGACAGAGAGTGAGATCATGGTGCGGTTAAAGGGAAAGAGAGTGAGATCACGAGGAGGTTAAAGGGACAGAGAGTGAGATCACAGGGAGGTTAAAGGGACAGAGAGTGAGATCAAGGGGAGTTTAAAGGCAGCACCCCTAGTCCCTGGCCTTAAACCAGACCCGCCCATCCGGATCTGTGGGGGACTGTCAACTAACGGTCAACAGAGCAGCCAAGCTGCACAGGTACCCTATTCCCAAGATTGACCACCTCTGTACCAAACTAGCAGGAAGGACAATGTATACAAAGCTTCACATGAGGAACACGTATCAGACAGGTGGAGGGACAGGTTGTATTGAGGAGGTGGAGAGGCTGCAGAAGGATTTGGACAGGTTAGGAGAATGGGCAAAGAAGTGGCAGATGGAATACAACGTGGGGAAGTGTGAGGTCATGCACTTTGGTAGGAGGAATAGAGGCATAGACTATTTTCTAAATGGGGAGAGAATTCAGAAATCTGGAGTGCAAAGGGACTTGGGAGTCCTAGTCCAGGATTTTCTTAAGGTTAACTTGCAGGAAGAGTCGGTAGTTAGGAAGGCAAATGCAATGTTGGCATTTATTTCGAGAGGACTAGAATATAAAAGCAGGGATGTGCTGCTGAGGCTTTATAAGGCTCTGGTTAGACCACATTTAGAATATTGTGAGCAATTTTGGGCCCCGTATCTCAGGAAGGATGTGCTGGCCCTGGAGAGGGTCCAGAGGAGGTTCACGAGAACGATCCCAGGAATGAAAGGCTTAACATTTGAGGAACGTTTGAGGACTCTGGGTCTATACTCGATTAGAGTTTAGAAGGATGAGGGGGGATCTGATTGAAACTTACAGAATACTGAAAGGCCTGGATAGAGTGGACGTGGGGAAGATGTTTCCATTAGTAGGAGAGACTAGGACCCGAGGGCACAGCCTCAGAGTAAAGGGAAGACCTTTTAGAACAGAGATGAGGAGAAAATTCTTTAGGCCAGGGAGTGGGGAATCTATGGAATTCATTGCCACAGAAGGCTGTGGAGGCCGAGTCATTGAGTGTATTTAAGACCGAGATAGATCGGCTCTTGATTGGTAAGGGGATCAAAGGGGAGAAGGTGGGAGAATGGGGTTGAGAAACTTATCAGCCATGTTTGAATGGCGGAGCAGACTCGATGGGCCGAATGGCCTCATTTCTGCTCCTATGTCTTATGGTCTTATGGTCTAATCCTTGTGTTGTTGTGTTAGGGAGTGCGGCACGCGTGGAGGGCGGGATTCCTCTGGAGGTCCCGGCCCAGCAACCCTCCCTCCGGCCAGGTAGGATGACCCCACTGCCCATCTCCCCGACCCCCCACAAA
The DNA here is from genome assembly GCA_026770705.1 of Isurus oxyrinchus. Classification (NCBI taxonomy): domain Eukaryota; kingdom Metazoa; phylum Chordata; class Chondrichthyes; order Lamniformes; family Lamnidae; genus Isurus; species Isurus oxyrinchus. The sequence goes on along the minus strand of JANJGN010000017.1, from coordinate 11,228,807 downwards.
CCCCACCTCCCCCAACTCTCTCTCTCTCTCCTGCCATCCATGGGATCTCCCACAGCCGCCACGTGGTTGGGGTTGGCTGGTGCGCCGGACGGTGATGTGGGTGAGTGACGGTGATGGGGGGGTTGGTTAATGAGGGGGGGAGGGGAAGGAGGACCCTCCTCAACCAAATTAAAACTGCCAATCCCTCCTCTCCCCGCAAACCCCCTAGTGACGTCATAAAGGGCGGGGCGTGTCTTTGCCCGCAGGCCCCGCCCAGACCCGCTCCCCTGCACCGCCCACTACCCAACGTGTCCCACCCTCAACCCCTTGAACCAATCGTCACAAAGCTCCTCCCCACATCCCTCTCCTGATTGGCTTGATCGGTTTGTGACTTCACAATGGGTGGGGGCAGGGCGGAGCGCCGCTGGCCTTTATAAAGGGGGGCAGGGCTAGGGGGTGGAGCTGCTCTGGGCCCCGCCCATTCCGCAGTCAGTGCCTCCGCTGGGTCGGTGCTCGTTTTGCGGTGAAGGGAGAGGGAAGAGGTGTCGATGGGTGTGCCGGGCGCCGCTGGTGAGTCATGGTCACCCCCTGTTGTGGTCGGAGGAGCTCCTGGGGCTGCAGCGAGAGGAAGGAGCCGGGAGAGAGAGAGAGAGAGAAGAGGCGCAAAGCCCGCCCGCCGCGGCCGCCCCGCTCGCCGCAACCTGAATTCCCGCTACATGGACGGCGGGGCTGGGTCGGACCGAGCGAAGCGGCGGCGGCGGCGGAGAGGGTGAGATCGTAACTTGTATTTTATCCCCCTCCTCTCCTAACCCCCCCCACCAATACCCTCCCCTAACCTCCCCTCCTTCACTCTCCTCCAATACCCTCCCCTAACCTCCCCTCCTTCACTCTCCTCCAATACCCTCCCCTAACCTCCCCTCCTTCACTCTCCTCCAATACCCTCCCCTAACCCCCCTCCTTCACTCTCCGCCAATACCCTCCCCTCCTTCACTCTCCTCCAATACCCCACCCACCCACTGGATGTCTGTCCTACAGGTGGAATCCATCCTGAATTCCCACTCCATGCAGGGGGGAGGGGTTGGGGGGGGTGGTGTGGGGAACTTGGGGAACTGCCCACAGGCACAACAGTCCTCGTCCAGGTAAGTAAAGAGTTTGATAAGGGTTTGGGGAGAGAGCGGGACAGTGGGATTAGTTTGGGATTGACAGGACGATTGGATGAGAGAGAGCTGGGCGATGGGATGGGATGTGATATGAGAGAGAGCTGGGCGATGGGATGGGATGTGATATGAGAGAGAGCTGGGCGATGGGATGGGATGTGATATGAGAGAGAGCTGGGCGATGGGATGGGATGTGATATGAGAGAGAGCTGGGCGATGGGATGGGATGTGATATGAGAGAGAGCTGGGCGATGGGATGGGATGTGATATGAGAGAGAGCTGGGCGATGGGATGGGATGTGATATGAGAGAGAGCTGGGCGATGGGATGGGATGTGATATGAGAGAGAGCTGGGCGATGGGATGGGATGTGATATGAGAGAGAGCTGGGCGATGGGATGGGATGTGATATGAGAGAGAGCTGGGCGATGGGATGGGATGTGATATGAGAGAGAGCTGGGCGATGGGATGGGATGTGATATGAGAGAGAGCTGGGCGATGGGATGGGATGTGATATGAGAGAGAGCTGGGCGATGGGATGGGATGTGATATGAGAGAGAGCTGGGCGATGGGATGGGATGTGATATGAGAGAGAGCTGGGCGATGGGATGGGATGTGATATGAGAGAGAGCTGGGCGATGGGATGGGATGTGATATGAGAGAGAGCTGGGCGATGGGATGGGATGTGATATGAGAGAGAGCTGGGCGATGGGATGGGATGTGATATGAGAGAGAGCTGGGCGATGGGATGGGATGTGATATGAGAGAGAGCTGGGCGATGGGATGGGATGTGATATGAGAGAGAGCTGGGCGATGGGATGGGATGTGATATGAGAGAGAGCTGGGCGATGGGATGGGATGTGATATGAGAGAGAGCTGGGCGATGGGATGGGATGTGATATGAGAGAGAGCTGGGCGATGGGATGGGATGTGATATGAGAGAGAGCTGGGCGATGGGATGGGATGTGATATGAGAGAGAGCTGGGCGATGAGTTTGTGATTGATACAGGGATATGGGGGGGAAGAGTGTGATTTTCTGAGGGGTGTTGGGAACATTGGGGTAAATGGCTGGTCCGGTTCAGTTTCTGGCTAATGGTAACCCCCAGGATGTTGATAGTTGGGGTAGGGGGGTTACTGAGGTTTGTGGGGATTGGACACTGTGAAGCAGAGATTGAAATGGTGTTTGTGTCTCAACAGGGAGAGTCGGAAGTGCCGGGTACATCACTTCAGGAGCAGCCGTGTGTGATGGGAATCCCTTTGAACGTCATGGGACACTGGCTGTATTCTCGCTTGTTGGAGACGGTCATTGTCTGGCAAAAGGGAGAAGACTGGGGAGAATGAGACAACACAGCTAAGACGGGCCAAATCGACCTCCCGCGCTGGAACCATCTTGTGATTTGGAGATCGCCATTCAGCCCATTCTGCCTGCACCAGCTCGTTGCAGCCGCCGGACGCGCGCCTCCCGCGGCCGCCGGACGCGCGCCTCCCGCGGCCGCCGGACGCGCGCCTCCCGCGGCCGCCGGACGCGCGCCTCCCGCGGCCGCCGGACGCGCGCCTCCCGCGGCCGCCGGACGCGCGCCTCCCGCGGCCGCCGGACGCGCGCCTCCCGCGGCCGCCGGACGCGCGCCTCCCGCGGCCGCCGGACGCGCGCCTCCCGCGGCCGCCGGACGCGCGCCTCCCGCGGCCGCCGGACGCGCGCCTCCCGCGGCCGCCGGACGCGCGCCTCCCGCGGCCGCCGGACGCGCGCCTCCCGCGGCCGCCGGACGCGCGCCTCCCGCGGCCGCCGGACGCGCGCCTCCCGCGGCCGCCGGACGCGCGCCTCCCGCGGCCGCCGGACGCGCGCCTCCCGCGGCCGCCGGACGCGCGCCTCCCGCGGCCGCCGGACGCGCGCCTCCCGCGGCCGCCGGACGCGCGCCTCCCGCGGCCGCCGGACGCGCGCCTCCCGCGGCCGCCGGACGCGCGCCTCCCGCGGCCGCCGGACGCGCGCCTCCCGCGGCCGCCGGACGCGCGCCTCCCGCGGCCGCCGGACGCGCGCCTCCCGCGGCCGCCGGACGCGCGCCTCCCGCGGCCGCCGGACGCGCGCCTCCCGCGGCCGCCGGACGCGCGCCTCCCGCGGCCGCCGGACGCGCGCCTCCCGCGGCCGCCGGACGCGCGCCTCCCGCGGCCGCCGGACGCGCGCCTCCCGCGGCCGCCGGACGCGCGCCTCCCGCGGCCGCCGGACGCGCGCCTCCAACTGGGTTGACTGGACAGACAGGTTTCAACGCGATTTCTCTTTCACTAAACCATTAGGACTCTGCCTGATTGCCTTGAATTTGTCCAAGTGCCTGCTAGAAGCTTAATAAACTTTTTCAACATGATCAATGTTATGCTGACTGGCTTGTGGTTTCCTGCTTTCTGTCTCCGCTCATTTCAATAAGGGACTTACACAGGAAAATGGTCAATCGAATGGAACCTGCCCCAAATCTAGATAACTTGAGAAAATTAAAAACAACGTGTTAACAATCTCATGATCCACATCTTTTAAAACACTGCGATGAAGTCCATTAGCACCTAAGCACTTGTCAGCAAAACCCCAGTGAATGGCTCTCTCAAAAATACTGCTCACCACAGCACATCCATAGCATGTCCCACACTCAGATACCATCTCCTCCCTCACTAACACACAGACCGTCCCAACCTCCGATACCAGCTCCTGCTTCACCAACAAACACCCTGTCCCACTCTCAGCTACCAGCCCCACCCTCACTAACACAGCCTGTCCCACTGTCAGATACCAGGTCCTCCCTCACTAAACACACAAACTGTCCCAGTCTAAGATACAAGCTGCACCCACAACAACACACAGCCTGTCCCACTCTCAAATACCAGCAACTTCCTCACTAACACACAGCCTGTTCCATATTCAGATACCAGCTCCCCCCTCACTAACACTCAGCCCATCCCACTCTCAGATACCAACTCCTCCCTCACCAACAAACACCGTGTCCGACTCTCAGATATCAGCTCCTCAATCACTCACATACAGCCTGTCCCACTCGCAGATACCAGCTCCTCTCACTAACACACAGTCTGTCCCACTCTCAGATACCAGATCCTCCCTAACACACAGGCTGTCCCAATCTCAGATACCAGCTACTCACTAACACACAGCCTGTCCCCACTCTCAGATACTAGCTCCACCCTCATTAACACACAGCCAGTCCGACTCTCAGATACCTGCTCCTCCCTCACGAACACCCAACCCGTCACAGACCCAGCTACCCGCTACTCCCTCACGAACACCCAACCCGTCACAGACCCAGCTGACCGCTACTCCCTCACTAACACAAAGCCTGTCCCAACCTCCGATACCAGCTGCTCCCTCATTAACACAGTCTGTCCCATTCTCAAATAATAGCTCCTCCCTCACCAATACAGTCTGTCCCACTCTCAGATACCAGCTCCACCCTCACTAACACCCAGCATGTCACAGACTCTGATATCAGCTACTCCCTCAGTAAAACAGCCCATCCCAACCTCCGATACCAGCATCTCCTTCACTAACACACAGCCTGTCCCACTCAAATACCAGCTCCTCACTAAATAACACACAGCCCGTCCCAATCTCAGATACCAGCTCCTCCCTCAATAATACCCAGCCTGTCCCACACTCAGATACCAGCTCCTCGCTCACTAACACACACTCTCCCACTCTCAGATACCTGATCCTCCCTCACTAACACACAGCCTGTCCCACTCTGATTCAGCTCCTCCCTCACTAACACACAGCCTGTCCCACTCTCCGATACCAGCTCCTCCTTCACCAACACACAGCCTGACCCACTATCAGATTCCAGATCCTCCCTCACTAACACACAGCCTGTCCCACTCAGTTACCATCTCCTCCTTCACTAACAAACACCCTGTCCTAACCACATATACCAGCTCCTCCCTCACTAACACAGTGCCCGTTCCACTCTCAGATACCAGCTCCGCCCACACTAACAAACAGCCTCTCCCACTGTCAGATACCAGCTCCTCCCTCACTATCACACAGGCTGTCCCACTCTCAGATACCAGCTCCCCTCACTAACACAAAGCCCATCCCACACTCAGATACCAGCTTTTTCAACACTAACAAACACCCTGTCCCAATCTCAGATACCAGCTACCTCCCTCACTAACACCCAGCCCGTCACACTCAGATACCAGCTCCTCCATCACTAACTCAGAGCCTGTCCCACTGTCAGATACCAGCTCCTCAATCACTAACACCCAGCTTGTCACACACTCAGATACCAGCTCCTCCCTCACTAACACAGAGCCCGTCTCAACCTCTGATACCAGCTCCTCCTTCACGAACAAACACCCTGTCCCAATCTCATATACCAGCCACACCCTCACCAACACAGCCTGTCCCACTCTCAGATACCGGCTCCTCCCTCACCAATACACAGTCTGTCCGACTCTCAATACCAGCCCCGCCCTCCCCAGTGCACAGTCTGTCCCAATCTCAAATACCTGCTCCTCACTAAATAACACACAGCCCATCCCAATCTCAGATACCAGCTCCTTCGTCAATAATACCCAGCCCGTCCCACATTCAGATACCAGCTCCTCACTCACTAACACACACACTCTCCCACTGTGAGACACCATCTCTTTAATCACTAACACACAGACTCTCCCACTCTCAGATACCAGCTCCTCCCTCACTAACACACAGCCTGTCCCACTCTCAGATACCAGCTCCTCCTCACTAACATACAGCCCTACCCACTCTCAGATACCAGCTCCGCCCTCACCACACGCAGCACATCACACACTCAGATACCACCTCCCTCATGAACACACAGCCTATCCCACTATCAGATACAAGCTTCTCCAACATTAACAAACACCCTGTCCCAATCTAAGATACCAGCTCCTCCCTCACTAACACACAGCCTGTCCCACTCTCAGATGCCAGCTCCTCAATCACTAACAGAGCCCATTCCACTCTCAGATACCAGCTCCTAACTATCATACAGCCTGTCTCTCTGCCAGATACCAACTCCTCCCTCACTAACACGCAGCCTCTCTCACTCTCAGATACCAGCTCCTCCTCAGTAACACAGCCCGTCCCAATCTCCGATACCAGCTTCTCCTTCACTAACACACAGTCTGTCCCACTCTCAGATGCCAGCTTCTCCCTCACTAACACACAGACTCTCCTACTCTCAAATATTAGCGACTCCCTCACTAACACCGAGCCCATCCCACTCTCAGATACCAAGTCCTCTCTCACTATCACACAGCCTGTCCCACTCTCAGATACCAGCTCCTCAATCACTAACACAGAGCCCATTCGACTCTCAGACACTAGCTCATCCCTATCTATCATACAGCCTGTCTCTCTGCACTTGAAACCATCTCCTCCCTCACCAACACACAGCCTGTCCCACTCTCAAATACCAGGTCCTCCCTCACTTATACACAGCCTGTCCCACTCGAAGATACCAGCTCCTCTCACTAACACACAGCCTGTCCCACTCTCAGATACCAGTTCCTATCTATCACACAGCCTGTCTCTCTGCCCCTGATACCATCTCCTCCCTCACTAACACACAGTCTATCCCAGTCTCAGATACCACCTTCACCCTCACCAACACCCAGCCTGCCCCACACTCAGATACCAGCTACTCCCTCACCAACACACAGCCTGTCCCACTCTCAAATACCAGATCCTCCCTCCCCAACACAAAGCCTGTCCCACTCTTAGATACAGCTATTCCTTCACTAACACACAGCCTGTCCCAATCTCAGATACCAGCTGTTCCCTACCACACAGCCTGTCCCAATCTCAGATACCAGCTGCTCCCTCACTAACACAGCCTGTCCCACTCTCCGAAATAAGCTCCCCCCTCACTAACACACACCAAGTCCCACTCTCAGATACCAGATCCACCCTCACTGACACACAGCCTGTCACACTCTCAGATACAAGCTCCACCCTCATTAACACCCAGCCAGTCCCACTCTCAGATACCAGCTCCTCCCTCATTAACACAGCCTAACCCACTCAGACACCAGCTCCTCCCTAACTAGTACAAGGTCTGTCCCACTCTCAGATACCAACACCTCCCTCACTAAAACAAAGACTCCCCACTGTGAGATACCAACTCCTCCCTCACTAAAACAAAGACTCCCCCACTGTGAGATAACAACTCCACCCTCACCAACACAGCCCATCACACACTCAGATACCAGCTCCTCCCTCACTAACACAGTCTGTCCCATTCTCAAATACCAGCTCCTCCCTCACTAACACAGTCTGTCCCACTCTCAAATACCAGCTCCTCCCTCACTAACACACAGTCTGTCCCACTCTCAGATACCAGCTCCTCCCTCACCAATACACAGTCTGTACCACTCTCAGATACCAGCTCCTCCCACACTAACACAGCCTGTCCCACTCTCAGATACCAACTCCTCCCTCACTAAAACAAAGAGTCCCCCACTGTGAGATACCAACTCCTCCCTCACTAATACACAGCCTCTCCCACTCTCAGATACCAGCTTCTCCTCAGCAACACACAGCCTGTCCCAATCTCAGATACCAGCTCCACCCTCACTAATACCTAGCGTGTCACAGACCCAGATACCAGCTACTCGTTCAGTAACACAGCCCGTCCCAATCTCCGATACCTGCTTCTCCTTCACTAACAAACACCCTGTCCCAATCTCCGATACCAGCTTCTCCTTCACTAACAGACTCTCCCACTCTAAGATGCCAACACCTGCCTCACTAACACACAGCCTGTCCCACTCAAATACCAGCTCCTCACTAAATAACACACAGCCCGTCCCACACTCAGATACCAGCTCCTCCCTCACTAACACACAGACTCTCCCACTGTGAGACACCATCTCTTCAATCACTAACACACTGACTCTCCTACGCTCTGATACCAGATCCTCCCTCACTAAGACACAGCCTGTCCCACTCTGATTCAGCTCCTCCTCACTAACACACAGCCTGTCCCACTCTCAGATACCAGCTCCGCCCTCACCAACACGCAGCACGTCACAGACTCAGATACCACCTCCCTCATGAACACACAGCCTATCCCACTATCAGATACCAGCTACTCCTTCACTAACAAACACCCTGTTCCACTCTCAGATACCAACTCCTACCTCATTATTCCACAGCCTGACCCACTATCAGATTCCAGATCCTCCTTCACTAACACACGGCCTGTCCCACTCTCAGTTACCAGCTCCTCCTTCACTAATGAACACCCTGTCCCAATCACATATACCAGCTCCTCCCTCACTAACACAGTGCCCGTTCCACACTCAGATACCAGCTCCTCCCTCACTAACACAGCCTGTCCCATTCTCAGATACCAGCTCCCCCCTGACTAACTCCCAGCCCATCCCACCCTCAAATACCAGCTCCTCCCTCACTAACACAGTGCCCGTTCCACTCTCAGATACCAGCTCCTCCTCAGCAACACACAGCCTGTCCCAATCTCAGATACCAGCTCCACCCTCACTAACACCTAGCGTGTCAGACCCAGATACCAGCTACTCGCTCAGTAACACAGCCCGTCCCAATCTCCGATACCAGCTTCTCCTTCACGAACAGACTCTCCCACTAAGATACCAACACCTGCCTCACTAACACACAGCCTGTCCCACTCAAATACCAGCTCCTCACTAAATAACACACAGCCCGTCCCACACTCAGATACCAGCTCCTCCCTTACTAACACACACTCTCCCACTGTGAGACACCATCTCTTCAATCACTAACACACAGACTCTCCTACGCTCAGATACCTGCTCCTCCCTCACTAAGACACAGCCTGTCCCACTCTCAGATACCAGCTCCTCCCTCACGAACACACAGCCTGTCCCACTGTCAGATACCAGCCCCTCCCTCACTAACCCAAGCCCATCCCACTCTCAGATACCACATACTACCTCATTAACACACAGTCTCTCCCACTGCCAGATACCAGCTCCTCCCTCATTAACACACAGCCCTACCCACTCGCAGATACCAGCTCCTCCCTAACTAACACAGAGCCTGTGCCATGCTCATACCAGCTCCTCACTCAGTAACACACAGCCGTCCCACTCAGAAACCAACTCCTCACTGTGCAACACACGGCCCGTCGCACACTCAGATATCAGCTCCTCCTTCAATAACAATCAACCTGTTCCATTCTCAGTTACCTGCTCCTCCCTCACTAACACACAGCCTGTCCCAGACCGAGATACCAGCTACAACCTCACTAACACACAGCCTGTCCCACTCTCAGATACCAACTCCTCCCTCACTAACAGACAGCCTGTCCCACCCTCAGGTACCAGCTCCTGCCTCACCAACACACAGCCTGTCCCAGTCAGATACCAACTACTCATTCACTAACTCAGCCTGTCCCACTCTCAGGTACAAGCAGCTCCATCACTAACTCTTCCTGTCCCACTCTCAGGTACCAGCTCCTCCCTCCTAACAAAAAGATCATCCCACACAGAAATCAGCTCCTCACTTAGTAACACACAACCCGACCCACTCTCAGATACCAGCTCCTCCCTCACTAACACAGAGCCTGTCCTACTCTCAGATACCATCTCCTCCCTCACTAACACGGACCCCGTCCCACTATCAGATACCAGCTATTCCCTCGCTAACACACAGACTGTCCCACTGTCAGATACCAGCTCCTCCCTCATTAACACACAGCCCTACCCACTCTCAGATGCCAGCTCCCCCCACAGTAACACACATCCCGTCACACACTCAGATACCAGCTCCTCCCTCACTAACACACAGTACGTCCCACTCAGAAACCAGCTCCTCAATTAGCAAGACACAGCCCGTCCCACTCTCAGTTACCAGCTACTCCCTGACTAACACAAAGCCTCTTTCTCTCCCCCTGATACCAGCTCCTCCCTCACCAATACACAGTCTGTCCCACTCTCAGATAGCAGCTCCTCCCTCACTAACACACACTCGGTCCCACTCACAAATACCAGCTCCTCAATCACTAACACACAGCCCTTCCCACGCAGAAACCTGCTCCTCCCTCATTAACACACAGCCCTACCCACTCACAGATACCAGCTCCTCCCTTACTAACAAACAGCCCGTCCAACTCAGAAACCAACTCCTCACTGTGCAACACACAGCCTGTCGCACACTCAGATATCAGCTCCTCTTTCAATAACAATCACCCTGTTCCATTCTGTTACCTGCTCCTCCCTCATTAACACACAGCCTGTCCCACTCTCAGATACAATCTCCTCCCTCATTAAAACACAGCCCATTCCACTGTCAGATACCACCTCCTCCCTCACTACTACACAGCCCATCCCACTCTCAGATAGCACCTCCTCCCCCACTAACACAGAGCCTGTCCCACTGTCAGATACATACTCCTCCCTCACTAACACAAAGCCTGACGACTCTCAGATTCCAACTCGTCCCTCACGAACACACTGCCTGTCCGACTCTCAGAGATAGCAGTTCCTCCCACACTATAACACAGACAGTCCCTATCTCAGATACCAGCTTCTCCCTCACAAAGACATAGCCGGTCGCACTCTTAGACACCAGCTCCTCACTCACTAACACACAGCCTGTCCAAATCTCATATACCAGATCCTCCCTCACTAATACACTGCCTGTCACACTCTCAGATACCAACTCCTCCCTCACTAACAGAGAGCCTGTCCCACCCTCAGGTACCAGCTCTTGCCTCACCAACACACAGCCTGTCCCAGTCAGATACCAACTACTCATTCACTAACTCAGCCTGTCCCACTCTCAGGTACAAGCAGCCCCATCACTAACTCTTCCTGTCCCACTCTCAGGTACCAGCTCCTCCCTCCTAACAAAAAGATCGTCCCACACAGAAACCAGCTCCTCACTTAGTAACACACAACCCGACCCACTCTCAGATACCAGCTCCTCCCTCACTAACACACAGCCTGTCCCACTCTCAGATACCATCTCCTTCCTCACTAACACGGACCCCGTCCCACTATCAGATACCAGCTATTTCCTCGCTAACACACTGACTGTCCCACTGTCAGATACCAGCTCCTCCCTCATTAACACACAGCCCTACCCACTCTCAGATGCCAGCTCCCCCCACAGTAACACACATCCCGTCACACACTCAGATACCAGCTCCTCCCTCACTAACACACAGTCCGTCCCACTCAGAAACCAGCTCCTCAATTAGCAACACACAGCCCGTCCCACTCTCAGTTACCAGCAACTCCCTGACTAACACAAAGCCTCTTTCTCTCCCCCTGATACCAGCTCCTCCCTCACCAATACACAGTCTGTCCCACTCTCAGATAGCAGCTCCTCCCTCACTAACACACACTCGGTCCCACTCCCAAATACGAGTTCCTCCCTCACTAACACACAGCCCTTCCCACACAGACACCAGCTCCTCACTTAGCAACACACAGCCTGTCCCACTCTCAGATACCAGCTCCTCCCTCACTAACCCAAGCCAATCCCACTCTCAGATACCACATACTACCTCATTAACACACCGTCTGTCCGACTGTCAGATACCAGCTCCTCCCTCATTAACACACAGCCCTAACCACTCACAGAAACCAGCTCCTCCCTTACTAACAAACAGCCTGTCCCACTCAGAAACCAAATCCTCACTGAGCAACACACCGCCCGTCGCACACTCAGATATCAGCTCCTCCTTCAATAATAATCACCCTGTTCCATTCTCAGTTACCTGCTCCTCCCTCACTAACACACAGCCTGTCCCACTCTCAGATACAAGCTCCTCCCTCATTAAAACACAGCCCATTCCACTGTCAGATACCAGCTCTCCCTCAGTAACACACAGCCTGGCTCTCTCCCCTTGATACCACCTCCTCCCTCACTAACACACAGCCCGTCCCACTCTCAGATACCAGCTCCTCCCTCACTAACACACAGCCCGTCCGACTCTCAGATAGCAGCTCCTCCCTCACCAACACACAGCCTGTCCCACTCAGATACCAACTACTCCCTCACTAACTCATCCTTTCCCACTCTCAGGTAGCAGCACCTCCCTCACTAACTCAGCCTGTCCCTCTCTCAGATACCACTCCTCCCTCACTAACATACAGACTGTCCCACTCTCAGATACCAGCTCCTCCCTCACTAACATACAGACTGTCCCACTCTCAGATACCAGCTCCGACCTCAATAACACACGGCCCGAACCCAGTCTCAGATACCAGCTCCTCCCTCACTAACGCACAGCCTGTCCCACTCTCAGATACCAGCTCCTCCCTCACTAACACACCGTCTGTCCCACTCTTAGATAACAGCTCCTCCCTCACTAACACACAGTCTGTCCACTCTCAAATCCCAGATCATCCCTAACACACAGCCTGGCCCACTATCAGATACCAGCTCTTCACTAACCCACAGCCTGTCCTATATTCAGATACCAACTCGTCCCTCACTAACACGCCCTGTCCCACTCTGAGATACCAGCTCCTTCCTTAGTAACACACAGCCTGTCCCAGTCTCCGATACCAACTCCACCCTCACGAACACAGAGCCTGTCTGACTCTCAGATAGCAGCTCCTCCCTCACTAACAAACAGACTGTCAGATACTAACTCCTCCCTCACAAACACTCAGACAGTCCCACTCTCAGATACCAGCTCCTCCCTCATTAACACACAGCCTGTCCCACTCTCAGATTCCACCTCATCCCTCAAAAACGCACAGCCTGTCTCACTCTCAGGTAAAAGCACCTCACTCACTAACACACAGGTTGTCCCAATCTCAGATACCAGCTACTCACTCACTAACATAGAGCATGTCTCACTCTCATACCAACTCCTCCCTCACTGACACACAGCCTGTCCCACTCTCAGATACCAGCTCCTCCCTCACTAACACACAGCCTGTCCCACTCTCAGATACCAGCTCCTCCTTCACTAACAAACAGCCTGTCCCACTCTCAGATACCAGCTCCTCCCTCACTAACACACAGCCTGTCCCACTCTCAGATACCAGCTCCTCCCTCATTAACACACAGCCTGTCCCACTCTCAGATACCAGCTCCTCCCTCACTAACACAGTCTGTCCGAATGTCAGATATCAGCTCCTCCCTCATTAACAAACTGCCTGTCCCACTCAGATATCAGCTCCTCCCACACTAACAAACAGCCTGTCACACTCTCAGATAGCAGCTCCTCCCTCATTAACACACAGCCTGTCACACTCTCAGATAACAGATCCTCCCTCACTAATACAAAGCCCGACCCAACCTCCGATACCAGCTCCTTTGTCACTAACACACAGTCTGTCCCACTCTCAAATACCAGCTGCTCCCTCACTAACACACAGCCTGTGCCATGCACAGATAGCAGCTCCTCCTTCACCAACGCACAGCCTGTCCCACTCTCAGATACCAGCTCCTCCCTCACTAACACACAGCCTGTCCCACTCACAGATAACAGCTCCTTCCTCACTAACACACAGCCAGTCCCACTCTCAGATGCCAGCTCCTCACTCACTAACACACAGCATGACCCAATCTCAGATAACAGCTCATCCCTCACTAACACACAACCTGTGCCACTCTCAGATATCAGCACCTCCCTCACTAATACACAGCCTGAACCACACTCAGATAGCAGCTCCTCCCTCACTAACACACAGCCTGTCCCACTCTGATATAAGCTCCTCCCCCACTAACAAACAGCCTGTCCAATTCTGAGATACCAGCCACTCTCTCACTAACACACAGCCTGTCCCACACTCAGATACAGCTCCTCCCTCACTAACACCCTGTCCCACTCTCAGATATCAGCTCCTCCCTCACCATCAAACAGCCTGTCCCACTCTCAGCCACCAGCTACTCCCTCACTAACACAGAACCTGTCCCACTGTCAGATACCATCTCCTCCCTCACTAAAACACAGCCTGTTATACTCTCAGATTCCACTTCATCCCAAAGTATCATACAGCCTGTCCCACTCTCAGATACCAGCTCCTCCCTCACTAACACACAGGCTGTCTGATTCTCAGATAGCAGCATCTCCCTCACTAACACACAGCCTGTCTGATTCTCAGATACCAGCTCCTCCCTCACTAAAACACAGCCTATCCCACTCTCTGATACCAGCTCCTCCCTCACTAACACACAGCCTATCCCACTCTCTGATACCAGCACCTCCCTCACTAATGCACAGCCTGTCCCAATCTCAGATACCAGTTCATCCCTCACTATCACACAGCCTGACGCTTGGCCTAAATAGACAAGTGGTTATGGTACTGGGTTTGGAACCCCAAGATTGAGAGTTCAAATCTCACAATGGCAAACTATGAAACAATGTAACTTCATCTGAAACAGATGGAAAACGGGTTTGTGCTCAAAAGAGTATCACACAGCCTGTCTCTCTGCCCCTGATACCAGCTCCTCCCTCACTAACACAGAGCCCCTCCCAACATCCGATAACAGCTCCTCCTTCACTAACAAACACCCTGTTCCACTCTCAGATACAAGTTCCTCCTTCACTAACACACAGCCTGTATTGCTCTCAGATACCAGCTCCTCCCTCACTAACCAATAACCCATCGCACTCTCAGATACCACCTACTCCCTATCACACAGCCATTCCCACAATCAAATACCTGCTACTCCCTCACTAACAAACAGCCTGTCCCATTCTCAGTTACCAGCTCCTACCTCACTAACACACAGCCTGTCCGACTCTCAAATAGCAGCTCCTCCCTCATTAACACACAGCCAGTCCCACTCTCTGATACAAGATCCTCCCCAAATAACACACACCTGTCCCACTCTCAGATACCAGCTCCTCCCTCACTAACACAGTCTGTCCGAACCTCAGATAGCAGCTCCTCCCTCACTAACAAACTGCCTGTCCCACTCGCAGATATCAGCTCCTCCCTCACTAACACACAGACTGTCCCACTCTCAGATATCAGCTCCTCCCTCAGTAACAAATAGCCTGTCCTACTCTCAGAGAACACCTCCTCCCTCACTAACACACAGCCTATCCTAATCTCTGATACCAGCTCGTCCCTCACTAATGCACAGCCTGTCCCAATCTCAGATACCAGCTCTTCCCTCACTATCACACAGCCTGTCTCTCTACTCCTGATACTAGCTCCTCCCTCACCAATATACAGTCTATCCCACACTCAGATACCAGCTCCTCCCTAACTAACAAAGAGCCCCTCCCAACCTCCGATAACAGCTCCTCCTTCACTAACAAACACCCTATTCCACTCTCAGATACAAGCTCCTCCTTCACGAACACACAGCCTGTCCCGCTCTCAGATACCAGCTCCTTCCTCATTAAACAATAGCCCGTCCCACTCTCAGATACCACCTACTCCCTATCACACAGCCCATCCCACAATCAAATACCTGCTACACCCTCACTAACACACAGCCCGTCCACTCTCAGATACTACCACCTCCCTCACTAATGCACAATCTGTGCCATGCTCAGATACCAGCTCCTCCATTACTAACACACAGCCCTTCCCACTCAGAAACCAGCTCCTCACTTAGCAACACACAGCCCCTCCCACTCTCAGATGCGATCTCCTCCATGATTAAAACACAGCCAGTCCCACTCTTAGATATCAGCTCCTCGCTCAATAACACACAGCCTGTCCCAATCTCAGATACCAACGCCTCCCTCACTAACACACAGACTGACTATCCCCCCGATAACAGCTCCTCCCTCACCAATACACAGTCTATCCCACTCTCAGATACCAACTCCTCCCACACTAACAAACAGCCTGTCCTACTCTCAGATAGCAGCTCCTCCCTCAATAACACACAGCCTGTCATACTCTCAGATAACAGATCCTCCCTCACTAACACAAAGCCCGACCCAACCTCCGATACCAGCTCCTTTTTCACTAACACACCGTCTGCCCCACTCTCAAATACCAGCTGCTCCCTCACTAACACAGAGTCTGTGCCATGCACAGATAGCAGCTCCTCCTTTAGCAACACACAGCCTGTCACTCTCAGATGCCAGCTCCTCCCTCAATAACACACAGCCTGTCCCACTCTCAGATACCAGCTCCTCCCTCGCTAACACACAAAATGTCCCACTTTCAGAAACCAACTAATCCCTCACTAACACACAGCCTGTCCCACTCTCAGATACCAGCTCCTCCCTCACAAACACACAGCCTGTCCCACTCTCAGATACCAGCTCCTCCCTCACTAACACACAGCCTGTCCCACTCTCAGATATCAGCTCCTCCCTCACTAACACACAGCCTGTCCCACTCTCAGAAACCAGCTCCTCCCTCACTAACACACAGCCTGTCCCACTCTCATATACCAGCTCCTCCCTCACTAACAAACAGCCTGTCCCATTCTCAGATACCAGCTCCTACCTCACTAACACACAGCCTGTCCCACTCTCAGATACCAGCTCCTCCCTCACGAACACACAGCCTGTCCCACTCTCAGATACATGCTCCTCCCCCACAAACAAACAGACTGTCCCACTCTCAAATAGCAGCTTCTCCCTTATTAACACAGAGCCTGTCCCACTCTCAGATACAAGATCCTCCCTCACTATCACACAGCCTGTCCCACTCTCAGATAGCAACTCCTCCCTCATTAACACACAGCCAGTCGCACTCTCAGATACCAGCTCCTCCCTCACTAACACACAGTCTGTCCGAATCTCAGATATCAGCTCCTCCCTCACTAACACACAGCCTGTCCCACTCTCAGATACCAGCTCCTCCCTCGCTAACACACAAAATGTCCCACTTTCAGAAACCAACTAATCCCTCACTAACACACAGCCTGTCCCACTCTCAGATACCAGCTCCTCCCTCACTAACACACAGCCTGTCCCACTCTCAGATACTAGCTCCTCCCTCACTAACACACAGTCTGTCCGAATCTCAGATATCAGCTCCTCCCTCATTAACAAACTGCCTGTCCCACTCTCAGATATCAGCTCCTCCCACACTAACACACAGCCTGTCACACTCTCAGATAACAGATCCTCCCTCACTAATACAAAGCCCGACCCAACCTCCGATACCAGCTCCTTTGTCACTAACACACAGTCTGTCCCACTTTCAAATACCAGCTGCTCCCTCACTAACACACAGCCTGTCTGATTCTCAGATAGCAGCTCTTCCCTCACTAACACACAGCCTATCCCACTCTCTGATACCAGCTCCTCCCTCACTAATGCACAGCCTGTCCCAATCTCAGATACCAGCTCTTCCCTCACTATCACACAGCCTGTCTCTCTGCTCCTGATACTAGCTCCTCCCTCACCAATATACAGTCTATCCCACACTCAGATACCAGCTCCTCCCACACTAACACAGAGCCCCTCCCAACCTCCGATAACAGCTCCTCCTTCACTAACAAACACCCTATTCCACTCTCAGATACAAGCTCCTCCTTCACCAACACACAGCCTGTCCCGCTCTCAGATACCAGCTCCTTCCTCACTAAACAATAGCCCGTCCCACTCTCAGATACCACCTACTCCCTATCACACAGCCCATCCCACAATCAAGTACCTGCTACACCCTCACTAACACACAGCCCGTCCACTCTCAGATACTACCACCTCCCTCACTAATGCACAATCTGTGCCATGCTCAGAAACCAGCTTCTCCCTTACTAACACACAGCCCTTCCCACTCAGAAACCAGCTCCTCACTTAGCAACACACAGCCCCTCCCACTCTCAGATGCTATCTCCTCCATGATTAAAACACAGCCAGTCCCACTCTTAGATATCAGCTCCTCGCTCAAGAACACACAGCCTGTCCCAATCTCAGATACCAACGCCTCCCTCACTAACACACAGACTGACTATCCCCCCGATAACAGCTCCTCCCTCACCAATACACAGTCTATCCTACTCTCAGATAGCAGCTCCTCCCTCAATAACACACAGCCTGTCACACTCTCAGATAACAGATCCTCCCTCACTAACACAAAGCCCGACCCAACCTCCGATACCAGCTCCTAATTCACTAACACCCTATTCCACTCTCAGATACAAGCTCCTCCCTCACTAACACACAGCCTGTCCCACTCTCAGATACCAGCTCCTCCCTCACTAACACACAGCCTGTCCCACTCTCAGATACCAGCTCCTCCCTCACTAACACACAGCCTGTCCCACTCTCAGATACCTGCTCCTCCCTCATGAACACACAGCCTGTCCCACTCTCAGATACAAGCTCCTCCCTCACTAACAAACAGCCTGTCCCATTCTCAGATAGCAGCTCCTACCTCACTAACACACAGCCTGTCCCACTCTCAAATAGCAGCTCCTCCCTTATTAACACACAGCCTGTCCCACTCTCAGATACCAGCTCCTCCCACACTAACAAACAACCTGTCACACTCTCAGATAGCAGCTCCTCCCTCATTAACACACAGCCTGTCACACTCTCAGATAACAGATCCTCCCTCACTAATACAAAGCCCGACCCAACCTCCGATACCAGCTCCTTTGTCACTAACACACAGTCTGTCCCATTCTCAGATACCAGCTCCTCCCTCACTAACAAACAGCCTGTCCCACTCTCATATAGCAGCTCCTCCCTCATTAACACACAGCCTGTCCCAATCTCAGATACCAGCTCCTCCTTCACTAACAAACAGCATGTCCCACTCTCAGATACAAGCTCCTCCCTCATTAAAACACTGCCCATTCCACTGTCAGATACCAGCTCCTCCCTCAGTAACACACAGCGAACTCTTTCCCCCGATACCACCTCCTCCCTCACTAACACACAGCCCTTCCCACTCTCAGATACCAACTCTTCCCTCACTAACACACAGCATGTCCCAGACCGAGATACCAGCAACAACCTCATTAACGCACAGCCTGTCTCACTCTCAGATACCAGCTCCTCCCTCACTAACACACAGCCTGTCCCAGACAGATACCAACTACTCCTTCACTAACTCAGCCTGTCCCACTCTCAGTTACAAGCAGCTCCATCACTAATTCTTCCTGTCCCACTCTCAGGTACAAGCAGCTCCATCACTAACTCTTCCTGTCCCACTCTCAGGTACCAGCTCCTCCCTCCTAACAAAAAGATCGTCCCACACAGAAACCAGCTCCTCACTTAGTAACACACAACCCGACCCACTCTCAGATACCAGCTCCTCCCTCACTAACACACAGCCTGTCCCACTCTCAGATACCATCTCCTCCCTCACTAACACGGACCCCGTCCCACTACCAGATACCAGCTCCTCCCTCACCAATACACAGTCTGTCCCACTCTCAGATAGCAGCTCCTCCCTCACTAACACACACTCGGTCCCACTCCCAAATACGAGTTCCTCAGTCACTAACACACAGTCCTTCCCACACAGAAACCAGCTCCTCACTTAGCAACACACAGCCTGTCCCACTCTCAGATACCATCTCCTCCCTCACTAACACGGACCCCGTCCCACTATCAGATACCAGCTCCTCCCTCACTAACCCAAGCCAATCCCACTCTCAGATACCACATACTACCTCATTAACACACCGTCTGTCCGACTGTCAGATACCAGCTCCTCCCTCACTAACACACAGTCTGTCCACTCTCAAATCCCAGATCATCCCTAACACACAGCCTGGCCCACTATCAGATACCAGCTCCTCACTAACCCACAGCCTGTCCTATATTCAGATACCAACTCGTACCTCACTAACACACAGCCCTTCCCACTCAGAAACCAGCTCCTCACTTAGCAACACAGCCCCTCCCACTCTCAGATGCCATTTCCTCCATGATTAAAACACAGCCAGTCCCACTCTTAGATATCAGCTCCTCGCTCACTAACACACAGCCTGTCCCACTCTCAGATACCAACTCCTCCCTCACTAACACACAGACTTACTCTCCCCATTATACCAGCTCCTCCCACACTAACAAACAGCCTGTCACACTCTCAGATAGCAGCTCCTCCCTCATTAACACACAACCCGTCACACTTTCAGATAACAGATCCTCCCTCACTAACACAAAGCCCGACCCAACCTCCGATACCATCTCCTTTGTCACTAACACACAGTCTGTCCCACTCTCAAATACCAGCTGTTCCCTCACTAACAGAGAGCCTGTGCCATGCACAGATAGCAGCTCCTCCTTCACCAACACACAGCCTGTCCCACTCTCAGATACCAGCTCCTCCCTCACTAACACACAGCCTGTCCCACTCTCAGATACCAGCTCCTCCCTCACTAACACACAGCCTGTCCCACTTTCAGATACCAACTACTCCCTCACTAACACACAGCCTGTCCCACTTTCAGATACAAGCTCCTCCCTCAAAAATGCACAGCCTATCCTACTCTCTGATACCAGCTCATCCCTCACTAATGCACAGCCTGTCCCAATCTCAGATACCAGCTCTTCCCTCACTATCACACAGCCTGTCTCTCTGCTCCTGATATTAGCTCCTCCCTCACCAATACACAGTCTATCCTGCACTCAGATACCAGCTCCTCCCTCACTAACACAGAGCCCCTCCCAACCTCCGATAAAAGCTCCTCCTTCACTAACAAACAAACTAATCCACTCTCAGATACAAGCACCTCATTCACGAACACACAGCCTGTCCCACTCTCAGATACCAGCTCCTCCCTCACTAACACACAGCCTGTCCCACTTGCAGATAGCAGCTCCTCCTTCACCTACACACAGCCTGTCCCAGTCTCAGATACCAGCTCCTCCCTCACTAACACACAGCCTGTCCCACTCTCAGTTACCGCCAACTCCCTCACTGACACACAGCCTGTCCTACTGTCAGATACCAGCTCCTCCATCACTCACAGCCCGTCCCATTCTCAGATACAAGATCCACCCTCACTAACAAACAGCCTGTCCCACTCTCAGCTACAAGTACCTCCCTCACTAACACACAGCCTGTCCCACTATCAGATACCAGCTCGTCCCTCACTAACACACAGCCCGTCCGATTCTCAGATACCAGCTCGTCCCTCACTAACACACAGCCTGTCCTACTCTCAGATAGCAGCTACTCCCTCATTAACACACAGCCTGTCCCACTCTCAGATACCAACTCCCCCCTCACCAACACACAGTCTGTCCCTCTCAGTTACCAACTACTCCCTCACTAACTCAGCCTGTCCCACTCTCAGATACCAGCTCCTCCCTCACTAACACACAGCCTGTCCCACTCTCAGATACCAGCTCCTCCCTCACTAACACAGTCTGTCCGAATCTCAGATAGCAGCTCCTCCCACACTAACACACAGCCTGTCACACTCTCAGATATCAGCTACTCCCTCACTAACACACAGCCTGTCCCACTCTCAGGTACCAGCTCCTCCCTAACACACAGCCTGTCCCACTCTCAGATACCAGCTCCTCCTACACTAACAAACAGCATGTCCCACTCTCAGATACCAGCTCCTCCCTCTCTAACAAACAGCCTGTCCCATTCTCAGATAACACCTCATTAACACACAGCCTGTCTGATTCTCAGATACCAGCTCTTCCCTCACTATCACACAGCCTGTCTCTCTGCCCCTGATATTAGCTCCTCCCTCACCAATACACAATCTATCCCACTCTCAGATACTAGCTCCTCCATCACTAAGACACAGCCTGTCCCGCTCTCAGATACCAGCTCCTCCCTCACTAACCAATAGCCCGTCCCACTCTCAGAAAGCACCTACTCCCTATCACACAGCCCATCCCACAATCAAATACCTGCTACACCCTCACTAACACACAGCCCATCCCACTCTCAGATACTACCACCTCCCTCACTAATGCACAATCTGTGCCATGCTCAGATACCAGCTCCTCCCACTCAGAAACCAGCTCCTCACTTAGCAACACACAGCTTCTCCCACTCTCAGATGCCATTTCCTCCATGATTAAAACACAGCCAGTCCCACTCTTAGATATCAGCTCCTCGCTCACTAACACACAGCCTGTCCCACTCTCAGATACCAACTCCTCCCTCACTAACGCAGACTGACTCTCCCCATGATAACAGCTCCTCCCTCACCAATACACAGTCTATCCCACTCTCAGATACCAGCTCCTCCCACACTAACAAACAGCCTGTCCTACTCTCAGATAGCAGCTCCTTCCTCATTAACATACAACATGTCATACTTTCAGATAACAGATCCTCCCTCACTAACACAAAGCCCGACCCAACCTCCGATACCAGCTCTTTTTTCACTAACACAGTCTGCCCCACTCTCAAATACCAGCTGCTCCCTCACTAACACAGAGCCTGTGCCATGCACAGATAGCAGCTCCTCCCTCACCAACACACAGCCTGTCCCACTCTCAGTTACCGCCAACTCCCTCACTGACACACAGCCTGTCCTACTGTCAGATACCAGCTCCTCCATCACTAACACACAGCCCGTCCCATTCTCAGATACAAGATCCACCCTCACTAACATACAGCCTGTCCCACTCTCAGCTACAAGTACCTCACTCACTAACAAACAGCCTGTCCCATTCTCAGATACCAGCTCTGCCCTCACTAACACACAGCCTGTCCGATTCTCAGATACCAGCTCGTCCCTCACTAACACACAGCCTGTCCTACTCTCAGATAGCAGCTACTCCCTCATTAACACACAGCCTGTCCCACTCTCAGATACCAGCTCCTCCTCACTAACACAGAGCCTGTCCCACCCTCAGATACCAGCTCCCCCCTCACCAAAACACAGCCTGTCCCTCTCAGTTACCAACTACTCCCTCACTAACTCAGCCTGTCCCACTCTCAGATACCAGCTCCTCCCTCACTAACACAGAGCCTGTCCTACCCTCAGATACCTGCTCCTCCCTCACTAACACACAGCCTGTCCCACTCTCAGATACCAGCTCCTCCCTCACTAACAAACAGCCTGTCCCATTCTCATTTACCAGCTCCTACCTCACTAACACACAGCCTGTCCGACTCTCAAATAGCTGCTCCTCCCTCACTAACACAAAGCCTGTCCCACTCTCAGATACAAGATCCTCCCTCACTAACATAAAGCCTGTCCCACTCTCAGATGCTAGCTCCTCCCTCACTAACACACAGCCTGTCCCACTCTCAGATAATCGCTCCTCACTCACTAACAAACAGCAATTCCATTCTCAGATACCAGCTTGTCCCTCACTAACACACAGACCGTCCCATTCTCACATACCAGTTCCTCCCTCACTAACACCCATCCAGTCCCACTCACAGATATCCGCTCCTCCCTCACTAACAAACAGCAATTCCAATCTCAGATACCAGCTCCTCCCGCACTAACAAACAGCCTGTCCCACACTCAGATACCAGCTCCTCCAACACTGACACACAGCCTGTCCCACACTCAGATACCAGCTACACCCTCACTAACAAAGAACGTGTCCCAAACTCAGCTACATGCTATTCACTCACTAAGGCACAGCCCATCCCACTCTCAGATACCAGTTCCTCCAACACTGACACACAGCCTGTCCCACTCACAGACACCGGCACTTCACTCACTAACACACAGCCAGTCCCTATCTCATATACCAGCTTCTCCCTCACTAACACAGTCTGTCCCACTCTCATATACCAGCTACTCCCTAACTAACACACAGCTCGCCCCACTCTCAGCTACAAGCTCCTCCAACACTAACACGTAGCCCGTCCCACTTTCAGATGCCCGCTCCTCCCTCACTAAAACACAGCCCGTCCCACTGTCAGATACTAAATCCTCCCTAACACAAAGCCTGTCCCACTCTCAGATACCAGCTCCTCCCTCATTAACACACAGCCTGTCCCAATCTCAGATAACAGCTCCTCTCTCACAAACACACATCTTGTCCCAGTCTGAGAAACCAGCTCCTCCCTAACACACAGCTTGTCCCACTCTCACATAACAGCACCACATTAATACACAGCCTGTCCCACTCTCAGTTAACAGCATCTCCCTCACTATCACACAGTCAATCCACTCTCAAATACCAGATCCACCCTAACACAGAACCTGTCCCACTCTCAGATACCAGCTCCTCACTAACCCACAGCCTGTCCTAAACTCAGTTACCAACTCGTCCCTCACTAACACACACTCTGTCCCACTCTGAGATACCAGCTCCTCCCTTAGTAACACACAGCCTGTCCCAGTCGGCGATACCAACTCCACCCTCAATAACAAGCAGCCTGTCCGACTCTCAGATAGCAGCTCCTCCCTCACTAACAAACAGACTGTCAGATACTAACTCCTCCCTCACTAACACACAGCCTGTCCCGCTCTAAGATATCCGCTCCACACTCAGTAACAAACAGCCTGTCCCAGTCTCAGATACCATCTCCTCCCTCACTAACACACAGCCTGTCCAACTCTCAGATACCAGCTCCTCCATCACTAACACAAATCCTGTCCCGCTCTCAGATATCCGCTCCACACTCAGTAACAAACAGCCTGTCCCAATCTCCGATACCAGCTCCTCCCTCACTAACACACAGCCTGTCTCACTCTCAGATATCAGCTCCTCCCTCACTAACACACAGCCTGTCCTAATCTCAGATACCAGCCCCTCACTCACTAACAAACAGCCTGTCCCACTCTCAGATACCACCAACTCCCTCACTAACACACAGCCTGTCCCACTCTCAGATACCAGCTCCTCCATCACTAACACACAGCCCGTCCCACTCTCAGATACCAGCTCCTCCCTCACTAACACACTGCCTGTCCCACTCTCAGATACTAGCTCCAACCTCACTAACACAGCCCATTCCACTCTCATATACCAGCTTCTCACTCAATAACACACAACCTGTCCCACCCTCAAGTACAAGCACCTTCCTCACTAACACACAGCCTGTCCCACTCTCAGATTCTACCTCATCTCTCAATAACACACAGCTTGTCCCACTGTCAGATAACAGCACCTCCCTCACTAACACACATGTTGTCCCACTCTCAGATAACAGCACCTCCCCCACTAACACCCAGCCAGTCCCTATCTCAGATACCAGCTCCTACCTCAACAACAGACTGCCAGTCCAACTCGCAGATACCAGCTCGTCCCTCATTAAAACACAGCACATTCCACTCTCAAGTAAGAGCTACTCCCTCACTAAAAAGCAGCCTGTTCGACTTTCAGATACCAACTCCTCCCTCACTAACACACAGGCTGTCCCACTCTCAGATACCAGCTCCTCACTAACACACAGCCTATTCCACTCTCACATACCAGCTTCTCCCTCACTAACACACAGCCTGTCCCACTCTCAGATACCAGCTCTTCACTAACACACAACCTGTCCCACATTCAGATACCAACTCCTCCCTCACTAACACACAGCCTGTCCCACTCTCAGATACCAGCTCCTCTCTCACTAACACACAACCTGTCCGACTCTCAGATAGTAGATCGTCCCTCATTAACAAACAACTTGTCCCACTTTCAGACCCCAGCTCCTTCCTCACTGACACACAGCCTGTCCCACTCTCAGATAGCAGTTCCTCCCTCACGAACACACAGCCTGTCCCACTCTCAGATAGCAGTTTCTCCCTCACTAACACAAAGCCTTTCCGACTCTAAGATAACAGCTTCACACTAACTAACATCCAGCCTGTCCCATTCTCCAATACCAGATCTTCACTCACTAACACCCAGACCGTCCCTATCTCAGATACCAGCTTCTCCCTTACAAACACACAGCCGGTCTGAGTCACAGACACCAGCTCGTCCCTCATTAAAACACAGCCCATTCCACTCTCAGATACCAGCTCCTCCCTCACTAACACACAGCCCGTCCCAATCTCAGATACCAGCTCCTCACTCACTAACATACAGCCTGTCCCACTCTCAGATAACAGCTCCTCGCTAACACAAAACCTATCCCACTCTCAGATACCAGTTCATCACTAATCCACAGCCTGTTCCAACCTCAGAAAGCAGCTCCTCGCTAACACACAGTCTATCCCACTCTCAGATACCAGCCCCTCGCTTACTAAAACACAGTCTGTCCCACTCTCAGATACCAGCTACTCCCTAACAGACAGCCCCTCCAACTCTCAGATAACAGCACCTCCCTCAGTAACACAAAGCCTGTCCCACTCTGAGATGCCAACTCCTCCCTCACTAACAAACAGCCTGTCCCAATCTCAGATACCAGCCCATCCCTCACCTATACACAGCCGGTCTCACTCTCAGATACCATTTCCTCGCTCAATAAAGACAGAGCCTGTCCCACTGCCAGATAACAACTCCACCCTCACTAACACACAGCCCAATCCACTCTCATATACAAGCTTCTCCCTTCATAACACACAGCCTGTCCCAGCCTCATTTACTGACACTCCAATAGTGCAGCACACCCTCAATTACTGACACTCCAATAGTGCAGCACACCCTCAATTACTGACACTCCAATAGTGCAGCACACCCTCATTTACTGACACTCCAAAAGTAAAGCACAACCTCATTTACGAGCACTCCAATAATGCAGCACACTTTGAATTCCTGATATTCCAAAAGAGCAGCACACCCTCAATTACTGACACTCCAATACTGCAGCACACTCTCATTTACTGACACTCCAATAGTGCAACACACCCTCAATTACTGACACTCCAATAGTGCAGCAGACCCTCAATTACTGACACTCCAATACTACAGCACGCCCTCATTTACTGACACTCCAATAGTGCAGCACACCCTCATTTACTGACACTCCAATAGTGCAGCACACCCTCAATTACTGACACTCCAATAGTGCAGCACACTCTCTATTACTGACCCTCCAAAAGTACAGCACACCCTCAATTACTGACACTCCAATAGTGCCACACAACCTCAATTACTGAAAGTCCAATAGTACAGCACATCCTCAATTACTGAAACTCCAAAATTGCAGCACACTCTCAATTATTGTCACTCCAATAGTACAGTAGACCCTCAATTACTCACCCTCCAATAGCGCAGCACACAATCAATTAATGACCCTCCAAGAGTGCAGCAGACCCTCAATTACTGACACTACAATATTGCAGTACACCCTCATTTACTGACACTCCAATAGTGCAGCACACCCTCAATTTCTGACATTCCAATAGTGCAGCACACCCTCAATTACTGACACTCCGGTAGTGCAGCACACCATCAATTACTGACACACTAATCGTGCAACACACCCTGAATTACTGACACTAAAATTGTGCAGCACGCCCCTAATTACTGACCTTCCAATAATGCAGCACAATCTCAATTACTTCCGCTCGAATAGTGCAGCACAACCTCAATTACTAACACTCCAATGGTGCAGCACACCCTCAATTACTAACACTCCAATGGTGCAGCACACCCTCAATTAGTAACACTCAAATAGTGCAGCACAACCGCAACTACTGACAGTCCAATAATGCAGCACACCCTCAATTACTGACAATCCAAAAGGGCAGCACACACTCAATTACTAACACTTCAATGGTGAAGCTCAGCCTCAATTACTGACAAACCAATAATGCAGCATACCCTCAATTACCAGCACTCCAATGGTGCAGCAAACTCTCAATTACTGGCACTCCAATACTGCAGCACACCCTCAATTATTGACACATCCATACCGCAGCAAACCCTCAATTACTAACACTCCAAAGGTGCAGCAAACACATCTACTGACACACCAATATGCAGCAAACCCTCAATTACTGACACTCCAACAGTGAAGCACACCCTCAATTACTGACACTCCAATAGTGCAGCACACCCTCAATTACTGACACACCAGTAATGCAGCACACCCTCAATTACTGACACTCCAATAATGCAAAACACGTTCAATTACTAACACTCTAATGGTGCAGCACAATCTCAATTACGGACCCTCCAATATTGCAGCACACCCTCAATTAATAACACTCCAATGGTGCAGTACACCCTCATGTACTGACACACCAATAGTGCAGCAAACCCTCAATTACTGACCCTACAATATTGCAACTCACCCTCAATTACTGACTGTCCAAAATTGCAGAACTACCTCAATTTTTGACTTCCGATAGATCAGCACACCCTCAATTACTTCCCCGCCAATAGTGCAGCACACCCTCAATTATTAACAATCCAATAATGCTCAATCCAACATCCTCAATTACCGACACTCCAATTGTGCAGGAGACCCTCAATTACTGACACTGAAATAGTGCAGCACACACTCAATTAGAGACACTCCAATAGTGCAGCACACACTCAATTACTGACACTCCAATAGTGCAGCACACCCTCAATTACTGACACCACAATAGTGCAGCACACCCTCAATTACTGACACCCCAATAGTGCAGAACACCCTCAATTACTGACACTCCAATAGTGCAGCACAGTCTCAATTTCTGAATCTACAATAGTGCAGCAACACCCCCAAACACTAGCACTCAAATGGTGCAGCACAATCTCAATTAATGACAATCCAATAGAGCAGCATATTTGAATTACAGACACTCCAATAGTGCGGCACACCCTCAATTACTGAACCTCTAATACTGCAGCACAGCCTCAATTACTGACACAGCAATAGTGCAGCACACCCCCAAATACTGACACTCCAGTTGAGATCACGGGGAGGTTAATGGGACAGAGAGTGAGATCACGAGGAGGATAAAGGGAGAGACAGTGACTTAACGGGGAGGTTAAAGGGAAAGAGAGTGAGATAACGGGGAGGTTAAATGGACAGAGAGTGAGATCACGGGGAGTTTAAAGGGACAGAGGGCGAGATCACGGTTAGGTTAAATGGACAGAGAGTGAGGTCACAGAGAGGTTAAAGGGAGAGAGAGTGAGATCACGGGGAGGTTAAAGGGATAGAGAGTGAGATCACAGGGAGGTTAAAGGGACAGAGAGTGAGATCACGGGGAGGTTAAAGGGACAGAGTGTGAGATCACGGGGAGGTTAAAGGCACAGAGAGCGAGATCATGGGGAGGTTAACGGGACCGAAATTCAGATCATGGGGAGGATAAAGGGACAGAGAGTGAGATCATGGGGAATTTAAAGGGACAAAGAGTGAGTTCACGGGGAGGTTAAAGGAACAGAGAGTGAGATCACGGGGAGGTTAAAGAGACAGAGAGTGAGATTACGGAGATATTAAAGGGACAGAGAGTGAGATCACGGGGAGGATAAAGGGACAGAGAGTGAGATCACGGGGAGCTTAAAGGGACAGAGAGTGTGATCACGGGGAGGTTAAAGGGACAGAGAGTGAGATTAAAAGGAGGTTAAAGAGACTGAGGGTGAGATCAAGGGGTGGTTAAAGAGACAGAGGGTGAGATCACAGGGAGGCTAAAGAGACAGAGAGTGAGATCACAGGGAGGCTAAAGAGACAGAGAGTGAGATCACAGAGAGTTTAAAGGGACAGAGATTGAAATCATGGGGAGGTTAACGGGACAGAGATTGAGATCAAGGGGAGGTTAAAGGGACAGAGATTGAAATCATGGGGAGGTTAACGGGACAGAGATTGAGATCAAGGGGAGGTTAAAGGGACTGAGAGTGGGATCACGGGGAGTTAAAAGTGACAGAGAGTGAGATCACGGGAAGGTTAAAGGTACAGTTGGTGAGATTACAGTGAGGTTAAAAAGACAGAGAGTGAGATCACGGGGAAGTTAAAGGGACAGAGAGTGAGATCACGGGGAAGTTAAAGGGACAGAGTGTGATCACAGGGAGGTTAAAGTGACAGAGAGTGAGAAAACGGGGAGGTTAAAGGGACAGAGGTTGAGATCATGGGGAGGTTAACGGGACCGAGATTCAGATCATGGGGAGGATAAAGGGACAGAGAGTGAGATCACGGGGAGCTTAAAGGGACAGAGAGTGAGATCACGGGGAGGTTAAAGGGACAGAGAGTGTGATCACGGGGAGGTTAAAGGGACAGAGAGTGAGATTAAAAGGAGGTTAAAGAGACTGAGGGTGAGATCACAGGGAGGCTAAAGAGACAGAGTGAGATCACATGGAGGTTAAAGGGACAGAGATTGAAATCATGGGGAGGTTAACGGGACAGAGATTGAGATCAAGGGAAGGTTAAAGGGACTGAGAGTGGGATCACGGGGAGTTAAAAGTGACAGAGAGTGAGATCACGGGAAGGTTAAAGGTACAGTTAGTGAGATTACAGTGAGGTTAAAAAGACAAGAGAGTGAGATCACGGGGAAGTTAAAGGGACAGAGAGTGTCATCACAGGGAGGTTAAAGTGACAGAGAGTGAGATCACCAGGAGTTTAAAGGGAAAGACAGTGAGATCACAGGAGATTAAAGGGACAGAGAGTGAGATCACGGGGAGGTTAAAGGGACAGAGAGTGAGATCACGGGGAGGTTAAAGGGACAGTAAATGAGATCACGGGGAGGTTAAAGGGACAGAGAGCGAGATCACAGCGAGGTTAAATGGACAGAGAGTGAGATCACGGGGAGGTTAAATAGACAGAGACTGAGAACACCGGCAGGTTCAAGGGACAGCGATGAGATGACAGGGAGGTTAAAGGGACAGAGAGCGAGATCAAGGGGAGGTTAAAGGGACAGAGAGTGAGATCACAGGGAGGCTAAAGAGACAGAGAGTGAGATCACAGAGAGTTTAAAGGGACAGAGATTGAAATCATGGGGAGGTTAACGGGACAGAGATTGAGATCAAGGGGAGGTTAAAGGGACAGAGATTGAAATCATGGGGAGGTTACCGGGACAGAGATTGAGATCAAGGGGAGGTTAAAGGGACTGAGAGTGGGATCACGGGGAGTTAAAAGTGACAGAGAGCGAGATCACGGGAAGGTTAAAGGTACAGTTGGTGAGATTACAGTGAGGTTAAAAAGACAGAGAGTGAGATCATGGGGAAGTTAAAGGGACAGAGAGTGAGATCACGGGGAAGTTAAAGGGACAGAGTGTGATCACAGGGAGGTTAAAGTGACAGAGAGTGAGATCACCAGGAGTTTAAAGGGAAAGACAGTGAGATCACAGGAGATTAAAGGGACAGAGAGTGAGATCACGGGGAGGTTAAAGGGACAGAGAGTGAGATCACGGGGAGGTTAAAGGGACAGTTAGTGAGATTACAGTGAGGTTAAAAAGACAAGAGAGTGAGATCACGGGGAAGTTAAAGGGACAGAGAGTGTCATCACAGGGAGGTTAAAGTGACAGAGAGTGAGATCACCAGGAGTTTAAAGGGAAAGACAGTGAGATCACAGGAGATTAAAGGGACAGAGAGTGAGATCACGGGGAGGTTAAAGGGACAGAGAGTGAGATCACGGGGAGGTTAAAGGGACAGTAAATGAGATCATGGGGAGGTTAAAGGGACAGAGAGCGAGATCACAGCGAGGTTAAATGGACAGAGAGTGAGATCACGGGGAGGTTAAATAGACAGAGACTGAGAACACCGGCAGGTTCAAGGGACAGAGATGAGATGACAGGGAGGTTAAAGGGACAGAGAGCGAGATCACAGCGAGGTTAAAGGGACAGAGAGTGAGATAACGAGGAGGTTAAAGGGACAGAGAGTGAGATCATGGGGAGGTTAACGGGACCGAGATTCAGATCACAGGGAGGTGAAAGGGACAGAGAGTGAGATCACGGTGAGCTTAAAAGGACAGAGAGTGAGATCACGGGGAGGATAAAGGGACAGAGAGTGAGATCACGGGGAGCTTAAAGGGACAGAGAGTGTGATCACGGGGAGGTTAAAGGGACAGAGAGTGAGATTAAAAGGAGGTTAAAGAGACAGAGGGTGAGATCACAGGGAGGCTAAAGGGACAGAGAGTGAGATCACAGGGAGGTTAAAGGGACAGAGAGTGAGATCACGAGGAAGTTTAACGGGACAGAGATTGAGATCATGGGGGGGTTAATGGGACAGATAGTGAGATCATGGTGAGGTTATTGGGACACAGAGTGAGATCACGGGGAGGTTAAAGGGACAGGAGTGAGATCACGGGGAGATTAACGGGACAGAGAGAGAGATCAAGGGGAGGTTAAAGGGACTGAGAGAGAGATCAAGAGGAGGTTAAAGGGACAGAGAGTGAGATCACCGGGAGTTTAAAGGGAAAGACAGTGAGATCACGGGAGATTAAAGGGACAGAGAGTGAGATCACGGGGAGGTTAAAGTGAAAGAGAGTGAGATCACGGGAAGGTTAAAGTGACAGAGAGTGAGATCACGGGGAAGTTAAAGGGACTGAGGGTGAGATCATCGGGAGGTTAAATTGACAGTTAGTGAGATCACAGGGAGGTTAAAGGAACAGAGAATGAGATCACGGGAAGGTTAAAGTGACAGAAAGTGAGATCACCGGGAGGTTAAAAAGACAGAGAGTGAGATCACGGGGAGGTTAAAGGGACAGAGAGTGAGATCACGGGGAGGGTAAAGGGAAAGTGGGTGAGATCACGGGGAGATTAAAGGGACAGAGAGTGAGATCACACGAAGGTTGATGGGACAGAGAATGAAATCAGCGGAAGTTTACATCGACAGAGTGAGATCACGGGGAGGTTAATGGGAGTGAGAGGGAGATCACGGGGATGTAAAAGTGACAGAGAGTGAGATCACGGGGAGGTTAATGGGACAGAGAGTGAGATCACGGGGACGTTAAAGGGACAGAGAGTGAGATCACGGGGATGTTAAAGTGAAAGAGAGTGAGATCACGGGAAGGTTAACGTGACAGAGAGTGAAATCACGGGGAGGTTAAAGGGAAAGGGAATGAGATCACGGGGAGGTTAAAGGGACAGAGGGTGAGATCACGGGAAGGTTAAAGGGACAGAGGGTGAGATCACGGGGAGCTTAAAGGGACAGAGAGTGTGATCACGGGGAGGTTAAAGGGACAGAGAGTGAGATTAAAAGGAGGTTAAAGAGACAGAGGGTGAGATCACAGGGAGGCTAAAGGGACAGAGAGTGAGATCACGGGGAGGGTAAAGGGAAAGTGGGTGAGATCACGGGGAGATTAAAGGGACAGAGAGTG
This sequence comes from Isurus oxyrinchus, assembly GCA_026770705.1. NCBI lineage: Eukaryota > Metazoa > Chordata > Chondrichthyes > Lamniformes > Lamnidae > Isurus > Isurus oxyrinchus. Next base: position 11,195,750 of record JANJGN010000017.1, on the reverse strand, counting down.
AGATCACACGAAGGTTGATGGGACAGAGAATGAAATCAGCGGAAGTTTACATCGACAGAGTGAGATCACGGGGAGGTTAATGGGAGTGAGAGGGAGATCACGGGGATGTAAAAGTGACAGAGAGTGAGATCACGGGGAGGTTAATGGGACAGAGAGTGAGATCACGGGGACGTTAAAGGGACAGAGAGTGAGATCACGGGGATGTTAAAGTGAAAGAGAGTGAGATCACGGGAAGGTTAACGTGACAGAGAGTGAAATCACGGGGAGGTTAAAGGGAAAGGGAATGAGATCACGGGGAGGTTAAAGGGACAGAGGGTGAGATCACGGGAAGGTTAAAGGGACAGAGGGTGAGATCACGGGAAGGTTAAATTGACAGTTAGTGAGATCACGGGGAGGTTAAAGGGACAGAGGGTGAGATCACGGGAAGGTTAAATTGACAGTTAGTGAGATCACGGGGAGGTTAAAGGGACAGAAACTGAGGTCACGGGGACGTTAAAGGGACAGAGAGTGAGATCACGGGGAGTTTAAAGTGATAGAAGGTGAGGTCACGGGAAGGTTAAAGTGACAGAGTGAGATCACGGGGAGGTTAAAAGGACAGAGAGTGAAATCACGGGGAAGTTAAAGGGACTGAGAGAGAAATCACGGGGATGTTAAAGGGACAGAGAGTGACATCACGGGGAGGTTCAAGGGACAGAGGGTGAAATCACCGGGAGGATAAATTGACATTCAGTGAGATCACGGGGAGGTTAAAGGGAAAGAGAGTGAGATCACGGGGAGGTTAAATTAACAGAGAGTGAGATCACGCGGAGTTTAAAGGGACAGTGAGTGAGTTCACGGGGAGGTTAAAGGATCAGAGAGTGAGATCACAGGGAGGTTAATGGGAGAGAGAGGGAGATCACGGGGAAGTTAAAGGGACTGAGAGTGAGATCACGGGGAGTTAAAAGTGAAAGAGAGTGAGATCATGGGAAGGTTAAACAGACAGAGAGTGAGATCACAGTGAGGTTAAAAAGACAGAGTGTGATCACAGGGAGGTTAAAGGGACAGAGAGTGAGATCACCGGGAGTTTAAAGGGAAAGACAGTGAGATCACGGAAGATTAAAGTGACAGAGAGTGAGATCACGGGGAAGTTAAAGGGACTGAGGGTGAGATCATCGGGAGGTTAAATTGACAGTTAGTGAGATCACGGGGAGGTTAAAAAGACAGAGAGTGAGATCACGGGGAAGTTAAAGGGACAGAGAGTGTAATCACGGGGATGTTAAAGGGACAGAGAGTGAGATCACTGGGAGTTGAAAGGGAAAGACTGAGAACAGACGGAGGTTAAAGGGACAGAGAGTGAGATCACGGGGAAGTTAAAGGGACAGAGAGTGAGATCACAGGAAGGGTAAAGGGAAAGTGGGTGAGATCACGGGGAGATTAAAGGGACAGAGAGTGAGATCACACAAAGGTTGATGGGACAGAGAACGAAATCAGCGGAAGTTTACATCGACAGAGTGAGATCACGGGGAGGTTAATTGGAGTGAGAGGGAGATCACGGGGATGTTAAAGTGAAAGAGAGTGAGATCACGGGAAGGTTAATGGGAAAGGGAATGAGATCACGGGGAGGTTAAAGTGAAAGAGAGTGAGATCACGGGGACGTTAAAGGGACAGAGAGTGAGATCACATGGAGGTTACAGTGAAAGAGAGTGAGATCACGGGAAGGTTAACGTGACAGAGAGTGAAATCACGGGGAGGTTAAAGGGAAAGGGAATGAGATCACAAGGAGGTTAAAGGGACAGAGGGTGAGATCACGGGGAGGTTAAATTGACAGTTAGTGAGATCACGGGGAGGTTAAAGCGACAGAAACTGAGGTCACGGGGACGTTAAAGGGACAGAGAGTGAGATCACGGGGAGTTTAAAGTGATAGAAGGTGAGGTCACGGGAAGGTTAAAGTGACAGAGTGAGATCACGGGGAGGTTAAAAGGACAGAGAGTGAGATCACGGGGAAGTTAAAGGGACTGAGAGAGAGATCACGGGGATGTTAAAGGGACAGAGAGTGACATCATGGGGAGGTTCAAGGGAAAGCTTTTGAGATCATGGGGAGGTTAAAGGGACAGAGAGTGAGATCACGGGGAAGTTCAAGGGACAGAGAGTGAGATCACAGGAGATTAAAGGAACAGAGTGTGAGATCACGGGGAGGTTAAATTGACAGAGAGTGAATTCAATGGGAGGTTAAAGGGACACAGAGTGAGATCACGGGGAGGTTCAAGGGACAGAGAGTGAGATCAAGGGGAGGTTAAAGGGACAGATTATGAGATCACGGGGAGGTTAAAGTGACAGAGACTGAGATCACGGGGAGGTTAAAGGGACAGAGGGTGAAATCACCGGGAGGTTAAAGGGACAGAGGGTGAAATCACCGGGTGGTTAAATTGACATTCAGTGAGATCACGGGGAGGTTAAAAGGAAAGAGAGTGAGATCACGGGGAGGTTAAAAAGACCGAGAGTGAGATCACAGGGAGTTGAAAGGGAAAGACAGTGAGATCACGGGGAGGTTAAAGGATCAGAGAGTGAGATCACGGGGAGGTTAATGGGACAGAGAGTGAGATCACGGGGAGTTTAATGGGAGAGAGAGGGAGATCACGGGGAAGTTAAAGGGACTGAGAGTGAGATCACGGGGAGGTTAAAGGGACAGAGAGTGAGATCATGGTGAGGTTAAAGGGACAGAGACTGAGATCACCGGGAGTTTAAAGGGTAAGACAATGAGATCACGGGGAGGTTATAGAGACAGAGAGTGAGATCACGGGGAGGTTAAAGTGACAGAGACTGAGATCACGGGGACGTTAAAAAGACAGAGAGTGAGATCACAGGAAGGGTAAAGGGAAAGTAAGTGAGATCACGGGGAGGTTAAAGGGACAGAGAGTGAGATCACACGAAGGTTGATGGGACAGAGAATGAGATCAGCGGGAGTTTACATCGACAGAGTGAGATCACGAGGAGTTTAAAGGGACAGTGAGTGAGATCACGCGGAGTTTAAAGGGACAGTGTGTGAGATCACGGTGAAGTTAATGGGAGAGAGAGGGAAATCACAGGGAAGTTAAAGGGACTGAGAGTGAGATCATGGTGAGGTTAAAGGGACAGAGAGTGAAATTACTGGGAGATTAAAGCAACGGAGAGTGAGATCACGGAAGATTAAAGGGACAGAGAGTGTGATCACGGGGAGGTTAAAGGGATAGAGAGTGAGATCACACGAAGGTTAATGGGACAGTGAGTGAGATCAGCGGAAGTTTACATGGACAGAGTGAGATCACGCGGAGTTTAAAGGGACAGTGAGTGAGATCACGGGGAGGTAATAGGATCAGAGAGTGAGATCACGGTGAGGTTAAAGCGACAGAGAGTGAGATCTCGGAGAGGTTAAAGTGACAGAGAGTGAGATCACGGGGAGGTTAAAGGGACAGTAAGTGAGATCACGGGGAGGCTAAAGGGATAGAGGGTGAAATCACGGGGAAGTTAAAGGGACAGTAAGTGAGATCACGGGGAGGCTAAAGGGATAGAGGATGAGATCACGGGGAGGTTAAAGGGACAGTAAGTGAGATCACGGGGAGGCTAAAGGGATAGAGGGTGAAATCACGGGGAAGTTAAAGGGACAGTAAGTGAGATCACGGGGAGGCTAAAGGGATAGAGGGTGAGATCACGGGGAAGTTAAAGGGACAGTAAGAGAGATCACGGGGAGGCTAAAGGGACAGAGGGTCAGATCACGGGGATGTTAAATGGTCAGAGAGTCAGATCAAGGGGAGGTTAATGGGACAGAGTGTGAGATCACAGGGAGGTTAAAGGGACAGAGAGTGAGATCACGGGGAAGTTAAAGGGTCTGAGAGTGAGATCATGGTGAGGTTAAAGGGAGAGAGAGGGAGATCACGGGGAAGTTAAAGGGACTGAGAATGAAATCACGGGGAGGTTAAAGGGACAGAGAGTGAGATCATGGGGATGTTGAAGGGACTGAAAGTGAGATCATGCTGAGGTTAAAGGGACAGTGAGTGAGATCACAGGGAGGTTAAAGGGACAGAGAGTGAGATCAAGGGGAGGTTAAAAAGACAGAGTGTGATCACGGGGATGTTAAAGGGACAGAGAGTGAGATCACCAGGAGTTGAAAGGGAAAGACAGTGAGATCACAGGGAGGATAAACGGACAGACGGTGAGATCACCGGGAGGTTAAATTGACAGTTAGTGAGATCACGGGGAAGTTAAAGGGACTGAGAGAGAGATCACGGGGATGTTAAAGGGACAGAGAGTGAGATCACGGGGAGGTTAAAAAGACAGAGAGTGAAATCACGGGGAAGTTAAAGGGACAGAGAGAGAGATCACGGGGATGTTGAAGGGACAGAGAGTGAGATCACCGGGTGTTGAAAGGGAAAGAGCGACATCACGGGGAGGTTCAAGAGAAAGCTTTTGAGATCACAGGGAGGTTAAAGGGACAGAGTGTGACATCACGGGGAGGTTAAAGGGACAGAGAGTGAGATCACGGAGAGGTTAAAGGGACAGAGAATGAGATCACGGGGAGGTTAAAAAGACAGAGAGTGAGATCACGGGGAAGTTCAAGGGACAGTGAGTGAGATCACAGGAAGGGTAAAGGGAAAGTGGGTGAGATCACGGGGAGATTAAAGGGACAGAGAGTGAGATCACACGAAGGTTGATGGGACAGAGAATGAGATCAGTGGAAGTTTACATCGACAGAGTGAGATCACGCGGAGTTTAAAGTGACAGTGAGTGAGACCACGGGGAAGTTAAAGGGACAGAGAGTGAGATCATGGTGAGGTTAAAGGGACAAAGAGTGAGATCACGGGAGATTAAAGGGACAGAGTGTGAGATCACAGGGAGGTTAAAGGGACACAGAGTGAGATCACGGGGAAGTTAAAGGGACAGAGAGTGAGATCACGGGGAGGTTAAAGGGAACGGGAATGAGATCACGGGGAGGTTAAAGGGACAGAGGGTGAAATCACCGGGAGGTTAAATTGACATTCAGTGAGATCATGGGGAGGTTAAAGGGAAAGAGAGTGAGATCAAGGGGAGGTTAAAGGGACAGAGAGTGAGATCACAGGGAAGTTAAAGCAACAGAGAGTGTGATCATGGGGATGTTAAAGGGACAGAGAGTGAGATCACCGGGAGTTGAAAGGGACAGAGAGTGAGATCATGGGGAAGTTCAAGGGACAGAGAGTGAGATCACGGGCAGGATAAAGGGACTGAGAGTGAGATCAAGGGGAGGTTAAAGGGACTGAGAGTGAGATCAAAGGGAGGTTAAAGGGACAGAGAGTGAGATCAAGGGGAGGTTAAAGCGATAGAGAGTGAGATCACGGGGAGGTTAAATTGACAGAAAGTGAATTCATTGGGAGATTAAAGGGACAGAGAGTGAGATCACGGGGAGGTTAAAGGGACTGAGAGTGAGGTCAAGGGGTGGTTAAAGGGACTGAGAGTGAGATCAAGGGGAGGTTAATGGTACAGACAGTGAGATCATGGGGAGGTTAAAGGGACCGAGAGTAAGATCAAGGGGAGGTTAACGGGACAGAGAGAGAGATCACGGGGAGTTTAAAGGGACTGAGAGTGAGATAACAGGGAGGTTAAATTGACAGAGACTGAATTCAATGGGAGGTTAAATGGACAGAGAGTGAGATCACGGGGAGGTTCATGGGAAAGCTTTTGTGATCACGGGGAGGTTAAAGGGACAGAGACTGAGATCACGGGGATGTTAAAAAGACAGAGAGTGAGATCACAGGAAGGGTAAAGGGAAAGTGGGTGAGATCACGGGGAGATTAAAGGGACAGAGAGTGAGATCACACAAAGGTTGATGGGACAGAGAACGAAATCAGCGGAAGTTTACATCGACAGAGTGAGATCACGGGGAGGTTAATTGGAGTGAGAGGGAGATCACGGGGATGTTAAAGTGAAAGAGAGTGAGATCACGGGAAGGTTAATGGGAAAGGGAATGAGATCACGGGGAGGTTAAAGGGACAGAGAGTGAGATCACGGGGAGGTTCAAGGGACAGAGAGTGAGATCATGGTGTTGTTTAAGGGACAGAGTGAGCTTACGGGGAGGTTAAAGTGAAAGAGAGTGAGATCACGGGGACGTTAAAGGGACAGAGAGTGAGATCACATGGAGGTTACAGTGAAAGAGAGTGAGATCACGGGAAGGTTAACGTGACAGAGAGTGAAATCACGGGGAGGTTAAAGGGAAAGGGAATGAGATCACAAGGAGGTTAAAGGGACAGAGGGTGAGATCACGGGGAGGTTAAATTGACAGTTAGTGAGATCACGGGGAGGTTAAAGCGACAGAAACTGAGGTCACGGGGACGTTAAAGGGACAGAGAGTGAGATCACGGGGAGTTTAAAGTGATAGAAGGTGAGGTCACGGGAAGGTTAAAGTGACAGAGTGAGATCACGGGGAGGTTAAAAGGACAGAGAGTGAGATCACGGGGAAGTTAAAGGGACTGAGAGAGAGATCACGGGGATGTTAAAGGGACAGAGAGTGACATCATGGGGAGGTTCAAGGGAAAGCTTTTGAGATCATGGGGAGGTTAAAGGGACAGAGAGTGAGATCACGGGGAAGTTCAAGGGACAGAGAGTGAGATCACAGGAGATTAAAGGAACAGAGTGTGAGATCACGGGGAGGTTAAATTGACAGAGAGTGAATTCAATGGGAGGTTAAAGGGACACAGAGTGAGATCACGGGGAGGTTCAAGGGACAGAGAGTGAGATCAAGGGGAGGTTAAAGGGACAGATTATGAGATCACGGGGAGGTTAAAGTGACAGAGACTGAGATCACGGGGAGGTTAAAGGGACAGAGGGTGAAATCACCGGGAGGTTAAAGGGACAGAGGGTGAAATCACCGGGTGGTTAAATTGACATTCAGTGAGATCACGGGGAGGTTAAAAGGAAAGAGAGTGAGATCACGGGGAGGTTAAAAAGACCGAGAGTGAGATCACAGGGAGTTGAAAGGGAAAGACAGTGAGATCACGGGGAGGTTAAAGGATCAGAGAGTGAGATCACGGGGAGGTTAATGGGACAGAGAGTGAGATCACGGGGAGTTTAATGGGAGAGAGAGGGAGATCACGGGGAAGTTAAAGGGACTGAGAGTGAGATCACGGGGAGGTTAAAGGGACAGAGAGTGAGATCATGGTGAGGTTAAAGGGACAGAGATTGAGATCACCGGGAGTTTAAAGTTACAGAGAGCGAGATCACAGGGAGGTTAACGGGACAGATAGTGAGATCGCGGGGAGGTTAAAGGAACAGGGAGTGAGATCACGGGGAGGTTAAAGGGACAGAGACTGAGATCACCGGGAGTTTAAAGGGTAAGACAATGAGATCACGGGGAGGTTATAGAGACAGAGAGTGAGATCACGGGGAGGTTAAAGTGACAGAGACTGAGATCACGGGGACGTTAAAAAGACAGAGAGTGAGATCACAGGAAGGGTAAAGGGAAAGTAAGTGAGATCACGGGGAGGTTAAAGGGACAGAGAGTGAGATCACACGAAGGTTGATGGGACAGAGAATGAGATCAGCGGGAGTTTACATCGACAGAGTGAGATCACGAGGAGTTTAAAGGGACAGTGAGTGAGATCACGCGGAGTTTAAAGGGACAGTGTGTGAGATCACGGTGAAGTTAATGGGAGAGAGAGGGAAATCACAGGGAAGTTAAAGGGACTGAGAGTGAGATCATGGTGAGGTTAAAGGGACAGAGAGTGAAATTACTGGGAGATTAAAGCAACGGAGAGTGAGATCACGGAAGATTAAAGGGACAGAGAGTGTGATCACGGGGAGGTTAAAGGGATAGAGAGTGAGATCACACGAAGGTTAATGGGACAGTGAGTGAGATCAGCGGAAGTTTACATGGACAGAGTGAGATCACGCGGAGTTTAAAGGGACAGTGAGTGAGATCACGGGGAGGTAATAGGATCAGAGAGTGAGATCACGGTGAGGTTAAAGCGACAGAGAGTGAGATCTCGGAGAGGTTAAAGTGACAGAGAGTGAGATCACGGGGAGGCTAAAGGGATAGAGGGTGAAATCACGGGGAAGTTAAAGGGACAGTAAGTGAGATCACGGGGAGGCTAAAGGGATAGAGGATGAGATCACGGGGAGGTTAAAGGGACAGTAAGTGAGATCACGGGGAGGCTAAAGGGATAGAGGGTGAAATCACGGGGAAGTTAAAGGGACAGTAAGTGAGATCACGGGGAGGCTAAAGGGATAGAGGATGAGATCACGGGGAAGTTAAAGGGACAGTAAGAGAGATCACGGGGAGGCTAAAGGGACAGAGGGTCAGATCACGGGGATGTTAAATGGTCAGAGAGTCAGATCAAGGGGAGGTTAATGGGACAGAGTGTGAGATCACAGGGAGGTTAAAGGGACAGAGAGTGAGATCACGGGGAAGTTAAAGGGTCTGAGAGTGAGATCATGGTGAGGTTAAAGGGAGAGAGAGGGAGATCACGGGGAAGTTAAAGGGACTGAGAATGAAATCACGGGGAGGTTAAAGGGACAGAGAGTGAGATCATGGGGATGTTGAAGGGACTGAAAGTGAGATCATGCTGAGGTTAAAGGGACAGTGAGTGAGATCACAGGGAGGTTAAAGGGACAGAGAGTGAGATCAAGGGGAGGTTAAAAAGACAGAGTGTGATCACGGGGATGTTAAAGGGACAGAGAGTGAGATCACCAGGAGTTGAAAGGGAAAGACAGTGAGATCACAGGGAGGATAAACGGACAGACGGTGAGATCACCGGGAGGTTAAATTGACAGTTAGTGAGATCACGGGGAAGTTAAAGGGACTGAGAGAGAGATCACGGGGATGTTAAAGGGACAGAGAGTGAGATCACGGGGAGGTTAAAAAGACAGAGAGTGAAATCACGGGGAAGTTAAAGGGACAGAGAGAGAGATCACGGGGATGTTGAAGGGACAGAGAGTGAGATCACCGGGTGTTGAAAGGGAAAGAGCGACATCACGGGGAGGTTCAAGAGAAAGCTTTTGAGATCACAGGGAGGTTAAAGGGACAGAGTGTGACATCACGGGGAGGTTAAAGGGACAGAGAGTGAGATCACGGAGAGGTTAAAGGGACAGAGAATGAGATCACGGGGAGGTTAAAAAGACAGAGAGTGAGATCACGGGGAAGTTCAAGGGACAGTGAGTGAGATCACAGGAAGGGTAAAGGGAAAGTGGGTGAGATCACGGGGAGATTAAAGGGACAGAGAGTGAGATCACACGAAGGTTGATGGGACAGAGAATGAGATCAGTGGAAGTTTACATCGACAGAGTGAGATCACGCGGAGTTTAAAGTGACAGTGAGTGAGACCACGGGGAAGTTAAAGGGACAGAGAGTGAGATCATGGTGAGGTTAAAGGGACAAAGAGTGAGATCACGGGAGATTAAAGGGACAGAGTGTGAGATCACAGGGAGGTTAAAGGGACACAGAGTGAGATCACGGGGAAGTTAAAGGGACAGAGAGTGAGATCACGGGGAGGTTAAAGGGAACGGGAATGAGATCACGGGGAGGTTAAAGGGACAGAGGGTGAAATCACCGGGAGGTTAAATTGACATTCAGTGAGATCATGGGGAGGTTAAAGGGAAAGAGAGTGAGATCAAGGGGAGGTTAAAGGGACAGAGAGTGAGATCACAGGGAAGTTAAAGCAACAGAGAGTGTGATCATGGGGATGTTAAAGGGACAGAGAGTGAGATCACCGGGAGTTGAAAGGGACAGAGAGTGAGATCATGGGGAAGTTCAAGGGACAGAGAGTGAGATCACGGGCAGGATAAAGGGACTGAGAGTGAGATCAAGGGGAGGTTAAAGGGACTGAGAGTGAGATCAAAGGGAGGTTAAAGGGACAGAGAGTGAGATCAAGGGGAGGTTAAAGCGATAGAGAGTGAGATCACGGGGAGGTTAAATTGACAGAAAGTGAATTCATTGGGAGATTAAAGGGACAGAGAGTGAGATCACGGGGAGGTTAAAGGGACTGAGAGTGAGGTCAAGGGGTGGTTAAAGGGACTGAGAGTGAGATCAAGGGGAGGTTAATGGTACAGACAGTGAGATCATGGGGAGGTTAAAGGGACCGAGAGTAAGATCAAGGGGAGGTTAACGGGACAGAGAGAGAGATCACGGGGAGTTTAAAGGGACTGAGAGTGAGATAACAGGGAGGTTAAATTGACAGAGACTGAATTCAATGGGAGGTTAAATGGACAGAGAGTGAGATCACGGGGAGGTTAAAGGGACAGAGAGTGATATCACGAGGAGGTTAACAAAACACAATGAGGTCACGGGGAAGTTTAAGGGAAAGTGAGTGAGTTCATGGGGAGTTTAAAGGGACAGAGCGTGTGATCACGGGGATGTTAAAGGGACAGAGAGTGAGATCACGGGCAGGATAAAGGGACACAGAGTGATATCACGGTGAGGTTAATGGGACAGAGAGTGAGATCACGGGGAGGTTATAGGGACAGAGAGTGAGATCACGGGGATGTTAAAGGGACAGAGAGTGTGATAACGGGGAGGTTAAAGGGACAGAGACTGAGATCACCGGGGGTTTAAAGGGTAAGACAATGAGATCACGGGGAGGTTATAGGGACAGAGAGTGAGATCACGGGGAGGTTCATGGGAAAGCTTTTGAGATCACGGGGAGGTTAAAGGGACAGAGACTGAGATCACGGGGATGTTAAAAAGACAGAGAGTGAGATCACGGGGAAGTTCAAGGGACAGAGAGTGAGATCACAGGAAGGGTAAAGGGAAAGTAAGTGAGATCACCGGGAGACTAAAGGGACAGAGAGTGAGATCAAAGGAAGGGTAAAGGGAAAGTAAGTGAGATCACCGGGAGATTAAAGGGACAGAGAGTGAGATCACACGAAGGTTGATGGGACAGAGAATGAGATCAGCGGGAGTTTACATCGACAGAGTGAGATCACGCGGAGTTTAAAGGGACAGTGAGTGAGATCACGGGGAGGTTAATGGGACAGAGAGTGAGATCACGGTGAGGTTAATGGGAGAGAGAGGGAAATCACAGGGAAGTTAAAGGGACTGAGTGTGAGATCATGGTGAGGTTAAAGGGACAGAGAGTGAAATTACTGGGAGATTAAAGCAACGGAGAGTGAGATCACGGGGAGATTAAAGGGACAGAGAGTGAGATCACGGGGAGGTTAAAGGGACAGAGAGTGAGATCACGGGGAGGTTAAAGGGACAGTAAGTGAGATCACGGGGAGGCTAAAGGGATAGAGAGTGAGATCACACGAAGGTTAATGGGACAGTGAGTGAGATCAGCGGAAGTTTACATGGACAGAGTGAGATCACGCGGAGTTTAAAGGGACAGAGGGTCAGATCACGGAAGGTTAAATGAGCAGAGACTGAGATCACGTGGAGGTTAAAGGGACAGAGGGTCAGTTCACGGGGATGTTAATTGGTCAGAGAGTCAGATCAAGGGGAGGTTAATGGGACAGTAAGTGAGATCACGGGGAGGATAAAGGGACAGAGTGTGAGATCACGGGGATGTTGAAGGGACTGAAAGTGAGATCATGCTGAGGTTAAAGGGACAGAGAGTGAGATCACGGGGAGGTTAAAGGGACAGAGAGTGAGATCACGGGGAGGTTAAAGGGACAGTGAGTGAGATCACGGGGAATTTAAAGGGACAGAGAGTGAGATCACGGGGAATTTAAAGGGACAGAGAGTGAGATCACGAGGATGTTAACAAGAGAGAGTGAGATCACGGGGAAGTTTAAGGGATAGAGAGTGATATCACGGGGAGTTTAAAGGGACAGAGCGTGTGATCACGGGGAGGTTATAGGGAAAGAGAGTGAGATCACGGGGAGGTTAAAAAGACAGAGAGTGAGATCACGGGGAGGTTAAAGGGACAGAGAGTGAGATCACGGGGTGTTTAAAGGGAAGGACAGTGAGATCACGGGGAGGTTATAGGGACAGAGGTTGAGATCACGGGGAAGTTAAAGGGACAGTAAGTGAAATCACAGGGACGCTAAATGGATGGAGAGTGAGATCACACGAAGGTTAATGGGACAGAGAGTGAGATCAGCGGAAGTTTACATGGACAGAGTGAGATCATGAGGAGTTTAAAGGGACAGAGGGTCAGATCACGGGGATGTTAATGGGAGAGAGAGGGAGATCACGGGGAAGTTAAAGGGACTGAGAGTGAGATCATGGTGAGGTTAAAGGGACAGAGAGTGAGATCACGGGGAGATTAATGGGACAGAGAGTGAGATTACGGGGAGGTTAAAGGGACAGTGAATGAAATCACGGGGAGGTTAACGGGACAGAGAGTGAGATCACGGGGAAGTTAAAGTGACAGAGATTCAGATCAACGGGAGTTTAAAGGGACTGATAGTAAGATCACAGGGAGGTTAAAGGGACAGAGACTGCGATCACGGGGAGGTTAAAGGGACTGAGAGTGAGAACAAGGTGAGTTTAAAGGGCCAGAGAGTAGATCATGCTGAGGTTAAAGGGCCAGAGATTCAGATCACGGGGAGTTTAAAGGGAGAGAGAGTAAGATCATAGGGAGGTTAAAGGGTCAGAGAGTTAGATAATGGGGATGTTAAAGGGCCAGAGAGTGAGATCATGGGGAGTTTAAAGGGACAGAGGGTGAGAGCACAGGGAGGTTAAAGGGACAGAGAGTGAGATCACGGGGTGGTTTAAGGGACAGAGATTGAGATCAGGTGGAGTTTAAATGGACAGAGGGTGAGATCACAGGGAGTTTGAAGGGACAGAGAATGAGATCTCGGGTAGGTTAAAGGTTCAGAGAATGCGATCAGGATGATGTTAAAGGGACAGAGATTGAGATCACGGCGAGGTTAAACGGACTGTGACTGAGATCACGGAGAAGTTAAAGGGACAGAGAGTGAGATCATGTGGAGGTTAAGGAGACAGGGAGTGAGATCACGGGGTCGTTAAGGGGACAGAGATTGAGATCACGGGGAAGTTAAATGGACAGAGAGTGAAATCACGGGGAGGTTTAAGTGACAGAGATTGAGATCACGGGGAAGTTAAATGGACAGAGAGTGAGATCACGGCGAGGTTAAATGGACTGTGAGTGAGATCACAGAGAAGTTAAAGGGACAGAGAGTGAGATCATGGGGAGGTTAAGGAGACAGAGAGTGAGATCACGGGGTCGTTAAGGGGACAGAGATTGAGATCACGGTGAAGTTAAATGGACAGAGAGTGAGATGACGGGGAGGTTAAAGTGACAGAGATTGAGATCACGGGGAAGTTAAATGGACAGAGAGTGAGATCAAGGGGAGGTTAATGGAGAGAGATTGAGATTACGGGGAGGTTCAAGGGACAGAGTTTGAGATCACGTAGAGGTTAAAGTGACAGAGAGTCATTTCAAGGGGAGTTTAAAGGGACAGATAGTAAGATCACATGGAGGTTAATGGGTCAGAGAGTTAGATCACAGGGAGGATAAAGCAACAGAGAGTGACATCACAGGTTGGTTAAAGGGACAGAGAGTGAGATCACGGGGAGGTTAAACGGACTGTGAGTGAGATCACGGAAAGTTTAAAGGGACAGAGAGTGAGATCACGTAGAGGTTAAAGTGACAGAGAGTCATTTCAAGGGGAGTTTAAAGGGACAGATAGTAAGACCACAAGGAGGTTAATGGGTCAAGAGTTAGATCACGGGGAGGATAAAGGGGCTGAGAGTGAGATCACAGGGTGGTTAAAGCAACAGAGAGTGACATCACAGGTTGGTTAAAGGGACCGAGAGTGAGATAACGGGGAGGTTAAAGGGACAATGAGTGATATCACGGGGAGGTTAAAGGGACAGAGAGTGAGATGACGGGGAGGTTAAAGGGACAGAGAGTGAGATGACGGGGACGTTAAAGGGACAGGGAGTAAGATCACGGGGAGGTTAAAGGGACAGAGAGTGAGATCACGGGGAGGTTAAAGGGACAGGGAGTAAGATCACGGGGAGATTAAAGGTAAAGCGAATGAAATCATGGGGAGGTTAACGGGACAGAGAGTGAGATCACGGGAAGGTTCAAGGGAAAGATTTTGAGATCACGGAGAGGTTAAAGTGACAGAAAGTGAGATCATGGAAGGGTTAAAGGGACAGAGAGTGAGATCACCGGGTGGTTTAAGGGACAGAGTGAGATCACGGGGTGGTTAAAGGGACAGAATTAGATCACGGGGAGGTTAAAGGGATAGCGAGTGAGATCACGTGGAGGTTAATGGAACAGAGAGTGAGATCACGAAGGCATTAATGGGACATAGACTGAGGTCACGTGGAGGTTAAAGGGACAGTAATTGAGATCACGGGGACATTAACGGGACATAGACTGAGGTCATGGGGTGGTTAAAGGGATAGAGACTGAGATCACGGGGAGGTTAAAGTGACAGAGATTCAGATCAAGGGGAGTTTAAAGGGACAGATAGTAAGATCACAGGGAGGTTAAAGTGTCAGAGAGTTTGATCACAGAGAGATTAAAGGGACAGAGACTGAGATCACGGAGAGGTTATAGGGACATAGAGTGATATCACGGGGAGGTTCAAGGGAAAGCTTTTGAGATCGCGGGGAGGTTAAAGGGACAGAGGGTGAGATCACGGGGAGGTTAAAGGGACAGAGAGTGAGATCACACGAAGGTTAATGGGACAGAGAGTGAGATCAGCGGAAGTTTACATGGACAGAGTGAGATCATGACGAGTTTAAAGGGACAGAGGGTCAGATCACGGGGATATTAATGGGAGAGAGAGTGAGATCACGGGGAAGTTAAAGGGACTGAGAGTGAGATCATGGTGAGGTTAAAGGGACAGAGAGTGAGATCACGGGGAGGTTAAATGGACAGAGAGTGAGATCACGGGGAGGTTAAAGTGACAGAGAGTGAGATCACGGGGAGGTTAAAGGGAAAGAGTGTGAGATCACGGGGAGGTTAAAGGGACAGAGAGTGATATCACGAGGAGGTTAACAAGTCAGAGTGAGATCACGGGGAAGTTTAAGGGACAGAGAGTGAGTTCAAGGGGAGTTTAAAGGGACAGAGCGTGTGATCATGGGGAGGTTATAGTGACAGAGAGTGAGTTCACTGGAAGTTTAAAGGGACAGAGAGTGAGATCAGGGGGAGTTTAAATGGAGAGAGGGTGAGATCATGGGGAGTTTGAAGGGACAGAGACAGAGATCACCGGTAGGTTAAATGTTCAGAGAATGCGATCAGGATGAGGTTAAAGGGACAGAGAGAGAGATCACTGTGAGGTTAAACAGATTGTGAGTGAGATCACGGGGAGTTTAAAGGGACAGAGAGTGATATCACAGGGAGGTTAAATGGACAGAAAGTTAGATCACGGGGAGGTTCAAGGGACAGTAAGTGAGATCACGGGGACATTAACGTGTCATAGACTGAGGTCACAGGGAGGTTAAAGGGGCAGAGTGAGAGATCACGGGATGGTTAAAGGGACAGAGAGTGAGATCACGGGGAGGTTAAAGGAACATAGAGTGAGATCACGGGGAGGCTAAAGGGACAGAGACTGAGATCAAGGGTAGGTTAATGGGACAGAGAGAGAGATCACGGGGTGGTCAGAGGGATAGAGAGTGAGATCACGGGGAGGTTAAATTGACAGAGAGTGAATACAATGGGAGGTTAAAGGGACAGAGAGTGAGATCACAGGGAGGTTGAATGGACAGAGATTGAGATTACGGGGTGGTTTAAGGGACAGACTGAGATCACGGGGAGGTTAAAGGGACAGAGAATGCGATGAGGATGAGATTAAAGGGACTGAGAGTGAGATCACAGGGAGGTTCAAGGGACTGAGAGTGAGATCACGGTGAGTTTAAAGGACCAGAGTCAGATCATGGTGAGGTTAAAGGGACAGAAAGTCAGATCCTGGGTAGTTTAAAGGGTCAGGGAGTTAGATAACGGGGAGGTTAAAGGACCAGAGGGTGAGATCAGGGGGAGTTTAAAGGGACAGAGAGAGAGATCACAGGGGGTTAAATGGCAAGAGAGTGAGATTACTGGGAGATTAAAGGGACAGAAAGTGAGATCATGGGGAGGTTAAAGGGACAGAGAGTGAGATCACGGGGAGATTAAAGGGACAGACAGTGAGATCACGAGGAGGTTAAAGGGACAGAGTGTGAGATGACGGGGAGGTTAAAGTAACTGAGAGTGAGATCACAGGGAGGTAAAGGGACAGAGAGTGAGATCACGGGGAGGTTAAAGGTACAGAGAGTGAGATCACGGGGAGGTTAAAGGGACAGTGAATGAAATCATGGGGAGGTTAACGGGACAGAGAGTGAGATCACGGGGAGGTTAAAATGACAGAGATTCAGATCAAGGGGAGTTTAAAGGGACTGATAGTAAGATCACAGGGAGGTTAAAGTGACTGAGAGTGAGATCAAGGTGAGTTTAAAGGGCCAGAGAGTGAGATCATGGGGAGTTTAAAGGGACAGAGGGTGAGTGCACAGGGAGGTTAAAGGGACAAAGAGTGAGATCACGGGATGGTTTAAGGGACAGAGTGAGATTGCGGGGAGGTTAAAGGGACAGAGAGTGAAATCACGGAGAGGTTAAAAAGAAAGAGAGTGAGATCACGGGGAGGTTGAATGGACAGAGAGTGAGATCACGGGGAGGTTAAAGGGACAGATTTAGATCACGGGGAGGTTAAAGGGATAGCGAGTGAGATCACGTGGAGGTTAATGGAACAGAGAGTGAGATCACGGGAGGTTAAAGGTACAAAGAGTGAGATCACGGAGAGGTTAAAGGGATAGTGAATGAAATCAAGGGGAGGTTAACGGGACAGAGAGTGAGATCACGGGGAGGTTAAAGTGACAGAGATTCAGATCAAGGGGAGTTTAAAGGGACAGATAGTAAGATCATAGGGTGGTTAAAGGTTCAGGGAGTTAGATCACGGGGAAGTTAAAGGGCCTGAGAGTGAGATCACAGGGGGATTAAAGGGACAGAGACTGAGATCACGGGGAGGTTAAAGGGACTGAGAGTGAGATCAAGGTGAGTTTAAAGGGCCAGAGAGTCAGATCATGGTGAGTTTAAAGGGCCAGAGAGTCAGATCACGGGGAGTTTAAAGGGACAGAGAGTAAGATCACAGGGAGGTTAAAGGGTCAGACAGTTAGATAACGGGGAGTTTAAAGGGCCAGAGAGTGAGATCACGGGGTGGTTTAAGGGACAGAGTGAGATCACAGGGAAATTAAAGGGTCAGAGTGTTAGATAACGGGGAGGTTAAAGGGACAGAGACTGAGATCACATGAAGGTTAAAGGGACAGAGAGTGAGATCACGGAGAGGTTAAAAAGAAAGAGAGTGAGATCACGGGGAAGTTAAAGGGACAGGGAGTGAGATCACGGGGAGGTTAATGGGACAGGGAGTGAGATCACGGGGAGGTTAATGGGACAGAGAGTGAGATCACGGGGAGATTAATGGGACAGAGAGTGAGATCACGGGGAGGTTAATGGGACAGAGAGTGAGATCACGGGGAGGTTAATGGGATAGGGAATGAAATCATTGGTAGGTTAATGGGACAGAGAGTGAGATCACGGGGAGGTTAAGGGAAAGATTTTAAGACCATGTGGAGGTTAAGGGGACAGAGAGTGAGATCACGGGGAGATTAAAGGGATAGAGAATTAGATCACAGGGAGGTTAACAGGACAGATAGTGAGATCACGGGGAGGTTAAAGGACCAGAGAGTGAGATAACGGTGAGTTTAAAGGGCCAGAGAGTCAGATCATGGTGAGGTTAAAGGGACAGAAAGTCAGATCCTGGGTAGTTTAAAGGGTCAGAGAGTTAGATAACGGGGAGGTTAAAGGACCAGAGAGTGAGATCAGGGGGAGTTTCAAGGGACAGAGAGTGAGATCACAGGGGGTTAAATGGCAAGAGAGTGATATTACTGGGAGATTAAAGGGACAGAGAGTGAGATCACAGGGAGGTCAGATGGACAGAGAGCGAGATCACGAGGTGGTTTAAGGGACAGGGTGCGATCACGGGGAGGTTAGAGGTATAGCGAGTGAGATCACGGGGAGGTTAATGGAACAGAGATTGAGATCACTAGGAGGACAGATTGTGAGATGACGGGGAGGTTAAAGTAACAGAGTGAGATCACGGGGAGGTTAAAGGGACAGTGAAAGAAATCACGGGGAGATTAAAGGGACTGAGAGAGAGAACAAGGTGAGTTTAAAGGGCCAGAGAGTCAGATCATGGTGAAGTTCAAGGGCCAGAGATGCAGATCACGGGGGGTTTAAAGGGAGAGAGAGTGAGATCAAGGGGAGTTTAAAGGGACAGAGATTGAGAATACGGGGAGGTTAAAGTTTCAGAGAGTGAGATCACGGGAAGGTTAAAGGGACAGAGAGTGAGATCACGGGAAGGTTAAAGGGACAGAGGGTGAGATAACGGGGAGTTTAAAGGGTCAGAGAGTGAGTTCACGGGGAGTATAAAGGCACAGAGAGTGAGATCACGGAGAGGTTAAAGGTATAGAGGATGACATCACGGGGAGGTTAAAGGTACAGAGGGTGAGACCACGGGGAATTTAAAGGGACAGAGAGTGAGATCACGGGGAGGTTAACGGGACTGAGAATGAGAGCACTGGGAGGTTAAAGGGACAGAGAGTCAGATCACGGCGAGGTTCAATGGACTGAGTGTGAGAACATGGGGAGGTTACAGGGTAAGAGAGTAAGATCATGAGGACTGTAAAGGGACAGAGAGCATCACTGGGATGTTGAAGTGACAGAGAGTGAGATCACTGGGAGCTGAAAGGGACAGAGAGTGAGATCACTGGGAGCTGAAAGGGACAGAGATTGAGATCACGGCGAGGTTATAGGAACAGAGTGTGAGATCACAGGGTGTTTAAAGGGACAGATCATGGGGAGGTTAAAGGGACAGAGATTGAGATCACAGGGTGGTTAAAGGGACAGATCACTGGGAGGTTAAAGGGACAGAGATTGAGATCACTGGGTGGTTAAAGGAACAGAGTGTGAGATCACAGGGTGTTTAAAGGGATAGATCACGGGGTGGTTAAAGGGACAGAGAGTGAGATCACAGGGTGGTTAAAGGGACAGAGATTGAGATCACTGGGTGGTTAAAGGGACAGAGAGTGAGATCATGGGTGGTTAACGGGACAGAGAGTGAGATCATGGGTGGTTAACGGGACAGAGAGAGAGATCACGGGGAGGTTAAAGGGACAGAGAGTGAGATCACCGTGAGGTTAAAGGGACAGAGAGTGAGCTCACAGGGAAGGTAAAGGGATTGAGAGTGGAATCACGGGAAGGTTTAAAAGACAGAGAGTGAGATCACGTGGAGTGTAAAGGGACTGAGAGTGAGATCATGTGGAGGATAAAGGGTAAGAGAATATGATCATGTGGCAGTTAAAGGGACAGAGTGTGAGATCACGGGGAGGATAAAGGGACAGAGAGTGAGATCACGGCAAGTTTAAAGAGAAAGTGAGTGAGGTCACAGTGTTGTTAAAGGGACAGATCACGGAGAGGTTAAAGGGACAGAGAGAGAGATCACGGGGAGTTTAAAGGGACAGAGAGTGAGATCACGAGGAGGTTACAGCGACTCAGACTGAGATCACGGGGAGGTTAAAGAGACATTGAGAAACTAACTCAGCAGAGTAAACTGTTCATTATAGACACCCATCGACACAACTCCCAGTGATGGTGACAAGAGATAAAGGACCAAGCCTTTCTAGAGTAGAGATCGTCAGAAGGTTTTTCCCAGGGTGGAAGAGTCAATTACTAGGGGGACATCGATTTAAGGTGAGAGGAGAAAACTATCGAGGAGATGTGCGGGGCAAGTTTTTTACACAGAGGGTAGTGAGTGTCTGGAATTCGCTGCCAGAGGAGGTGGTGGAAGCAGGTACGATAGTGATGTTTAAGAGGCAGCTTGACAAATACATGACTAGGATGGGAATAGAGGGATACGGACCCCGGAAGTGCAAAATGTTTTAATTTGACGGGCAATATGATGGGTGGAGGCTTGGAGGGCCGAAGGGCCTGTTCCTGTGCTGTACTTTTCTCTGTTCTCTGATCTCGGGTGTGGTTGGTTGAAAGAGATTAAATTAAACAGGTCCAAAACTCTCCAGTTGGAAGCAGGGCGACTGTCAGAGCTGCTAAAGAAATGTGACCCTGTCTGCAAGGACAGTGAGCTGGGGAACAATCCAAAGCCTACAGCAACCTCCTGGCTTCCTGAAACCAAGTCCAATGCCAAAAGCCCTGAGGGAGAAGGTTGATGCTGAGCTGAACCAGCTAGAGAGGCTGGGCGTCAGAAAAGTGGCTCAGTTCTCAGAGTGGGCAGCACCCCTAGTCCCTGGCCTTAAACCAGACCCGCCCATCCGGATCTGTGGGGGACTGTCAACTAACGGTCAACAGAGCGGCCAAGCTGCACAGGTACCCTATTCCCAAGATTGACCACCTCTGTACCAAACTAGCAGGAAGGACAATGTATACAAAGCTTCACATGAGGAACACGTATCAGACAGGTGGAGGGACAGGTAGTATTGAGGAGGTGGAGAGGCTGCAGAAGGATTTGGACAGGTTAGGAGAATGGGCAAAGAAGTGGCAGATGGAATACAACGTGGGGAAGTGTGAGGTCATGCACTTTGGTAGGAGGAATAGAGACATAGACTATTTTCTAAATGGGGAGAGAATTCAGAAATCTGGAGTGCAAAGGGACTTGGGAGTCCTAGTCCAGGATTCTCTTTAGGTTAATTTGCAAGTTGAGTCGGTAGTTAGGAAGGCAAATGCAATGTTGGCATTTATTTCGAGAGGACTAGAATATAAAAGCAGGGATGTGCTGCTGAGGCTTTATAAGGCTCTGGTTAGACCACATTTAGAATATTGTGAGCAATTTTGGGCCCCGTATCTCAGGAAGGATGTGCTGGCCCTGGAGAGGGTCCAGAGGAGGTTCACGAGAACGATCCCAGGAATGAAAGGCTTAACATTTGAGGAACGTTTGAGGACTCTGGGTCTATACTCGATTAGAGTTTAGAAGGATGAGGGGGGATCTGATTGAAACTTACAGAATACTGAAAGGCCTGGATAGAGTGGACATGGGGAAGATGTTTCCATTAGTAGGAGAGACTAGGACCCGAGGGCACAGCCTCAGAGTAAAGGGAAGACCTTTTAGAACAGAGATGAGGAGAAAATTCTTTAGGCCAGGGAGTGGGGAATCTATGGAATTCATTGCCACAGAAGGCTGTGGAGGCCGGGTCATTGAGTGTATTTAAGACCGAGATAGATCGGCTCTTGATTGGTAAGGGGATCAAAGGGGAGAAGGTGGGAGAATGGGGTTGAGAAACTTATCAGCCATGATTGAATGGCGGAGCAGACTCGATGGGCCGAATGGCCTAATTTCTGGTATTATGTTCTAATCCTTGTGTTGTTGTGTTAGGGAGTGCAGCACGCGTGGAGGGCGGGATTCCTCTGGAGGTCCCGGCCCAGCAACCCTCCCTCCGGCCAGGTCGGATGACCCCACTGCCCGTCTCCCCGTCGCCCCCCCCCCCCGACCCCCCACAAACCCCACCTCCCCCAACTCTCTCTCCCTCTCTCCTGCCACCCATGGGATCTCCCACAGCCGCCACGTGGTTGGGGTTGGCTGGTGCGCCGGACGGTGATGTGGGTGAGTGACGGTGATGGGGGGGTTGGTTAATGAGGGGGGGAGGGGAAGGAGGACCCTCCTCAACCAAATTAAAACTGCCAATCCCTCCTCTCCCCCGCAAACCCCCTAGTGACGTCATAAGGGGCGGGGCGTGTCTTTGCCCGCAGGCCCCGCCCCGACCCGCTTCCCTACACCGCCCACAACCCAACGTGTCCCACCCTCAACCGCTTGAACCAATCGTCACAAAGCTCCTCCCCACATCCCTCTCCTGATTGGCTTGATCGGTTTGTGACTTCACAATGGGAGGGGGCAGGGCGGAGCGCCGCTGGCCTTTATAAAGGGGGCCGAGTTGGGGGTGGAGCTGCTCTGGGCCCCGCCCATTCCGCAGTCAGTGCCACCGCTGGGTCGGTGTTCGTTTTGCGGTGAAGGGAGAGGGAAGAGGTGTCGACGGGTGTGTCGGGCGCCGCTGGTGAGTCATGGTCGCCTCTTGTTGTGGTCGGAGGAGCTCCTGGGGCTGCAGCGAGAGGAAGGAGCCGGGAGAGAGAGAGAGAGAGAGAGAAGAGGCGCAAAGCCCGCCCGCCGCGGCCGCCCCGCTCGCCGCATCCTGAATTCCCGCTACATGGACGGCGGGGCTGGGTCGGACCGAGCGAAGCGGCGGCGGCGGCGGAGAGGGTGAGATCGTAACTTGTATTTTATCCCCCTCCTCCCCTAACCCCCCCCCACCAATACCCTCCCCTAACCCCCCTCCTTCACTCTCCTCCAATACCCTCCCCTAACCCCCCTCCTTCACTCTCCTCCAATACCCTCCCCTAACCCCCCTCCTTCACTCTCCTCCAATACCCTCCCCTAACCTCCCCTCCTTCACTCTCCTCCAATACCCTCCCCTAACCTCCCCTCCTTCACTCTCCTCCAATACCTTCCCCTAACCTCCCCTCCTTTACTCTCCTCCAATACCTTCCCCTAACCTCCCCTCCTTCACTCTCCTCCAATACCCCACCCACCCACTGGATGTCTGTCCTACAGGTGGAATCCATCCTGAATTCCCACTCCATGGAGGGGGGAGGTGGTGTGGGGAACTTGGGGAACTGCCCACGGGCACAACAGTCCTCGCCCAGGTAAGTGAAGAGTTTGATAAGGGTTTGGGGAGAGAGCGGGACAGTGGGATTAGTTTGGGATTGACAGGGCGATTGGATGAGAGAGAGCTGGGCGATGGGATGAGAGAGAGCTGGGCGATGGGATGGGATGTGATAGAGAGAGCTGGGCGATGGGATGGGATGTGATATGAGAGAGAGCTGGGCGATGGGATGGGATGTGATATGAGAGAGAGCTGGGCGATGGGATGGGATGTGATATGAGAGAGAGCTGGGCGATGGGATGGGATGTGATATGAGAGAGAGCTGGGCGATGGGATGGGATGTGATATGAGAGAGAGCTGGGCGATGGGATGGGATGTGATATGAGAGAGAGCTGGGCGATGGGATGGGATGTGATATGAGAGAGAGCTGGGCGATGGGATGGGATGTGATATGAGAGAGAGCTGGGCGATGGGATGGGATGTGATATGAGAGAGAGCTGGGCGATGGGATGGGATGTGATATGAGAGAGAGCTGGGCGATGGGATGGGATGTGATATGAGAGAGAGCTGGGCGATGGGATGGGATGTGATATGAGAGAGAGCTGGGCGATGGGATGGGATGTGATATGAGAGAGAGCTGGGCGATGGGATGGGATGTGATATGAGAGAGAGCTGGGCGATGGGATGGGATGTGATATGAGAGAGAGCTGGGCGATGGGATGGGATGTGATATGAGAGAGAGCTGGGCGATGGGATGGGATGTGATATGAGAGAGAGCTGGGCGATGGGATGGGATGTGATATGAGAGAGAGCTGGGCGATGGGATGGGATGTGATATGAGAGAGAGCTGGGCGATGGGATGGGATGTGATATGAGAGAGAGCTGGGCGATGGGATGGGATGTGATATGAGAGAGAGCTGGGCGATGGGATGGGATGTGATATGAGAGAGAGCTGGGCGATGGGATGGGATGTGATATGAGAGAGAGCTGGGCGATGGGATGGGATGTGATATGAGAGAGAGCTGGGCGATGGGATGGGATGTGATATGAGAGAGAGCTGGGCGATGGGATGGGATGTGATATGAGAGAGAGCTGGGCGATGGGATGGGATGTGATATGAGAGAGAGCTGGGCGATGGGATGGGATGTGATATGAGAGAGAGCTGGGCGATGAGTTTGTGATTGATACAGGGATATGGGGGGGAAGAGTGTGACTTTCTGAGGGGTGTTGGGAACATTGGGGTAAATGGCTGGTCCGGTTCAGTTTCTGGCTAATGGTAACCCCCAGGATGTTGATAGTGGGGGTAGGGGGGTTACTGAGGTTTGTGGGGATTGGACACTGTGAAGCAGAGATTGAAATGGTGTTTGTGTCTCAACAGGGAGAGTCGGAAGTGCCGGGTACATCACTTCAGGAGCAGCCGTGTGTGATGGGAATCACTTTGAACGTCATGGGACACTGGCTGTATTCTCGCTTGTTGGGGACGGTCATTGTCGGGCAAAAGGGAGAAGCCTGGGGAGAATGAGACAACACAGCCAAGACAGGCCGAATGGACCTCCCGCGCTGGAACCATCCTGTGATTTGGAGATCGCCATTCAGCCCATTCTGCCTGCGCCAGCTCGTTGCAGCCGCCGGACGCACGCCTCCCGCGGCCGCCGGACGCACGCCTCCCGCGGCCGCCGGACGCACGCCTCCCGCGGCCGCCGGACGCACGCCTCCCGCGGCCGCCGGACGCACGCCTCCCGCGGCCGCCGGACGCACGCCTCCCGCGGCCGCCGGACGCACGCCTCCCGCGGCCGCCGGACGCACGCCTCCCGCGGCCGCCGGACGCACGCCTCCCGCGGCCGCCGGACGCACGCCTCCCGCGGCCGCCGGACGCACGCCTCCCGCGGCCGCCGGACGCACGCCTCCCGCGGCCGCCGGACGCACGCCTCCCGCGGCCGCCGGACGCACGCCTCCCGCGGCCGCCGGACGCACGCCTCCCGCGGCCGCCGGACGCACGCCTCCCGCGGCCGCCGGACGCACGCCTCCCGCGGCCGCCGGACGCACGCCTCCCGCGGCCGCCGGACGCACGCCTCCCGCGGCCGCCGGACGCACGCCTCCCGCGGCCGCCGGACGCACGCCTCCCGCGGCCGCCGGACGCACGCCTCCCGCGGCCGCCGGACGCACGCCTCCAACTGGGTTGACTGGACAGACAGGGTTAAACGCGATTTCTCTTTCACTAAACCATCCGGACTCTGCCTGATTGCCTTGAATTTGTCCAAGTGCCTGCTAGAAGCTTAATAAACTTTTTCAACATGATCAATGTTATGCTGACTGGCTTGTGGTTTCCTGCTTTCTGTCTCCGCTCATTTCAATAAAGGACTTACACAGGAAAATGGTCAATCTAATGGAACCTGCCCCAAATCTAGATAACTTGAGAAAATTAAAAACAACGTGTTAACAATCTCACGATCCACATCTTTTAAAACACTGCGATGAAGTCCATTAGCACCTGGGCACTTGTCAGCAAAACCCCAGTGAATGGCTCTCAAAAATACTGCTCACCACAGCACATCCTTAACAGCACATCCATAGCATGTCCCACACTCAGATACCATCTCCTCCCTCACTAACACACAGACCGTCCCAACCTCCGATACCAGCTTGCTTCACCAACAAACACCCTGTCCCACTCTCAGCTACCAGCCCCACCCTCACTAACACAGCCTGTCCCACTGTCAGATACCAGGTCCTCCCTCACTAAACACACAAACTGTCCCAGTCTAAGATACAAGCTGCACCCACAACAACACACAGCCTGTCCCAATCTCAAATACCAGCAACTTCCTCACTAACACACAGCCCCGTTCCACTCTCAGATACCAGCTCCTCCATCACTAACACACAGCGCGTTCCACACTCAGATACCAGCTCCACACTCACTAACACAGCCTATCCCACTATCAGATACCAACTCCTCCCTCACTAACACAAAAGCTGTTCCAGTCTCAGATACCAGCACCTTCCTCACTAAAACACAGCCTGTCCTACTCTCAGATACCAGCTCCTCCCTCACTACAACACAGCCTGTCCTACTCTCAGATTTCACTTCATCCCTCACTAACACACAGCCTGTCCCACTCTCTGATACCAGCTCCTCCCTCACTACAACACAGCCTGTCCTACTCTCAGATTCCACCTCCTCCCACACTAATACACAGCCTGTCCCACTCTCAGATACCAGCTCCTCCATCACTAACACAAACCCTGTCCCACTATGAGATATCCGCTCCTCACTCACTAACATACACCAATTCCACTTTCAGGTACCCTCACTAACACACAGCCTGTCCCACTCTCAGATACGAGCTCCTCCCTCAATAACACACAGTCTGTCCGAATCTCATAACAGCTCCCCCCTCACTAACACACAGCCTGTCCCACTCTGATACCAGCTCATCCTACACTAACAAACAGCATGTCCCACTCTCAGATACCAGCTCCTCCCTCACTAACAAACAGCCTGTCCCACTCTCAGATAACACCTCCTCCCTCACTGACACACAGCCTATCTGATTCTCAGATACCAGCTCCTCCCTCACTTACAACAGCCTGTCCCAATCTCAGATACCAGCTCTTCCCTCACTATCACATAACCTGTCTCTCTGTCCCTGAGACCAGCTCCTCCCTCACTAAAACAGAGCCCCTCCCAACATCCGATAACAGCACCTCCTTCACTAACAAACACCCTGTTCCACTCTCAGATACAAGTTCCTCCTTCACTAACACACAGCCTGTCCTGCTCTCAGATACCAGCTCCTCCCTCACTAACCAATAACCCATCCCACTCTCAGATACCACCTACTCCCTATCACACAGCCATTCCCACAATCAAATACCTGCTACTCCCTCACTAACAAACAGCCTGTCCCATTCTCAGTTACCAGCTCCTACCTCACTAACACACAGCCTGTCCCACTGTCAGATACCAGCTCCTCCCTCACTAACCAATAGCCCGTCCCACACTCAGATACCACCTACTCCCTATCACACAGCCCATCCCACAAGCAAATACCTGCTACTCCCTCACTAACACACAGCTTGTCCCACTCTCAGATACCACCACCTTACTCACTAATGCACAATCTGTGCCACGCTCAGATACCAGCTCCACCCTTACTAACACACAGCCCTTCCCACTCAGAAACCAGCTCCTCACTTAGCAACAAACAGCCCCTCCCACTCTGATGCCATCTCCTCCATGATTAAAACACAGACAGTCCCACTCTTAGATATCAGCTCCTCACTCATTAACACACAGGCTGTCCCACTCTCAGATACCAACTCCTCCCTCACTAACGCACAGACTGACTATCCCCCTGATAACAGCTCCTCCCTCACCAATACACAGTCTATCCCATTCTCAGATACCAGCTCCTCCCACACTAACAAACAACCTGTCCTACTCTCAGATAGCAGCTCCTCCCTCATTAACATACAGCCTGTCACACTCTCAGATAATAGATCCTCCCTCACTAATACAAAGCCCGACCCAGCCTCCGATACCAGCTCCTTTTTCACTAACAGTCTGCCCCACTCTCAAATACCAGCTGCTCCCTCACTAACACAGAGCCTGTGCCATGCACAGATAGCAGCTCCTCACTCACCAACACACAGCCTGTCCAAATCTCATATACCAGATCCTCCCTCACTAATACACTGCCTGTTCCACTCTCAGATACCAATTCCTCGCTCAATAAACACAGACCCTGTCCCATTCTCAGATACCTGCTCTTCCCTCACTAACAAACAACCTGTCCCAATCTCAGCTACGAGCTACTCCCTCACTAACACACAGCCTGTCCCACTCTCAGATACCAGCTCGTCCCTCATTACAATACAGCCCGTTCCACGCTCAGATACCAGCTCCTCCATCACTAACACAGCCTATCCCACTATCAGATACCAACTCCTCCCTCACTAACACAAAAGCTGTTCCTATCTCAGATACCAGCACCTTCCTCACTAAAACACAGCCTTTCCTACTCTCAGGTTACAGTTCATCCCTCACTAACACACAGGCTGTCACACTCCCAGATACCAGCTCTTCAATCACTAAGAAACAGCCTGTCCCACTCGCAGATACCAGCTCCTCCCTCACTAACACACAGACTGTCCCACTCTCAGATACCAGCTCCTCCTACACTAACAAACAGCATGTCCCACGCTGATACCAGCTCCTCCCTCACTAACAGCCTGTCCCACTCTCAGATAACACCTCCTCCCTCACTAACACACAGCCTGTCTGATTCTCAGATACCAGCTCCTCCATCACTAAGAATAGCTGTTCCAATCTCAGATACCAGCACCTTCCTCACTAAAACACAGCCTGTCCTACTTTCAGATTCCACCTCATCCCTCACTACCACACAGCCTGTCCCAATCTCAGATACCAGCTCCTCACTAACACATAGCTTGTTTCACTCTCAAATAAAAGCATCTCCATCACTAACACACAGCCTGTCCCAGTCTCAGATACCAGTACCGCCCTCAAAAACACACAGCCTGTCCCACTCTCAGATACCAGCTCCTCCCTCACTAACACACAGCCTGTACCACTCTCAGCTACCAGCTCCTCCCTCACTAACACACAGCCTGTCCCTCTCTCAGATACCAGCTCCTCCCTCACTAACACACAGCCTGTCCCACTCTCAGATACCAGCTCCTCCCTCACTAACACACAGCTTGTCCCACTCTCAGATACCAGCTCCTCACTAATACACAGCCTGTCACACTCTCAGATAAAAGCACATCCATCACTAACACACAGCCTGTCCCAGTCTCAGATAACAGTACCACACTCACTAACACACAGCCAGTCTCAATCTCAGCTATCAGCTCGTCCCTCATTAAAACACAGCCCATTCCACTCTCATAACAGCTCCTCCCTCAATAATACACAGCCCATCCCACTCTTAGATACCAGCTCCTCCATCACTAACACACAGCGCGTTCCACGCTCAGATACCAGCTCCACACTCACTAACAAACAGATGTCCAAATCTCAGATACCAGCTCCTCCCTCACGAACACATAGCTAGTCCCATTCTCAGATACCAGCTCCTCCCTCACTAACACAGAGCCCCTCCCAACATCCGATAACAGCTCCTCCTTCACTAACAAACACTCTGTTCCACTCTCAGATACAAGTTCCTCCTTCACTAACACACAGCCTGTCCTGCTCTCAGATACCAGCTCCTCCCTCACTAACCAATAACCCATCCCACTCTCAGATACCACCTACTCCCTATCACACAGCCATTCCCACAATCAAATACCTGCTACTCCCTCACTAACAAACAGTCTGTCCCATTCTCAGTTACCAGCTCCTACCTCACTAACACACAGCCTGTCCCATTCTCAGTTACCAGCTCCTACCTCACTAACACACAGCCTGTCCGACTCTCAAATAACAGCTCCTCCCTCACTAACACAGAGCCAGTCCCACTCTGATACCAGCTCCTCCCTCACTAACACACAGCCTGTCCCACTCTCAGATACCAGCTCCTCCCTCACTAACAGTCTGTCTGAACCTCAAATAGCAGCTCCTCCCTCATTAACACAGAGCCAGTCCCATTCTCTGATACAAGATCCTCCCCAAATAACACACACCTGTCCCACTCTCAGATACCAGCTCCTCCCTCACTAACACACAGTCTGTCCGAACCTCAGATAGCAGCTCCTCCCTCACTAACAAACTGCCTGTCCCACTCGCAGATATCAGCTCCTCCCTCAGTAACAAACAGCCTGTCCTACTGTCAGATAACACCTTCTCCCTCACTAACACACAGCCTATCCTAATCTCTCATACCAGCTCGTCCCTCACTAATGCACAGCCTATCCCACTCTCTGATACCAGCTCCTCCCTCACTAATGCACAGCCTGTCCCAATCTCAGATACCAGCTCTTCCCTCACTATCACACAGCCTGTCTCTCTGCTCCTGATACTAGCTCCTCCCTCACCAATATACAGTCTATCCCACACTCAGATACCAGCTCCTCCCTCACTAACACAGAGCCCCTCCCAACCTCCGATAACAGCTCCTCCTTCACTAACAAACACCCTATTCCACTCTCAGATACAAGCTCCTCCTTCACGAACACACAGCCTGTCCCGCTCTCAGATACCAGCTCCTTCCTCACTAAACAATAGCCCGTCCCACTCTCAGATACCACCCACAATCTGTGCCATGCTCAGATACCAGCTTCTCCCTTACTAACACACAGCCCTTCCCACTCAGAAACCAGCTCCTCACTTAGCAACACACAGCCCCTCCCACTCTCAGATGCTATCTCCTCCATGATTAAAACACAGCCAGTCCCACTCTTAGATATCAGCTCCTCGCTCAATAACACACAGCCTGTCCCAATCTCAGATACCAACGCCTCCCTCACTAACACACAGACTGACTAACCCCCGATAACAGCTCCTCCCTCACCAATACACAGTCTATCCCATTCTCAGATACCAGCTCCTCCCACACCAACAAACAGCCTGTCCTACTCTCAGATAGCAGCTCCTCCCTCAATAACACACAGCCTGTCACACTCTCAGATAACAGATCCTCCCTCACTAACACAAAGCCCGACCCAACCTCCGATACCAGCTCCTAATTCACCAACACCCTATTCCACTCTCAGATACAAGCTCCTCCCTCACTAAAACACAGCCTGTCCCACTCTCAGATACCGGCTCCTCCCTCACTAACACACAAACTGTCCCACTCTCAGATACCAGCTCCTCCCTCACTAAAACACAGCCTGTCCCACTCTCAGATACCGGCTCCTCCCTCACTAACACACAAACTGTCCCACTCTCAGATACCGGCTCCTCCCTCACTAACACACAGCCTGTCCCACTCTCAGATACCAGCTACTCCCTCATGAACACACAGCCTGCCCCACTCTCAGATACCAGCTCCTCACTCACTAACAAACAGCCTGTCCCATTCTCAGATAGCAGCTCCTACCTCACTAACACACAGCCTGTCCCACTCTCAAATAGCAGCTCCTCCCTTATTAACACAGCCTGTCCCACTCTCAGATACAAGATCCTCCCTCACGATCACACAGCCTGTCCCACTCTCAGATACCAGCTCCTCCCTCATTAACACACAGCCTGTCCCACTCTCAGATACCAGCTCCTCCCTCACTAACACACAGTCTGTCTGAATCTCAGATATCAGCTCCTCCCTCATTAACAAACTGCCTGTCCCACTCTCAGATATCAGCTCCTCCCACACTAACAAACAGCCTGTCACACTCTCAGATAGCAGCTCCTCCATCACGAATACAAAGCCCGACCCAACCTCCGATACCAGCTCCTTTGTCACTAACACACAGTCTGTCCCATTCTCAGATACCAGCTCCTCCCTCACTAAAAAACAGCCTGTCCCACTCTCATATAGCAGCTCCTCCCTCATTAACACACACCCTGTCCCACTCTCAGATACCAGCTCCTCCTACACTAACAAACAGCATGTCCCACTCTCAGATACAAGCTCCTCCCTCATTAAAACACTGCCCATTCCACTGTCAGATACCAGCTCCTCCCTCAGTAACACACAGCGAACTCTGTCCCCCGATACCACCGCCTCCTTCACTAACACACAGCCCTTCCCACTCTCAGATACCAACTCTTCCCTCACTAACACACAGCATGTCCCAGACCGAGATACCAGCTACAACCTCATTAACACACAGCCTGTCTCACTCTCAGATACCAGCTCCTCCCTCACTAACACACAGCCTGTCCCACTCTCAGAAACCAGCTCCTCCCTCACTAAAAGAGAGCCTGTCCCACCCTCAGATACCAGCTCCTCCCTCACCGACACATAGCCTGTCCCAGACAGATACCAACTACTCCTTCACTAACTCAGCCTGTCCCACTCTCAGGTACCAGCAGCTCCATCACTAACTCTTCCTGTCCCACTCTCAGGTACAAGCAGTTCCATCACTAACTCTTCCTGTGCCACTCTCAGG